>PVJH01001889.1:0-188091 GCA_004026705.1 Nesogale talazaci
ATTGGACTTATGACTTTGCACTGGACTGGATTGGGATGCCTTCTTAACACAGTGCCTCATGAAGATCACTATGGATACAAAGAAAAAGGACCTGTGTTACTGCCATTGAAGACCAAAAGTCTTCCCTATTTATGGTTGCTACCCTAAATTCAAATTCCTAGGCTTAACTGTACAAAAAATAAAATAAAGTTTTGTTTGTTATAACCACCCACAAGTCAAATTGCTTTTTTTTTGTGACACTAGATACCTGACATGGAGGGTCTTTAATATATAAAATTAGATTTCTACTCTGTTTTAGATGTTTCTTTTCATATCTTCAATGTTTTTACATTAATTTCATAATTTATATGTATTTAATATATTATTTAATTGAACCTGTTTTGCAATATGCCAGTAAAATATCTTAGTGTCTTTTTCAATATATTTGAAATGTGATGTGTATGACCATATCCTTTATTTTCTATTTGAATAATAATAGTAGCAATTAGGGGCTTGCAAGCAGTTCTAGTTCACAGTGACCATATAATGAACAACCATGAAACTAAACACTTTCCAGTCTTGTGTCATCCTCACAGTTATTATTATGTTTGAGCCAGAGCTGCAACTACTTTGTCAATCCATCTTATAAAGGGTCTTGTTTTGTGTGGTTGTCCAGTTATCAAGCATGATGCCCTTCTCCAGGGACTGTTCTCTTCTGATTGCATGTTCTAAGTAAGTGTGTTAGTCCGGATAGACTAGAGGAACAAATTTCAGAGACACACATATAGGTATAAGGAAAGGGTTTATATACAAAAGAAATGTGGCCCTAAGAAGGCATCCCAATCCAGTCCAGTTCAAAGTCATAAGTCCAATAATAACCCATATGCCCAAAATCAGTCTATAAAGTCTGCTTCCAACTCAGGAAGTCACAGGTCAGTGGGTGCAGAATTCTGGCGCTGGCAGGGGTCTCCCCATGGCTCTTCGCTTCCAGGGCTCAGGTCCATCAACAGCATGCCGCTCCAGCTTCAGAGGTCTGTCTTCATCAGGGCTAAGCCGTGTGGTCTCTCCACCAGGTCCTCCAGCCTCCCAGCTGTCGCCATTCTGTATTGCCTGTGGTTAATCATCTCTGAAACTAACTCCCAACAGCTGGGGAAGATAACTTCTCATCTTCACGAGGGAAATACCATGAGATTTCCCAGGAGTCTCAGGTGAAAGCCATGCCCATACAGAGGCCTCGTCAGCTACTCAATGACTTTCTCCTGATTAACAGGCCAGACTCCACCCCTACATTTCAATTATAAAGTTAACATAAGCACATGACTGCCACAGTAAGTGAGATGAACTATCATCATCCTTGCTTCTAAGAAACGTTTGGTTGTATTTCCTCCAAGATAGATTTGTTTGCTCTTTTAGTAGTCAATGGAATTTTCAATAAACTGCACAAACATAACACTTCAAGTGCCTCAAGTATTTTTTGGATTTCCTTGGTTTTTGTCCAACTCTCACATGCATACATTGTAATTAAAATGCAGTGTTTGTGTCAGGGGCATCTGAATCTTCAAAATCGTACCTTTGCTTTTCATTACTTTAGCGAGGTCTTGAACAGAAGGTTTACCCAGAGAAATGTGCCCTCTGAACTCTTGACTGTTGCTTCCATGAACATTGACTGTGGATCCAAGCACAATAAAATCCTTGACAACTTCAATCTTTTCTCTATTTCTTGTGACCTATTTTATCATGGGTCTATAAGTCCAGTTGTGAGGATTTTGTTCTGTTTACATTAAATTTTAATTCATATAGAAGGAAACAGAACTTGATTTTCATAAACAAGTATTTTATGAGTTCCTCACTTTCAGTGAGCAAGTTTGTGTCATCTACATACCTCAGATTGTTAATAAACCTTCCTCTAATTTTTATGTCTGGTTCTCTGATTATTTGCTTAGCATATAAGTTAAATATGTATAGTGAGATAATACAATCCTGACATACACATTCCTTGATTTTAAACAGTGCAATATGCTTTTTTGCTGCAAAATCTAGTAATTAGAACTTGCAATATATTAGTATGAATCTGTAAACATTGGAAGTTGTCAGCAATGCAATGGAATGCATAAAGATCCGTTTGCTGAGTTTCAGTGAGCTACAATGAACTGATTGACCATTTCAAATCAGAAAACCATATGGTTTATAATTCTGTAAATGACATACTCAAGAGAACTGGTGTTGCATTCATTGCCAAAAAGAATCTTTTAAGATTGATCATGAAGTGCAATGATGTCTATGATAGGATTATTTCTATTTGTCTTCAATAAAATCCAATCAATATGATCATTACTAAAATTTATGCAGAAACCACAAAAGCCAGTGAGAAAAAATTGAAAAATTCTACCAAATTCTTCACTTGGAAACTGATAAAAAATTAAATCAGGATGTATTGATGATTATTAGAAATTGGGGTTCAAAAGTTGGAAACAAAGAAGAAGGAATAGTTTTTGTAATATATGGCCTTGGTGATGGAAATGAAGTTGAAGATCACATCATAGAATTTTGCCAGTCCAATGACTTGTTCATAGGAAACACCTTTTCAACAACTAAACTGGTGACTTCTCCAGATGGAATGCCCCCAAATCAAATGAACTATATCTGTGGAAGGACACAATGGAGAATCTCAATATCAGCAAGCTAAAATCTGACCAAATTATGTCTGTGCAACAGACCATCAATTGCTTGTATGTAAATTCAGGTTGAAGCTAAGGAAAATTAAAATAAGAATGCTAAAGCCAAAATCCAACTTTTAATCTATCCCACTTGAATTTCCAGAACAGCCCAAGAACAGATTTGCTATATTGAGGCAGAAAAACAGAATTTCTACTCCCATAAAGGGTTATAGTGTGAGGATCCCACAGAGGCAGTTCTACTCTGTCCTAAAGGGTTGCTATAAATCAGCACAATTTGTATGACAGTGAGTTTTATGGGGGAAGATATTGAATGATTCAAGAAGCATCAAAAGAAGACAGAAAAAATAAACACCATCACTGTACCAAAAGAATGAGTTGACATTCAACCATTTTAAGAGTTATAGTATGATTGAGAATCAATGGCATTAAAGAATTCCAAGCTGTACTCAAAGTATTAACCAAAAATAAGGCTCCAGGAATTAATGGAATACGAATGAATTCCTGAGAAGCCCTGGAGGCACCCATTCCTCTCTCTAAGATATTTGGAAGTCAGCTACTCTGAAAACTGACTAGAAGAAATCTATATTTGGCATTCCAAAGAAAGGAGACCAAAATGGAATGCTCAAATTATAGAACAATCTGATTGATATCACAAGCATGTAAAATTTGCTGAAGAGCATTCAACAATGGTTGCAGCAGTACACTAAAAGGGAGCTTTCAGAGGTTCAAATGTTATTCAGAAGACATGGAATTGGAGCCATCATAGATGATGTGAAATGGATTAGAAGTAAATTGGAGAATAGCAGAAAGATAATTATTTTTTATTGTATTGACTATGACATGGAATTTGACAATGGATTATAACAGATTATGGATAACCTTGAAAAGAGTGCAGATTCCAGGACACTTTATTATGTTCATATGGAACTTATACATGGATTAAGAGACAAACAGTTGTAAGACCAGAACTAGGAAATACTGCATGGTTTGAAATCAGAAAAGGCACATGTTAGATGGCATTCACTCATCCTCTAATTCTCATTTATTCAATCTGTAGTCTTAACAAATCATCAGAAAAGCTGAGTTATATGATGGAAAATGTGATATCAGCATTGGAAGAAAGTTTATTAACAGCCTATGATATGCAGATAGCACAACCCTGCATGCTGAAAGCGAGGACTTGAAACACTTGCCAATGAAAATTGAGGATTGCAGACTTCAATATGGATGATAAATCAATGTAAAGAAGGCCCGATTCTTCACAACTAGATGGAGAAAAGACTGATGTTATCAAGGATTTCCTCTTGCTTGCTTGCATATGTAAGGAGCACCTACAGAGCAAATGGCATGTTCCACTTGGCAAATCTGATGCACAAAACTTCTTTAGACTGGTAAAAGGAGATTACTTTAAGGACATGGTATTTAAATCCATTGCATATGCATATGAATGTAGAACACTGAATAAAGAAGAGTGAATAAAAGATTACATTTGAATGTGGTGCTAAGGAAGACTATTGCAAATACTATGGACTACTAAAAGGATAAAAAGGTCTGTCTTGAACGAAGTATGTCCAGAGTGCTTTAGAGAACATTGAGACTTCATCTCACATACTTTGGAAAATGAAGGCCCTCAGTGAGATGGATTGACACAGTAGCTGCAGCAATTGGTTTAAGCATTTGAAGAACTGTGAGGATGCTGAAGGGCCAATATTTGATTCTGTTGTGCATAGAAGTGCTATGATTTCTCGTTCCGTTTGCAAGACTGCCTCCTGATCCACGTACAGGTTTCTCATGAGCACAAAGAAGTGTTCTAGCATTCCCATTCCTCTCAAAGCTATCCATAGTTTGCTATGATCCACACAGCTGAATGCTTTTGCTTAGTCAATAGAAGTAAGCATCTTTCCTCCTCCCACCAGGGCACAGTTTCAAGAAAAAAAAAAAAGATTAAAAAACAAAACAAAAAACAAACAAAAAAGACCAAAATAAAAAGTAA
Organism: Nesogale talazaci; assembly: GCA_004026705.1. Taxonomy (NCBI): domain Eukaryota; kingdom Metazoa; phylum Chordata; class Mammalia; order Afrosoricida; family Tenrecidae; genus Nesogale; species Nesogale talazaci. The sequence goes on from PVJH01001889.1 coordinate 4,651, forward strand.
ATATCGTTTTGGTACTCTCTGCTTTCTGCTAAGATTTTTGACATCAGCAATGATATACCTGGCTCTACTTCCTCTTCTGAATATGGCCTACATTTCCGATAGCTCCCTGTCACTACACTGCTGCAAATATTGTTGGCTAAACTACAACAAAATTTTACTTGCATGTGAGACCAATGATATTTTTCTATTATTTGCACATTCTGTTGGTTTGCCAGGTAGCTTTAGCTATCTTTCACATTTATTAGCATAGATGATTGAGTACTTTCAGTGCTTCATTGGTTTATTGAAACATTTCAATTGGTACTCTGTCATTTCCTAGAGCCTTTTTTTTTTCTTTTTGGCTTATGTCTTCAGTGCAGCTTGGACTTTTTCCTTCAGTATCATTGGTTCTTGATCAGATGCTACGTTCTGAAGTAATTGATGACTAACTCCTTTTAAGTACAATGACTTACTAATTTCCACTTTAGTTTCCTGCTCCCTTGCATGGTTCAATATTTCACTAGTGCAACCCAAGGCTTGAATTTTTTCCTTAATTATTTAGGTTAAGAGTATGCTGACTGTGTTATTTCTTTTTGTATTTCTATTTTTTTAATTTGTTTTTCCTTTTTGTATTTCTAACTCTATGTTTCAAAAGTAAATTTTGCTTAGGATAAATGCCCAGATTTTAACATTGTAAAGCAAGACACCATTGACTGGGGAGGGAGGGGATGGTGTGTTCTTGATATAAAATTTGGTCTATATGGAGCAACAAAAATTTTCATAGAGCACAAAAATAGTATTGCAATATATTTATTTTAATTTCAACATAAGTATAATTTGCAAATATAATGCAATAAAAATTATATATAGTATTATTTTATTCTTTGACAAAATTTTTTAGTAGATTGCTGTCACTGTTTAAAAGGTCATGAAATTTTTCACAAGAATTTGTTAAATTATATTTTACACATAAAATGTCTTTCAAAGTCTCAATACTTAATTGTGATTTTTCTGATGTCCACACTCCTCTATTTACTGTAGAAAACACACAATCAGTTGCAGCATTAGTTTCTGGTAAGGACAGCGTGAATTCCACAATTTTTAGTGTAATATTGTATAGAACTGGTTTGTTTCAAATTGATGAAATATTTCTAACCATTTGTTCTCTATTTTGATTTTTGCTTATGCCCAAGATTTAAAGTTTTCCTTATCAATGTATATTTTTAATAAGGATATCTCATTAAAAAGATCATTTTTGGAAATATTACTATTTGGGAAATTTTGAGTAATATGATGGAATGATTTTTGCACACCTTTCCAATTAAGTTCTTGTTTTAATGTAACTCAATGAAAACGTTCAATATCATTGTTGTCCCCCCCAATCTTCTAATCTATGCAGTTACTATAGAACTTTTTAACGTGATTCATGATATCTGATCATTTATTGCATCGTGTTCTAGCTGTCTTGTATTATTACGGATAGGTAATGGAAGAAAATTATTTTCTTTCTTTTTTTTTTATTTTGGGAGGGGGCATCACTGCTCTCCAGTGGTGGGAGTAGGAGGCCCAGCCCCACTGCTCTAATTGAACCTCTGTCCCAGTGGGCCGCAGTCCCGCACACAACCACTACGCCACTGGGGCTCAGCCCAGAAAATTATTTTCTAGCTGCTCTTGACACTGAAATTTTAAATTATTAACTTAATTTGCTACTTCAATTACCGAAATTTTGTCACCTTCAATAAGTTTTATAGCATTTTGAAAAAGAATTGCTTGATTGTGTCCAAACACTAACCAAAATTTGAAGATTCTTTGTCAAAAAACTTCTGTAAAATTCTGGGACATTTATACTGTGATTTCAAAGGATCAAAGGTAGGATTTCAAAGGATCATATATATTCAAAATTCCTTCAACAGCTGGCAAAAGAGCTAACCAGGGTAATTTGCTGTATCCAAGTATTTTTTGATATTTGACTTATGCAGTTTCACAAAATACTTTAAGCCTTTTAACATGCACAGTGTATATGTAGAAATAAGAATTTATTTTAATAACAATATTTTCCACATCTACAGGCAACAATTCAGCAGCTATTGGAATGGTGTTTTGTATTATGTACACTGCACAGCCAACACCAATAATGTTTTGAGTAAGATTTTTGTTTAATTTATAAAAAATATTACTTGTACTTCTCACTTTCCTCCAAAATTTGCATTTATATTATATGCACAATATGCAATCATTTTATGTTTTAAATTTTTTCCAAAATATTAATAACAGAACTGAAAATTATTTCAGAAATTTTGCCCAGCAAAGAAACAAATCTAAAATTCTAATTTTTATTCCAGTTTCTGAAACAAAAAATCTAATGATGGTTGGAAATAACTTTATATCCTTATGATTAGAATTATATGTGTCAGAATATATCGATTTAAAATTAATTTTTCTAGATTTTTGTTTAATTCTGAAAACGCAAATGGGAAAAGCACATTGCACAGAATTGCCTCGAATTGTGTTCCAGCACAGGCAAATTTTCTGTTGAATGACTTTTTGACAACTTGTGGTGTACAGTCCAAAGATCTGAAGGAATGATTGTGATTAATAGCATGAGAAGACATAAGTTCTGCTAATGCTAATTTCTTTTCTTCGTCTTCATAAGTTGTTTGCCAAAAAAATTCCTGTATTTTGGAGGATGATGCAGCAGTATTTAAATATCTTTTACATTTCTGTGTCTCCAAGTGCTTTGAAATATCATTCTTCCAGCCGTGTGAAATAGAAAATTTACCCATTACATTTCTCTCATTTTACCATGTAATTGCTTTTTTTTTAATAAAAGGAAATTCACTTCTTAGATCACTGTTGAATTTGCATCCTCTTTTCTTACTCATCATGTTAAAAATCCAAAGAAAAATTAAAATTATATTATATAAACATATAGATACACATTGTCTAAAAATACAGTAAGAAGGTGCATAGTTACATGGAGATATCTTATTGGTAGTTTATAAGTTAAATTAATTTGATTGTTATAAAGTAACTATATTTTAAAAATTATTTTCATTTTAATCCTATATTTCTTTCTAAATAATAACATACTAACATATAATATTTTTCCTCTAAATTTGCTGTAATGTAAATCATAAGTGTTACTTTCAAGGCTGATGCTAGACTTTTGTCACCACTATAAAATATAAATAATATTAATATTGTCTGCTAAATTCAAGAATTTTAGTAGGTAAGAATGTACTTACCTACATTATCTGAATAGCTGATTTGTTGACATCACTTGTTTAACTAGCACTAGCATGCAGTATGATGCGTATCATCTGAGAGACAGTTGCAAAAATATTTTCGTCATTGCCAATGGCAAAAAGTGGCATTGTTCCTTAAGTCCAAACAGTGGTGGTCAAATTCTAACAACTGATAAACAATGCAAACTTTGATAAGCAGTTCTTGATAATCAGTTCTCATCAGATATTTGTTATTATTAAAATTTAACATTATAAAATTAACAAAATAATATAAAACCCATATCCTGGCAAAATAGCCACATGGCCACCGAAAACTGTATATTCCTTCCCTGTTCTCCCACACAGGATTGTCCGACCAGTCACCTTAGCTTAGGATCATCTAACAATGGTTACAGCAGTTCATTGACAGGAAGCTGTAAGAAACTGAGGGTGGTTTAAAAGAGGATATGGAACAAGTGTTATAATGACTGATGTTGGCTCAAAGTAGAGAATACCAGAAAAGATGCCTACTTGACAATAAAAAGGTATTTAACTGTGTGGGCCATGATTTTAGAGGCTGTCAACTTCCTACTCAGTGAGTCAGATGCTAGGTTGGAGGTTTTTCCCAACTTAGGTAGCTCACTGTAGGGATTGCTGAGATGCTGGGTCACAAGCACAAGACTAAAAGAATTGGAGTCAGAAGATAAAAAAGCAGATGCAAAATTCATATCCACAAATATAGAAATGCTTTCTCATAACATCCATATGTAATAGAAGCAAGCCACATTCCCAAAGAACCGGTTCTTCCACTGAGTGGCTGGCTGCTCATCATAGCATTCAAAATGGGCATAATTAATTAGGCCTGAGGGATTACCAATCAGAATTGCCAAACTCCTGGGAATCATAGGGTAGCCAATTTGACACATAACTCTTACCATCACAAATCCTGATTTCTGATAGCTGAGTAAATGTTCTTTTCTGATTCTGGTTCCCAAATGAAGAAATTGAAGTTCAGGGTAGTTTCATAAATTCCCAACGGTGTGGACATGGTGGTACTGGAATCTAGGTGATTTGAACAAAATTCAACAGGATATTATTGAATGACAGTTCCAAGAAAGTTTAGCAGGTGTCCTGGTATTTTAGCTGTTATGGGATATGATGATCAGCTGACTTTAGAGAATACATCCAAAAGAGTCAAGTACTTTTCTCCAAGTTCACACAGGGAATATGTGAACAGGGGAAGTCAGTACTAACTTTACAATATTGGATTTCTGATTTTTTAGCTTCAACTCATGACGATATCATGTATGTCAAAGAAATAAGCAACATAATATATTAATGGCTCATGTGGTTGGAAGTAGCTCCCGGGTCTTTCTTCTGAGACATCTCTGGGTAGACTTGCGAGTGTCCTCTGTTTGTCCCACCCAGGGATTCTTTCTGATTTTTAGGTTAAGATCATTTCAGTGTCACCAAAAATCTAAAAGTTTGAGCCATAATAATTTTGGGACATGAAACAGCAAAGTTAAATTAAATCCTCCAATTTATCTGCTTTCTTTTCAGTTTCATATTTAACTACTGACCACATGTCAATCAGGCATTGTTTTTTGCTTGGATCAGGAAGATTTTGTATAACTTCTCTGAATGGGTAATATCCAGGCTCTCTTTTCTTGTCCAGGTTGAGAGAGTATATTGACAGGTAGCAGAATTTCAGAATGTTTATTTCCCCACCTTACATCAACAGTTTGCTGAATCATTTACTTTTTCCCTTTGACAGAATTTCTGTGTTGTCAGGAAAATATGAATCAGGACACGAGGGTATTATCGTGGGTAATTCCACATAAGCATTTCTGTGGCGAGCCATACTGAGTTTCATAAAAACTCCAAATGGAAGGTCTCCTTAGGTCTGGTTTTGTTAATTTCAGTTTAGTGGCTATTAGCAGGCCTCCTGGATATAAGCATGTTGGACTTTAGACACTCTTCTTAAACTTGAGAACACTATTCAATTTCATTTGTCTTCTCATTTAAAAGTTTTAATTTTAATTTAATTTCTTTTTTTTTTTTTTTTTGGCATCACTGCTCTCCGGTGGTGGGAGTAGGAGGCCCAGCCCCACTGCTGGAATTGAACCTCCGTCCCAGTGGGCCACAGTCCCACACACAACCACTATGCCACCGGGGCGCAGCCCTTAATTTTAATTTCTTTGTTGCCATCAAATATTTGTTTAATTTTCTATGGCCTTCAAGCTACATAGAGAACAGAGATGTTTCTGGCATTCCCGTTCCATTCTACACTCAAGTTTCCAATATCTGATTTAACGTTTTTGTTTTTGTTGTTAATGAAGAACCTCCCACATATAAACTGGGCTTCACTCAACAAAGATTTTCCCCACAGCATCATTGGCAATGTTCTCGGAAGAGCCCTGGACTGGGAATCCAGGAACCACACATTCACAATTGTTCCTGTAGTCAGCATTATGACCTTTCTCAATAGAAGGGAAACATGAAAAGACGTATGTCCTGTTTGGAAACTGGTAGATTTTACTTACCATTGTAAGTAAATTGAATATAAATTGCATTATTTTTCAGTTTTAAAAATCAACCCACAGCTATTTGGGGATAGCTGATATTTTTTTCATTGTAGCTTCTTTTATAATGGAATTTTAGTAACACCTGGTACTTTATGTCTTTATGAATTGGAACAGCTTTGTTTCCTTTTCTTATATTTTTTCTTTGTTTTTAATTTAACCTAATTAAGTTTAACATGTTTACACTTCATATTTTGTTTAAGATATAAAACTAAAGTTTAGCCAGTTAATTGTTTTATTTTACATTAAAAAGTCAGTATTTAGTTGAGATATAAGTAGAATCAAGGCCCTCAAAAATCTTATCATAAACATATGCTTTATATATGCATACATATATATTTTAATGAATAAAGGGAATTATGAATTGGAGTTATATTTCAATATTAAAACAAAATATCACTTAGGGTCCACATATATGAAATTCTACAACAAAAATTTAGGCTGCATTTCTACTAATTTGGAGCCATTCCTTTAAGGACCAAAATTACACTAATTAGAAAAGGATACATTTCTTATCTCATGAAGTTTACATTACCTTTTCTTGGTGGGGAACACAATTGAATCGCTAACACTTGGAATAATATGGGATGTGCCATTGAGAAGATGACCTTAAATGAAGATTTGAGAATGTGAGCCATGTAGGCATCTCAAGGAAGGATAGCCAGTCAGAGCATTTCCCAATATCTGGGGAATAGCAAAGAGACCACGGTGGATAGAGGATACTAAACTATAGGAAGAATGTACAACATTGCTCTAAGTAAGACCTTGACTAGAATGCTAGAGCTAATGCTAATGTGAAAGTCATATTCAAAGCATATTTTGAAGGCAATACCAACAATATTTTGTATTGAATTAAGAATGAAGAGTGTGAGAAAGAAAAAGAAAGAAAAGAATCCTTGAAGATGCCTAGATTTTGGCATAAGCTCAACAGGGAAAACTGTGTTTACATGGTTGTGAGTGGGTGGGGACATACTGGCAAGTCAGATTTGTAAATATTTTATTTGAGACTTTTGTTGGATTGATAAGCAGCAATGCCAAGTAGGCAGTTAGATCATGAACCAGGAGTTAAGAAGGTAGGTCTGGCCCAACGGAACAAACTTGAAGCCAAGCACATTTCTTTTATATTGGTAGTAATGAAAGTGGATAAGACCTGTTAAGAAGTTTGAGACAAAGCTGTAAAGAGTTTCCAAGTTTTAGTTCTGAGGCACTCTAATTTTGAGCGCTGAGGCAGAGGAACCGACAGAAGAAACTGAGAATCAACACAAAGGAAAGTGGGACAACATGGTTTCTGGAAGCCACGTGAAGAGGGTTCTTCAATGATAAGGAGGGATTTCCTGTCAAAGAAAACCCAAGAGTCATAAAATGAAGATCCTGGGGTGATGAAGATGATTAAACACTTGGCTATTGCATTAGGCCACTGTCTAGCAAAACAAATCCATCAACCACAAAAGGATATATAGCCCATAAGGCCACTACTCTAAGGATAAAAAGCAATTAAACAAATCTCAAAATCAATTCCCTAAGAGATGGAATGTCTGCTTACTGACCATGAATCATACATCACCCCTATTATGTGTACTTCACAAGAACCACCTCGAAATAAGAGCCCTCCCATTGGCTAGAGTCACTCTTCATGTAGGCGGAATAGGGAGAAGACCATCAGACTTGATGCTATACAACATTGAAACAAGACAGTGACAAATCAATAGGCCCTTCACAGAAAGGAGAAGAGAACCATATTGGAAAATCAAATTATAATCCGGGGACCAGAGCATTTACATTTCAGAGGCAGCACCAATATTTCTGTTAGTTGGTATGCTGGGTAACTAGGGAGGAGCAACCTCACATTTTGAAGGAACACTACACAGTATTTCTAGGTAATTTAAGGGAAAATAAACCCAGTTCTATGGTCCTGAATAGACTCTATAAATATGTTTCTACCCAGCTCTTGGCAAACCATTCCATGGGCAAAGCACTATGATGATCTCAGATACCATTCCAGGAAAATGGCACCCCCAAGACCCACACCAGAAGGTCTCATAGTGGAAGCCAGACTGAAAACATTGGGGCCTACCTCAAAGCTACCTGTACCCTTGAACTTAAGATTGAATATTTGCTCTGAAGGGAGAAGAAACAAAAAATGACTACCTCAAGACTGGAATTTATGGTCATTGGTTGGGATCCCTGGGTTAGTGAATTTAATGAAATGTGACCCAGAACCACCATATAGTTATAACTCCAATGTTCACCTTTCATGAATGACAGGTGTTTATCTGAGACACAAGAGACTGCTCTTGTAAGAAATGGTAAAGAAAATATCCCCCTAGAACCATCATCCATGCCCGATGTAAACAGAGCTCAATCAAGAAATCCATCTGCAAAAACAATTCATGGGTTTCAGCTTATAACTGGACTATGCTCAAATAAATTCTTCCTATCTTCAAAACCTTAAATTCTATGCCATTGAATAAATTACTGATGTTATTAATACAATTGTCTTGTACATTAGGGAGATGATTGACAATGTTTTTATTTTTGTAGTTGTTTGTTTGTTTTTGTTGTTTTTCTTTTTGGTTGTAATTTTGTTTTTGTGTCATAGTATGACCACCAAAAGCAATCCAGAGTCATTCATATCCTGGAGACAAGGAGATGGATTCTGGGTTCCCATATAATTCTAGCCATGATGCACAACAGTTACTTGTCATAGCATGTGCCTGTTTAATATCAGCCTGCATGAAAAGATCACTGAAAATTAGGGGGCTATAGCGAGTATAGTGAAGAAAACAGATGGTGCCCAGTTGTCAATGAGAATAGTGCCTTGGGTTTTGAATGCTTCTATATAAGTAAGTTGCTATCTAAGTGAGGCATGAACTAAGGCCACCTGGAGGAAGTACACTAGTCTGTGTGATACAAAGATGATAATAACAAAACCCAAACATGATGAAAAGCAATCTCAGCACTTAAATTATGAACATCCATTTTGTAGAAGGACAGTGGGAACACAAAATCCATCTACAGAACATCTGATCAGACTAAGCCTCTAGCACATTCCCTCTAGTCACAGGCAGGAGATTCTGACAGCTTTAATGTCAGACAGAGAATATTGTAAATTTGATTATAATACATCTAACCATGTTATAAGTTGAGAGTCAGTTGACCTTCCTCTTGACCCAAACTGACTTTATTCTAAGGCTCAAGTATTTCTTGCTTGTTCCATGACAGAAATTTCTTCTCTGTATTTTAAAATATTGCATTTTCTTTCTTACTCTTTACTCTTTCTTACTCTTTACTCTTTCTTACTCTTACTCTTTATTTTAATATGTTATTATTTTAATTGTTTTCTTCTTTCTGTCATTTTTTAAATTGTTTCTGTTAATTTTCCCAGATAATCAAGCACAGGAGAAATGGATATATAGGAACAATATCTGATGCAACGGTTTATTGAGAACTGAATTGGGGGTTGCAATGTGAGGATTGAGACTTGAGGAGCAAACAATGAATGTGGGAGGCAGGAGGGAACTAATCATGATGATGTAAATAAAACTATTTTAAAAAGCTATACATGTTCAAGAAAAAGCCTTATATCAATAAGCATTGGCATATGAAAAAAAGGCATCCTAGAATTGCCCACAAGCTCAATGTGAATCCAGAAGTTCCTCCTCAGACTTCTGAGACTTCATGCCAGTGAACCAGAAAAGTGAAGCAGGAATATCACTGGCCAGTGGGAACAGAGTTGCAGGGATCCAAGGTCACTGGATCACAGTAGTGTGCTGACGGCTCTTGCAATTGGGAAATTCAAAGAGGGCTTTCTGAAGGCAGGCATGGAGTTCCAATGAAGTCCTAGCACAGAGGAAGGCTAAGCAGCACAGAGGAAGCAGCTTCCAGAATCCCTCCCTCTTATTAAAAAAAAGGTCGATGACATAAATTGGGATTCATCAGGAAGCTACTTGATTTAAAGTTTGACTTCATCCCTAAACCAGAGTGTCTGATTGACACTCTTACAAGCACAACTCCTAACTGAAAGATTTGTGGTTCAAATATACTGATAGAAACCTCATAAAAAAAGTCCTTGTGATCTGCTTTTGAAAGGTCACAGACAAGGGAACTCTGTACATCACAACTCTACTCCATAACGTAGGGTGTCATCATTAGTTAGAATTGATTCGATGGCAGAATCAATTCTAATTAGTGGAAATCATAGGTGGACTTGGTAACCGCTGCCCTAGTATTTTCTTGAGTTTAAAAGAATAAAGGGGATTCAGAGTTTTTTTCACAAAATACAACAGAGGAATAGAGACATAGTTGGAAGGAAGAATGGCATAAAGAAACTATTTTCCTCCTTTTTATTTTCTTGAAGATGGGTAAACATCATGTTTGTGTGCTGATAGGTAAAATCCAGTAGAAAGGAAAACTGATGACGTAAGAAATAAAAACAAAACTTCATTGAAATAATCCCTGAATGGGGTCAAGGAGATAGAATTTAAGGTGTACATTAAAAGATTGTCCTTGAGGGAATCAAGGCTGTATAGCCATTGAAACACGAGAAAAGTCTGGTGTATGAATAGATAGACATATGATAGATCCATAGGTATAGAGATAGATAGATGACAGATAGATCATATATAGATAGAGAGATAGATGATAGAGAGATGATAGATAGATAGATAGATAGATAGATAGATAGATAGATAGATAGATAGAAGAGCAGAAAGAATCAGGACTTTTAGGTTATAGCTCCTTCGCTTAAATTATAGCAGTGACATTGGAAACAAAGTTTTAAACAGAGAATGAGTATTAAGAAATAATTGTTGGATGCTTTAGGAAAAAGGGGAAGAGGAAAAAGTATCCAGTAGGAGACCGGGGAAATATTGGACAGGAAAAACATACCATGGTCTTATGTCAGCATTAAATTACCACTTGGAATTTATGAATTTAAAATGAGATTGATCAGTGGTAATTTGAAAGCAACTGTGGCATAGGTGATATAGAAATGGTAAAACTCAGAGCATACATATCAAGGATTATAATGTGTTACTTTAGCATTTAGACTGGTTGAAAAAGAGATACGTCTACAACCAGTGCTTTGTTGTATTATATTTAAATATACACATTTGTATATATGTGATATATAATTCAAAATAAACGAACACAAATAATTAATTGTATTTTTTCTGCATTTTGATTTTTCATTAAACCCTTGTTAAGTGGGCATTTCAGCATCCTAAATATAACCTCGTCTTTTCACCTGCAGATTAGTGGGTAGTTTAAATACACTGAACTTGTAGTTAACCTTCCAATGCTGATCTGAGTAAAGCACCAGGGTTCTTAGCTGTCTGGGCATTTTTATTTCAGTTGTCCATTAATCCAGAATATATAGTTCCATATTTATTTGTTGCTGTTAATTATGTGAATGAGATGCCTATTTCTCCTTTCCCATTCTTCAATAGTAACAGAACTCTCCTCATTTTAGTTAGGTGGATGTCCACCTAAACTGAACACCATGCTTGCCAGCTTCCTGTAGCCACGTGTTGGAATGTGACCATCTCAGGCCAATCAGACACAAGTGGAAGTAATGCACCAGACATCCAGCACGTAACCTGGGTAGTAGAAGCTATACAAATCTGTAATGGGATGAGGCTGGATCCCTAATAGCACAGAGCACTACCTCCAGACTAAATACCCATAAAAGAGAAATAGGTACTTTTATAGGCCCATGTTATTGTGTGCTTTTCAGGAACTCTCAGATGAATTGCATCCATTCCATAGTACAAACCTCTACATAAATTTTTTTTTTAAGCCAAACTTCCTTTGTTGTTTTGTTCTTCTTTAGTCTGCACAAAATGATCTAACATAAAAGCTAAACAAAAACTCTTCCCTTTTAAAGGGAAAAGAGGAAAATTTCCTAATTTAGGAAATATGTGATGGCATACACATATGTTATATATACATATAAATTTATGATCTTTGAATCTATAATGAACTTCAGATTATGAGACATACAGCATGAAAACAAATCTATATTCTTTTCCAATCCCCTTATTTTCAAGCCTATGGAATTTCACTAAAGGATATATTGAAAAAATGATGTTGAGGCCATATATGACCACCCCTGGCTAAACAAGAAGGAAGTAAATCCAACTCCACATTTGCATAAGGATGATGCCTATGGAAGCATGTCTGTCTGCCTTGATAATTTCTCTGCACCCTTCTTTCACCATTTGTCCTTCCCATTGCAATCTACTTCTCTGCTGGGTTCCCTGATCCTATGTAATAGCCACATAATACTTACAGAGAATACTTAACAATGATGGGGAGTTATTAGGGACACTAGAAGATCCCAACAAAATCAGAATATTTAAAAAATCATTAAGAACATAATTATTTTGTCTGTAGCACCTTGTCTTCACTATATTAGCAGATATGTCCTTCTCTGGTCTTCAACCACTCAGCCACTTGATCTTTTGGTCTTGTCCTTGCTCAGGTACGTGGTACTAAGCTCTTTTAGCACTGATAGATGTGCAAAGGCACCTCATTCTGGCAGCCAACACCTTGCCTAAAGATATTTAGCTTACTTCTTCCATTGACTCACAAGCAGATGACTTTGTCTCACAGTCTCAGTTCTACAACCCCCAGGTACTTCTGTTGTCACTTTCCTACACAGAGATCTCAAATGTATTTCACTCTTGGCTTTTGTGTTTGTTTGTCATGTGACTCTCTCCTCTTGCTTTTAAGTTGGCTCATGTTATACCAAGTAAAATGGCAAAATTGACTAATCCCTGAGTTAAAGTCCTCTACGTCATATATCTGTCAGTATGTCATACTATGGTAGCTTATATGTTGTTGTGATGTTACATCACTAGTATTTCAAATACCAGCAGGGCCACCCAGCATGAACTAGATTCAACAGAGTTTCCACAGTAAGAACAGACATGAAAAAAAGAATAGACTGTCCACTTATGAGAGGTTGGCAGCTTAAAACATTGCAAAGAGCAGTGAATGTTGTCAGAGATATTGAAAACCTTATGATTCAGTAGGACATTGACAGGCCAGAAAATCACTCAAAGTCTAACCAAGGAAAAGCTTCTATCTCAAAGTAGAGTCAAGCATATCGACGTGGATGGACGAATGTTTTCCAGACCTTCATTTGCTGATGAGACATGAATCAAAATGAGAAGAAACAGCTGAAAACATGCATTGATATCAAAACATGGAGTGCATGATCTAGTAAAATCAGAAGCTGTCACAGATGAAAGGGAACCCATAAAGATCACTATCCTATGTAATAGGTAAAGCAGACTAGAATACCAGATATTTTGAATCAGACAATCCTTTGATTTACTATGATCTACTTTTCACATTCAACAGAAATGGCATCATATCTACGGTGAAAATAGAACATTTCAGGATTTGTCTTGAAGTTCAATGCTGTCTATGATAGGATAGTATCTATAAAACTATAGGAAAATCCAGCTAATATAGTTTTATTTTAATATATGCATCAAATATTAAAGCTCAAAATCAAAAACGAAACTCATTGCTTCAAGTCAATGATAATTCATAGTGATTTGGTAGGAGAGGGAAGAACTGACTGTGGATTTCTGAAATTATAACTCTTCATAGGACTAGAAAGATGGTTGTTTTTTGAACAGTTGTTCTTGTGGTTAGCAACTCAGCACATAACTACTAGACCATAAGGACTCCAACTAAGCTAATGAAAAATACATTTAAAAATTTGATCAGTATCTTCAGTCTGAAATAGATTAAACATGCACTCAAGATGCAGAATAACATATGAATCTTGCCTGAAAGTAGAGAATCTACTACCAAGAAAAATCTTTGTGTTTTATTCAATAAGCAAAGTCAATCAATTATGCATATTAATTAAAGACAAAGCAAAACAAAACATTAATTTCATTGTGCTCATGTAGAACCAATATCTGCACCAAGAGACAGGCCTTCGAGCAGAACAAAGGCATATTGAATAGTTTAAAATTAGCAAAGGGGGAAATTAAGAGTTTATTCTTTTGCCATACTTATTGAACCTACTTGCTGAGCAGATTATATGAGAAGCTGGACTAGCTGTAGAACAATGTGGCATCAGGATTGGAGGAATGCTTATTAACAACATTCAATATGCAGATGGCACAACCCTGCTTGCTAAAAGCAAGAAGGACCTCAAGTATTTACCGCCATGCAGTGAGGATTGCAACTTGAGGGAAAACTAACAAAAATGCTCACCATTGGAAGCAATAGAAAACATCACATTACCAGAGAAAAGATTGAGGTGGTAAATTATTTTATCTTGCTTATATCTATCATCACTGCTCATGGAAGCAGCAGCCAAGAAATCAAATGATCTATTGCATTGTTTTGGGAAAATTTGTTGCATAAGACCTTTAAAAGGTGTTTAAAAGCAAAAATATCACTTTGAGAGCTAAATTGTGCCTAACCCAAGCTATGGTAATTCCAGTTGCATTCTTTACATGTGAGAATTTGATATTGGAAAAGGAATACCAGAGAAGATTGGATGTGTTTGAATTAATGTTGGAAAAGAAAATTGAAAGTACCATGGACTGCTAGAAGAACCAACAAAACAATCTTGGAGAAAGTACAACCAGAAAGCTTCTTGAAAGTGAAGATGGAAGCACTTCCTCTCACATACTTTGAACATATATGTTATCAGGAGAGACAAGTCCACAGAGAAGGACATCACTCTTGGTAAAATAAAGGAGAAGTAAAAAGAGGAAAATGTTGGACAAAATGGGCTGACACAATGGATGCAACCATGGGGCTCCAATATAACAAGAACCATTGTGAGGATGGTCCAGGAATGTATTACGCCTTTGTGTTTCAGGCTACTATTAGGTAGAATTAACTTAATGCATGTAACACTAACAAAAGCAACACCTTATTTGCATAGTCTCACCTAATCTGGAGTTACAAAGTATTTGGGTAGAGGAGTTATACCATGAAAATTTTTGTTCTTTTTATGCTCTCTAAAACCTCTTTGTCCTTTAGTACTGTGTCCATAGACTACATTTATTGGCCTACACCAGAATTTTGATGCCACCCTCAGCTTGCCTCTCAGCATCTTATTTCTGAGTTCTGTAGGCTACACATCAAACATTATCTCCCCGGGCCTGCTTTCTCACAACAGTTCTCCTTTCCCAATCTGAGATACCTTCTTGAGAGCCGTAGTTACATAATGCTTCCTTTCATACACTGACAGAAAAGTAAATGTAAATTTAAGTGAAAATTCTTGTAGAAAACATGACCCACCAGTATGCAGGGTGTTTACAAGATACACATCTTACACTCACATACAAAAAATAGATTACAGAGCAAAAGTTAGGGGTGAGGGAGTAATGACAGTCAAGTAAGTGTAGAAATGTTAATGTTAATGTGGTAGGTACATAATCTTGTGTCAATTTGATTGATAGGGAGAAGTCTTTCCTGTGGGTACTTCCTTGTGAAAATGGCCTCCTCATAAGGAGAGTCCTCTCCTCTCTTTCTGCTACACCAGTTGTTCTCAACTTGTGGGTCATGACCCCTTCAGAGATCAAACTACCTTTTCACAGGGTAGGGGCTCCTCAGACTATGGCCAATGGCCACATGTGGCCTGCCAAGAACATTTGTCCAGCCTGCCAGGTCTTTTTGCTTCTGCTGCTGTCCTGCTAAGCAGTCGATTCATCCTGGACCCGCAGAGAATTTGTTCATAGGATTTTTTCCCCAATGACTTTATTTGGAGGCTTTTACAGCTCTTATAACATTCAATACATCATGTGTATCAAGCATATTTGTACACATTACCATATTCATTTCCAAATATTTTCTACTTGGGCCCTTGGTATAAGCTCCTCTTTCCCCTTCCATTTGTTTTTTTTAACTATAGTCTGGCCCTCCAATGGTCTGAGGGATAGTGAAGTGAACTGGACTCTTGTTTAAAAAGTTTGAGGACCCCTGCCATAGTAAAACACATCAATACATCACAATGTATAATTCCATATTGTTTTGTGGTTAATCACTATGTTTGAATTATGTTCAATTTATAACAATGAAAATAAATCCTGCCTATCAGATATTTATATAATGATTCATAACAGCAGCAAAGTTACTGTTATAAAGTAGCAAAGAAAACAATTTTATGGTTGGGAGAGGATCACCGCAACATGAGAAACTGTATGAAAGGGTCCCGGTGTTAGGAAGGTTGAGCACCACTGTGCTACACCTTCCTGGTGACAAACTATGGGGCACCACACTGAGGCCTGAATGAGCCTTGTGATGCTCCCATTGCCATTGGATTCACAAGACTGTACACCCACCCACCTGTGATTATCCTGCATTCTGCACAGTTGCATGTGTCTGTGTGAGCCTGAAGAGATTCATGGGTTAGTATGGCTTTGATCTGCACTGGGCTGGAATGTTTATTTGATATATAACTACTACTTGATACACTGAATTTATTTTTCTAGTCCACCTTAACTAGCACAATTAATTTTGGATAAACTCTACTTTGAGGCCTAAACTGTGGGTGTTTAGAATCATTCCAATGGCTATGATAGTATAAAAACCAATTGGATAGTGTTCTCCTTATCAATCTTTTGATTTAAGGTAATAAAAGAGAAATTTCTCCCAAGATGAAAACTTCCACACCTGTACTGAAATTCAAGTGCACTTACATTGAAATGAGATTTCAGGATCAAAGTTTGGCTGAAAATATTTGGAGGCAAACCAGTTTCCTCTGTTTCTTTTTTTTCTTTCTTTTTTTTTTTCACTTAAGAAACAAGGGGATTTCATCAACTCTGACTTGACTACCACTTAGTGAAACTGGGGGTAAAAAAATCAATGTTCATTCCATAGTTTCTTCCAGAGAAAAACAGGGATCTCTGTCTCAGTGTTTTATTGAACATTCAGAGATAACAAACAGGCTTTAGGGTGAGAAACTGAAGTAGGAAGTGTGTTTTGTTTTGTTTTGGCTTCCGAAGGCTTTCATTCTTCCTGGACTAAAATTTCTACAAGGATGATGTCCAACAGATCAAGATTCATGCATTTTCATGCAGTCTGTTTTGTATTTCAAACCTCTGTATATGCTTAGCTGTACTGTGAATGGAAGAATTGAGTGGATTAAGACTGCCCCAAACTAGTGTTCTAATGACAACTCATTTGTTTAATTTTTAAAACTCTCAGCTTTAGTTTTTATGCCCCATCTCCGACTTGTTTTGATAGAATTAAGTTCATTAAGTGCTGTTTGTTGGGATTTTTCTCATTAAATTTTATAATTAACTGCCTCAAACCTCCCATGAACACAATTTCTTTCTCACTTTCTCTCTCTCTCTCTTTCACACACACACGCACACACACACGATCCACTTTAATTTATGTAGGCAAGTATTTCTAAATGACCATCATCCTCATCATCATCTCTTTCCCTCAAGGGATATTTGGCCATGTTTGTAGATTTTTCAGTTGTCACACAGGGTGGGCAGTGGTGCAATAGTTAGGTCAAGGATGCTACTATAAGCCCTACAATGTCCTGAATAGTTTCCAGAACAAAAAAATTATCTGGCATAAAGTTATCACTAGTGCCCAAATTGGGTATACCTTGTGTTGAATGTCAAAACCAGTGGTTGTCAAGTCAACACTAATTCATGACCATCCTGTGTGTCTCAGAGTGAATTGTGTTCCCTTGGAGTTTCAGTGATTCATTTTTACAAACAGATTACCAGGTCTTTCTTTTCAAGTGCAAACTACTAGTTAGTGACTGAGTCTCCAGATAAAGAGAATAGCAGGATAGTCTGTCTATATTTATTTTATTGCCATACTACTTTCCAATTGACACTTATCCATCGTACACCAAAATGGGTTATATCAGCATGAACAGCCCAGGACACTAGAGTTCACAAATAAGACAGAGTTAATAGAATTCTTCCACATCTTTACCACTATTCCTCTTCAATTATACTCATATAACTGTTGTTCTTAGTGGATTGTTGTTCTCTGTCACCGAGTGCTGGCTTCAAGCATTCAGATCCTGTAAAATCTCTTCTATCCTTATTTTTCATGAGGCCCAGGGCTTTTTGTGTTCAGACTTATATACATGGTACCAATAATCCAATAAAACCTTTACAGACATCAGATATAAATCATAGAGAAAAGCAATGTACAATATATAGCTGCTTGACTTTTTTTATAAACTCTACACTTGAGTCCTAAAAGCAACACAAATCAAATCTAATAAAAGCTCCAAGTTTTTTTCCTTATTGTTTCTAATGGGTTGATTCATCCTACGAATGCTACTCCTTTAGTGACCACAGACAGTCTCTGCTCTCAGATAGATGAGATTCAAGCTGACCTATCCAGTACGAGATAGGAGGAATCAATTTTACACCTGCCTTTAATCTTGATGACTTACCCTTTGGTACTT
The DNA here is from genome assembly GCA_004026705.1 of Nesogale talazaci. Lineage (NCBI taxonomy): Eukaryota > Metazoa > Chordata > Mammalia > Afrosoricida > Tenrecidae > Nesogale > Nesogale talazaci. The sequence continues at coordinate 22,860 of PVJH01001889.1, forward strand.
GGCAGCTGCAGACAAGTAAGTTTCAGCATCTTGGACCTTAACTAGCCAGTGTCTCATGAATGGAGACAGAACAGAAAACTAAACAAAATCCCAGGGCTAGTTTTCCTTTCTTGGTTGCATTTCCCATCTCTACTTGAATGAAATCGTGGATGTAGTAGACTAGAACTTTAAATGAAAACTGACCAGAACATTTGATAAAAGCCTTCCCAAACTGAAGGTAAGAACAAATTACTGTAAAATGCTGGCCCAGTTAGACAAGAAACTTTATCTTTAGCAAAGTGACTGCAAGGTTTTGCTGAAAACTAAGCATGGAGATTTTACCCTGAGCCACAAACTCAGATGTGTTCAGGGGCAAATCACATGTCACAATGAGTAAAAATCAAGGACTGGGAACTGTTGGAGTCTTTGGTCATATAGATAGATACGTGTAGTTTCCAATTGCCAGAACTAGCTCTACAAAATTTTTTAAATATGGAATAAGTATCGTAAGTGCCAATGGCCTTGATTTTAAAATATGTGTGGGCAACTTAATTTTCATGGATCAACAAATAAATAAGCTCTGTGGACTAGGTGCACCTGTGAAACCACTCATGATCGTGCGTTCCATGGGCCCGCCTCGAACACAGGCAGCTGTTGATGAGCAGTGTTTGCTGATCCCTGACTATAGTAGTAGAGAGTGCGCTATAACTAGGTAACCAGTTACTGTTGAGATGACTCAAATTCATGCGGATTGCAAGTATGTCAGAGTAGAACTGTGCATCATGGCATTTGCAGTGGTGTATTTCTATTATTAAAAAATTCAACAAGCCTTCTCCAATGTGCCTCTGTATAGAATCAACTTCAAACTTTCCAGGTAGCAAGTGAGCATGTTAATCATTTGCACCATGCTGACTGCATTATAGTGTGTTTTAGTTCTGTTTTAGGATCCTCATTCATGATTGAAAGACAGCATTTGTTGGTCTTCCCTTGTGTGTCAGCCTTCTTCTCCACATGGCATGGAAACTGTACTTTGGGGAGAGTTGTCATTCACTTTCAAAATTTCTTCATGCTAAGGTATTTCTGGTGAACTGGCCCACCATATTAGTTATGGAGAAATAAACACTACACAGTATCAGTATTTAATGGGAATTGCATGTTGCTCCAAGGTTCAAGAGATTGTACTCTGGAGTCCATGTGGTTTTGCCTATTGTCAAGCAACATTTTCTAAATAATTCCTAGTTTGAAGAGCAACATTGCAGCAAAAGCAAATTTTTGGGGGGTGGGGGCATCACTACCCTCTGGTGGTCGTGGGCACTACCCATGCTGCTCCTGAGAGCCGCCGCTTGGACTTGAACCATCAAACCCGCGGGCCGCAGTCCCGCACTCAACCACCTAGGCCACGGGGCACAGCCCACAGCAAAAACAATTTTAAGAAGACTTGAGTTATATAAGAAACAAACACACAGCCTGGTAAAAAGGGAAGCATGTTATTGGAAGAGAAAGAACTTTTTTTTTTTTTGAGAAAGGACTTAATAATTCAGTTAACACAATAATTTGAAATGCTTTCATGGGAAAATTCTAGGGTTGATCAAAACGTATGGAAGATTTAGCCAGGATGCTCAGGTGTACAGAGCATGCAATGAAATCAACTTTTCATTTTTTTATTTTTTAATTTCAGTCAACTTAATGTCCTAATGATCCCCCAAAGTTGGAAGACAGCAGTCTTACAATAGAAATTGTCATACAATTGTCATACAGTAGAAATTGGGAACTGTTTGACTACCATTATATGTAGTGATTTCTCACTAGTGAGTAATTGGTGGCAAACTTATAAAACAGAGAAGTAGTTCCAGTTATACCAAACTAACATTTAGAATTTTGTAAAAGTTGCAGCTGACATTGAGAAGTAGGTAATGGATATTTCCTCTATGTTTTTCTTTCTCTTGTTCCCCTTTCTTCTGCCCTAAATATTTATCAAGTATATTGTATTATTTATGAAGGGTTGAAAGGCAAAAATATTTCTTTGTGGACTAAGGTGCACCTGACCCAAGCCATGGTATTTCAATCACTAGAAGTGTATGCAACAATGGATAGTGAATAAAAAATCAAAAATATAATGGATCCATTTGAAAAATGGTGCTGGAAAATGATGTTGACAACCATGGACTGCCAAAATAACAAAAAAAAATCTTTTGGGGGATAGGTACAGCCAGAATACTCCTTAGAAGCGAAGATAGTGAGACTGTCTCATGTACTTTGAACATGTAATCTGGAAAGACCAGCCTGGAAAAGAATAGCATGCATGGTAAATTAGAGGAATATCTCAGAAGGGGAAGATAGATTGACACATTGGCTGCAACCATGGGCTCAGACGTAAGAACAAGCCTGAGCATATTGCAGGACTGTGAGGTTTTACATTGTGTTGGACATAGATAGGGTTCGAATGAATTGGAACTAACTGTTTAGCACCTAACAATCAGTATGTATCATTACTCTTATGGATTAACAGATCTCTAAACAGATATGGGGATTAGACTTCATATGAGATGGGAAAAAAGACAATTTAGAAAATTAGGAATAGTGCTTGTGTATCATCCTCTCTCACTGCCCTTGAGTAGACACCTCCTCAAAAGTGACCTCAGATACAGAGTGAACCACCTTCATGCATTTAACAAAGTGTAAGTCTTTACAAGGGTGGGAAGCCCCCTCTTCTCTCACGGAGCACCTAGTGGTTTTGAACCAGTTATTTGCCTAATAAACAACTTCCTTTACCCTAGGGCTCCTGTGGTTGGTACTTGTCATTGGCAGAAGGGAAATAATTGTCAATGTGTAGGGCTCAGGATTAGAAAGTTCCCTGGTGTGTTTCAGCTTAAACTTTTAGCTAAAATGTTATATGTCAAAAACATCCATTTCTATGCTACGGAAAGATGAGACTATGTGCTCCAGTAGATATACAGTCTTGAAACCTGTTTAAGTTTGCTGCCAGTCAGTGGGCTTGACTTTTTGTTTTTGTAGAGTGATGGGGCACAATATTGGAGGAGAGGTTGGGGTAACCATAATGAAAAAAACAGTGACTGTATTTTCAGATATGAGCTGAGTGGAGCATGGGTTTTCTATGAGACAGATAATAAGATACAGCAGAAAAACTGACCAAAAAAACCCTCAAATATTGGGCAAATTAGTTCCCCCTTCTGAATATCCGTTTTTCATTTGTAAAATGAGAATAGTGAAGCTTGCTCCCGTTGAGCCCTAAATGTAAATAAAATGACAATATAGAGAGCATGAAGTGGTAACTTTTCACTTTCTCCTCTGTAAGGGCAATAGATCAAATCAGGAAGGTATTTAATAGGCCAGATTGGTGGTTTTTCTCCTCACCTTTGGTGGTGGATATAACGAATAATAGGCATTTCCTTGTTATATTAGATCAGGGATCCTTAAATTATGGCTTGCAAATCACGTGATGCCGAGAATATTTATACAGCCCCCACTGGATGTTTTTGCCACCACTTCCTATCCTGCTTAGCAGCCTACACATCCCTGGCCCACAGTGCACTCCCCTCTTTTTCTTTCTCTTGATGCCTCCTCTCCTCGGGTGTGTTCTGTCAAGTCATGAGCTTACCTGTGCAGAGCCTGCTGCTGCCTCAGGACCGAGGTAAGAACAAGTTAGGATTTTTTTTTTTTGAAGTTAGAATGTCTATATATTTTTAAAAATTTGCAGTTAGTATGGCCTATTTTTGCGATTAAGTGGGGGGTTATTTTTTTTAAGTTAGGAGGTCTTTTTTTGCAGCTAGGTGGCACCTTTTTTTGAAGTTAGGAGAGCCTTTTCTTAAACTTGGTTAGTTGGTTGGGGATGGTTTCTCAGGGGCTTGCACCACAGTGCTAATCCAAATTGTCAGAGTTCAGAGGTAATGCAACTAGCCAGTGCTCAGTGGTAATGATCATTGTAAGTGCTTAGTGGTAATGCAAATGGTAAACACTCAGTATTAATGTAAATTATCAGTGGTTGGTGTTATCGCAAACGGTCAGCCGGCAGTGTTATAGCAAATTAGCATATATTTGCTACTATATGCTAATTTGGTATCAGTGGTATCACATGGGGCCCCCAAACTGGTAACATGCTTAGGACCCCATGGGCAATAGGGCATTAATTCCCCATGGGAATTTAATCCAGCTCTGCAGACAGTTGAGGAGTAGGAAACTCAATTTAAGTGACAGTAAGTGCATTTATATTCTAATTGCTGTTCAGTTGTGTATGATGTTGTATGTTGTGTATGGTATAAGCCTCAGTTCACATTGTTGTGATCTCTGAACAGGGCCAGTTCAGCCAGATGCTTGTATGACAGTATGATTCAGAAGAAAAAAGGCATACATGTCTTCATTCTTTGTGCAGTGGAATCTGATTGCATGGGTCTTCTCACCCATGCGATCAGATAGATTCCTGTGGGAATTCACAGATCACAGTGTGGTTTGCACAGGGTACTGAGAACTGGAATTCCTGTGGGAATTCACACATCACAGTGTGGTTTGCACAGAGTACTGAGGAACCAGTTCTGTAATCATGCTAGTTCATGCACATCACCAGTGTGAGCATGAAGTAAAAGTGGAGTTCTACCAATATGAGTATTGGTGAACCTAAAATAATGTGGACTTGCAAGGCTGCATTGATGGACACTGATCAGACTGCATTGATGGGCAGTACAGTCTATATGTCTCTGTGTGGGCAAAGTTATTGCTGGTCTATTGTTTGGTAGCAAGATATATATTTTCTAATATATGCTAATTTATAATCACTAGGAAACTGATATCAAGAGAGCAATTTGGAATCCCTAGGAAACAATGATATCAAGGAAGAGAAAAATTGACTCAGAGTGTAGGATATTCAAAGAACAGTGGATTATGGTTACTTTTTCATGGAGTACAAACTGTGTGTTTGATATGCCAGAATATAGTGTCTGCATCAAAGAATACAATTTGTGTCTACACTACCAAATTCAACATAAAGATAAATATGATTGTTTGGTTGGAGGAGTGAGAAAAGATAAAATATTATAACTGAAAAGTGCATTAGCAACTCAGCAAAATACTTTTGTGAAGCAGAAGCAGCTAAATATTTCATCACTGCAAGCAAGTTTTCAAATTGCCAAACTAATAGCATGCACTGGCAGATCATTCATGGAGGGAGAATGTGTTAAAGAAAGCCTTCTTTCTGTTGCCAAAGAGATGTGTCCGAGAAAGCTGATTTATTTAGTACAGTGAATCTTTCAACACCTACAATTACACAATGGACTGAAAAAATGGGAGACAATTTGGATCAGCATCTGCAAAGCTCCACAAAAAACTTTCCTATTTTCCCCTGGCTCTTGGAAAAAGTAATGATGTCCATGATTCTACACAACTTCTAATTTTTATTCATGGGAAGAATGACTATTTTGAAGTCACAGAAGAGTTTGCTGCACTACAAAGCATCAAAGGAACAATGACAGGAGAGGATATCTATGAAAAGGTTTGTCAAACTGTGATTGGTTTGGCGTGGGACTGGGCTAAATTAGCCAGTGTGACAACTGATGATGTTCCTAGGTGCGGTCTAAGAATGGATTAAGTGCTCACATTAACCAAGAGATGGACAAACATAGCCATTCTCATCCAATAGCCATACACTGCCTCATCCACCAACAAGCGCTGTGTATTAAATCACTGACGTGGGACTCTAATGCAAATTGTGGGAGATTATGCTAACTTAATTAGAGCTAATACACTAAAACGCAGACAATTTCAGGGATTTCTTTCTGAGCTAAATGTTGCCTATGAAGCTGTTTTGTGCCACACAGAAGTCTGTTGGCTGAGTCAAGGGAAAGTTTTGAAACCTTTCTATGACTTAATTCCACAGATTGAGCTTTTCTGCTTTCAAAAAGCAAAGAGCTCAATGATGCAGGATGGAAATGGCACCTTGCCTTTCTGACAGATGCAACAGAGCTACTCAACAGTCTCAATGTGCAACTTCAAGGAAAGGGGAAGCTCATCTGTAATATGCAATCACATGTGAAAGCATCTGAAGTCAAATGAAGCCTCCTCATCAAACAAGTGAAGGAGGAGAATTTCTGCCATTACCCCACAACTCAAAATTTGCTAGTGGAAAACCAATTGGTTGCATTCCCAAACAAAATGTGTGGATTCACTTGAAAAGTTGCAAAAGGAGTACCAATTTAGATTTAAAGGACTACATCTCGATGAACAAGACATTTAGCTTTTCCATAACCCATTTTCTCTTGACATTGAAAATGTGGATACAATTTATTAAATGGACCTAGCTGAACTTCCCAGTTGTGACTCTCTGCATTCAAGTCAAACACTTAATTTTGATACATCTCTCCCCTCTGAGACATATCCTAATCTCAGGAGCAATGCACTCAAAATGGCAACCATCTTTGGCAGCACTTATGTCTGTGAACAGACTTTTTTCAGAGTGAAACATCTGAAATCTCCAACAGCTGAAATAACTGATGCACACTTGCATCACTTGTTACAACAAGCTCTGACAATTATGGAACCAGACATTGGCCATCTCATTAGCCAAAAGCAGGCCCGTAGTTCCCTTTGAAATACTGGTAAGGTTGTTGATTTAACTTTACTTGTTACTCATTTTAAGTATTTTATTTGTTCCTGTTTTGATTTTTTACTTCAAAATAATATGTATGCATAGGAATTTGTTCATAGTTTGTTTTGTTTTTTTGAAAAACTATAGCCTGGCCCTTGAACAGTCTGAGGGTCAGTGAACTGGCCCCCTTTTTAAAAGTTTGAGGATCCCTGTATTAGATCATTGTAAATTGCTTTCAAACAATCATAATTTGGATAGGGCAATAATCTGTGTGTAGTAAATTATACTTTAAGAACAGAATGTATATGAATTTGAAAATGACTTATGTTTCCAGAAAGAATGAGATTCAATGTTTAGAAAAAATACGTTTAAAAAGTGCACAGATGTTGTTCTGAGGCTTTAAATTATTTAGAACAACCTAACTGTTGTTACCATGTGAAGCAATTTTTAAGGAAAAGTTTGCTTGCCAGATTCTAATGACAAGTCACCTGAATCTCATCATTGAAGGGAAAATCTAATGACTTTCTGCCTATCTAGTCTCAGATAATGACTCTAAATACCTTATGCAACCTAAATAATAAAATATATCTGAATACGACATGGTTGGGGTCTGGCCAACTACTCATCTTCATAGCTTGGGTTTCCTGTTATTTGGCTCATGTTCAAACAAGGCAAGACAATTCATCATCATTGAGTCAATTCCAACTCCAAGGGAACCCCATGTGGCCTTCCTAGACTGTAACTCTTTATTGGAGTAGAACGCACTATCTTTCTCTCTTGGAGCTACTGGTGGTTTCAAACTGCCCGCCATGAATACAGATCACAGCCCAACACACAAGAACTACTCCACAAGGGCTCCTTATTCTACTCATTAATCTATAATGTTTCAAATTTCATACTAAACTACATATTACATATTATATGGGGTCTCCTCTGGGGCTCCTGATTTGAGAACATGCTTCTGGCTTTGTCATCCATGTTAATATGAATTTCACAATCCTTGGTTACCACTGGACTTTATCCAATCTTTTTTATGTTTTTGTTGGTGATCTCACTCTTTCTGCTGCCAAAGTCCTTAGTCAGTTTCTGTTTCACTTCCCACTCAACCTCCATATTCTCTCTCTCCATCCCCTAGTATAGAACACGGAGAAGAAGAAATGGAGGAAGGAAGGGCAGGAGCTGTAGTAACGTAAACCTCATGCTTGTTTATCCTGGAAATGTTTTCATAATGAAATGCTCTTGGTTCTTTTGTTTCTTTAGTGAATGCTACAAAGCTCCTTCCAACATGAGCTTTATCTCCAGGGCAGAGAGAAAGGGGAGGGAGGACATCTCACCTTTTCATATACGGTTTGAAACAAGTCAACCGGGCTTGTATGTTGCAGACTAGGTAGTTTCTCCTCTCCCTTGTCTTCCTAATGAAGACTTTTCCAGTCCCTCCTTGCCAGAGATATATTTGCTCACTATTCCTTAACTTTTGAATATAGATTTTTATTTTAAAATATTCTTAGATTGGGGGCTGAGCCCCGGTGGTGTAAGTGGTTGAGTGCAGGACTGCGGCCCATGGGCTTGGCTGTTCAAATCCAGCGGCTCTCGGGAGCAGCACTGTGTGGCGCCCATGACCACCAGAGGCAGTGATACCGTGCCCCCCAAAACAAGTATATATATATTAGATTTACAACAAAATGAGAAAATTCAGTGCATCCTCAATATCTCCATATCCCACACAGAACACACCATTTCCTTTATTGTTAATACAGGTTGTGCACTTGTGGGACATGGTAGTGCTATTAGATATACATTCTTTGTTTTGTTTTTTTTTGGGGGGGGTGCTCTCCGGCAGTGGGAGTAGGAGGCCCAGCCCCACTGCTGGAACTGAACCTCCGTCCCAGTGGGCCGCAGTCCCGCGCACAACCACTACGCCACTGGGGCTCAGCCCTATACATTCCTATTACTAGGATTTGGCATCCTCTTGTTTGTTGTGAGATAGTGCACAGTTTGTATTGGGGTTCACTCATTGTCTTGCACAGTCCTTTTTCACCCCAATGACTTTGTTGGGGGATCTTATAGCTCTTATAGCCTTCATTTGTAGCAAGCATATTTGTACACATATTCATTTTCAAATGTTATCTACCTGAGCTTTTGGTACAAGCTCCTCCCTCCCCTTCTTTTTTTTGTGATAAATCATTTACTGGAGGCTCATACAATAGCCTTCATTTGTAACAAGCATATTTGTACACATATTCATTTTCAAATGTTATCTACCTGAGCTTTTGGTATAAGCTCCTCCTTCCCCTTCTTTTTTTTGTGATAAATCATTTACTGGGGGGTCATACAACTCCCATTATGATCCATACATACATCAATTGTATGCAAGTCACATTTGCACACTTGTTGCTATCATCACTCTCAAAACATCCTCCCTCCACCGAAGCCCCCAGTATCAACTCCCCATATTTCCCTTCCCCCCCTTCCCCATGAGCTCTTCATAATTTACAAATTATTACATTATCATACCATAGATTCTCCAATGTATCCCTTCACTTATTTCTCTGTTGTCCACAACCCAGAGAGTTGGTTATATGTAGATTTCTGAAACCAGATCCCTCTCTCTGTTGCACTGTCCCTTCTCTCTCCAAGTATCATCGCTCCTTCCATTAGTCCTGAGGGATCATCTATCTTAAATTCACCATGTTTCTGACTCCAGTGTACATCCCCAGGTCTAGCTGGATTTGTCTGGTAGAATTGGGATCATGATAGTGGGTGGGAAGTAGCATTTGAGAACTAGAGGAAAGTTGCACATTTCACTGTTACCACACTGTACCTTGACTGGCTCATCTCCTCGCTGCAACCCCTCAGTGTGAGGATGTCGCTTCACTTATAGTTGAGCTTTGGGTCCCCAATCTGTAATCCCCCTCATTTATAATAATAAAATTTTTAGTTCTTTGATGCCTGATACTGGACCCTTTGATACCTCGTGTTCACACAGGCTGGTGTGCTTCCTCCACGTGGGCTTCTTTGCTTCTCAGCGGGATGGTTGCTTGTTTACTTCAAGTCTTTGAGATCCCTGACACTATATCTTTTGATAGCCAGGCACCATCAGCTTTCTTTACCACATTTGCTTATGCACATATTTGGCATCAGCAATTATATCAGAAAAGTGAGCATATAATGTTATGATTATTAGTTCTTGAAACTTGATAGTTGATCCCTTCGACATCTCATGGTCCCAGAAGCTGTGAGATTCTTCCATGTGGGCTTTGTTGCTTCTGAGCTAGATGGCCACTTGTTTACTTTCAAGCCTTTAAGATCCCAGATACTATATCTTTTGATAGCCAGGCATATTTGCTTATGCACATATTTGTTTTCAGTGATTGTGTTGGGGAGGTTTGCATCATGGAATGGCAATTTAATAGAATGAAATGTTCTTGCACTGAGAAAATACTTGAGTGGAGGTCCAATGCCCATCTGCTGTCCTAATACTAACCCTATAAGTATATGTATTTTAATCTACTTCCCTATTGTCATATATAAATGTATGCATCTATCTACATGCCCATATTTAAACCTGTATAAATGCTGTTTACTCCCCAGTTCTTTCCTCTATTTCCTTATAATTCCAATTGTCACACTATCATGCTCAATCTCCATTTGGGTTTTAGTATTTTCTCTCTGTTACATTACTCTTGATCAATCCCTATCGGACTGCTGACACCCACCTTGTCACTATTTAGAATCACTTGTTATTCCCTTATACCTGGGCCAGTGAACACCACTTCCTTTCCCCCTGCTCCCCTTCTCCCATGTCCACCCCGGAACCATCAGTCCCATCGTTTTCGCCTCCAGACTGTTCATCCATCCTATTTTATCTAGGTAGATCTGAAGAGAAAAAGTTATGTACAAAAAAGCATCCTATAATGAAGTAACCAAAGAAAATAGAACAATGATAACATCAGCAAAAAAAAAACCCAATGTCATATATATATATATATATATGTCATATATATAATATAAAAATCTGTAAATAGCTTAAGGTCTGTTCGTTGACCTCCAGGAGTGTCCCCTGGTTGAGTCAAATGGGGTACCACACCCTGGCCCCAAATTATATCCTTGGCACTCCATCTGGAGCTCCATGCTGTGTTGCTCACCCTTAGTTTTTTGCCATGGTGTGGTTGGGCCAGACAGGGTATAATCCTGACCGTGTTTCTCCATTGGTGACCCCAAAAGGCTTTCAGTCAGTGAGGGTAGCCATATTTCATAGTGGAACAGGCTCTCTGTGGCAGCTGTTCTTAGTGGGAATATCGTCCTGAAGGCTCGGTGGGCCAGGATGTATTCCATTCTATCTTCCCCCCCTTTCATTTGTTCTGTGTTCTCTGCTCAGGCATATCTCATTCCCCAGACTGCAGGTTCAGTGCTGACCTCCATGGCCAGCCTGGGGGAGAGGTGGCCACCTCTATAGTTAGGATTGGGGTTGTACTCTCAGATCTCTCCTCTGGTTCTCCCCTCTATTGCGTCTCGCTGCATTCACATCTGGGAACACCAGGTTTAAGTTTGGTCCCTCTTTTCCTGTGGAGATATAAAAAATACACTACCCTTGGGTGGGTTACTACCCCATTCTCTCTCTACATATCACCATCTGACACCCCCCCCCCCAACCTCCCACCGTAGTTGGCTACCATATGTAGCCCTGGAATTAGTCTGGCTCCTGCCATACTACCTGGGCCTCCCACCAGGATTTTCTGTATACTGTAGCTTCTTCCTGATGCTCCTTTTGCATTTTTAAAAATATTATTAACCTTACCTCAGCAGACTCATCTTGTACATGTCATTTTGTGCTTGGCTAACTTCATTTAGCATAATTTCCTCCAGCTGTTCCCGTGTGGTGATGTGCTTCATGCATTCATCACTTCCTTTCAGCGATGCATAGTGCTCCATTGTATGTATGTACCACAGCTTTTTAATCAGTTGATGGAAATTTGGACTGCTTCCAACTCCTTGTGATTGTGAACTTGCACAGTCATTTTTACTTGTAGTTATGAAGACATAAGAAAGTATTGGCATTTCAGTCATGTTTGCAAGTACAGTTGTGTCAATAATTAGGTTCATTGTGTATCCATCACTTTTATATTGTCCAAAATTATGTAATCAGTTTCAGTAGAAGCTCCTTTCCCCGCCCTTCTTCTTGTCTCTAGTTACTATCCACAAAGGAATATAGGTCCCTGCACACTTACTTCTTGTAGATATTGCATATCTCATTTGAAAGCCATCTGATTTTTCTGTCAACTGGTACTGGTACTGTTTCTGAGACCTTCGATCTCCTGTGTCATCCATTTGGCTTATTTTAATGCACTCATCTGTGCACTCAAGATCTTCCATTAAGGTCTCAACAAGGTTGCTCCAGTCTGCTATTGCAATGTGACAGAGGAGAACCAACCCAGGGATTTCAAGGACTGTAATCTTTACAGAAGTATAGTGCCTGATCTTTCTCCTGTGAGTCATCTGGGTGACTTTGAACCAGCACACTTTTGTTTAATAGGCCCTCACTTAGTTATCATTTACCATTCATGTGATTTTTCTCTTTCTTAGCAGCTGATGCATTTGAAAAAACAACTGTTCAGTTAGCAACCCAACACTTATTGTGCGATGCCATCACAGCCAAAACAAAGTCACTACGATTGAGTCAATTCTAACTCATAGTAAACCTCTAAAACAAAGTTCAAACTCCCTTGTGGGTTTCTGAGATTGGAATTCTTCATGGGAGTTGAAAGCGTCATCTCTATCCTTAAAGGAGAAGCTGAGCTAGAAGAAATCCAAGTGCATATGCTTCTGAGCACTTCTTGACAATCAGTTAAGACCTATCTTTCCTCATGCTTTTTAACAGTAACTTCTCCCACTTTTGAGAATTTCTGATTCATTTTCCAAAAGGAAATGTTCTGCCAGCTTAGTGAAAAATCAGACTGACTAATTTATATGTAATCTTAGGGAAGATCTATAGTTGTTTGAGTAGAGCTATTTGGATGCAAAAAAAAAACTCTGTGTATACATGTATATATGTTGACTGGAAGTGATATTTAGAGTGGAAATCCATTGGCTCATGTTTTTAAAGTGAACAATGAGGATATAAAAATATCAGGGAAGACTTGGTATTACTGCTAAATAGAAGTGATATTTTCAAATTCCTAGTTGATAATTCCCCTCCTCCCCTGAAAAATATATATCCTATGTCAGGAATCACAGTTTTTTGAGTATGTCTATTTGAACTGCTCAATTTAAAGGGATGGCTGGAACTCCCATCAGAGATAAGGACACATTTGTGTCAAGTACACACTTAGTTTTGAGACTAGTGAAATTGTGTGGTACATATTCTGACTGGGGAATACCACAAAGCAAAATTAAAGGACCTCTTGTAGATTCCTAAATATGGTATCTAGGTGTTTTGTGCTCATGGGTTCAGTAGAGTTGGGTTGAACATTTAGAACCCCTGTTTATTGGGAGTTCAGAGATGAAAAATTGAACTGTCCACTTCCTTTTGGGAATAGTGACAAGGATTAAACAACAAAAATATAAGAAAACATAATAAACATTGACAATCCAGGTTGTGCTATTATTGTGTGTCTTCGAGTTCATTCTCAACTATGTGACAATGTAGAACTGTCCCATGTGACTTTCTGAGCATTTATCTTTATGAGATTCAATATTCAGGTTCTCTGCTGCAGAGTTGCCCCAAATTTAACTGTTGTTCCATCAAGACTCCTTCTAAACAGTGTTAGCTTTCTCTAGCCTCATGTAGTTCTTGTTTATAATACATTCAAAGCTATAATAGGATAATTATGAATGCAATGCCTTTAAGTTAAGTTCCATAAGGGCAGGCAGGGAAATGATGGCATCTCAATTCTCCCAAATGAAGTTTCCTTATGAAGAGATGATAGAAGTTTCTTCTCTGATACTAAATTTAATTCTTACTCATGAATCTGCAATGGTGCTAGTGTTGTTATGGGCCATCCAGTTTTCTCTAACTCACAGTAATCTTATGTGCAGCAGTAGGAACAATGCTCAGTTCGGCGCCATCTTCTCATTTGCTTTGTGAATCAGGTGGAAGTTTTTACTCCAAATTGCATATTCTGTAGTTAACGCCACTCCATCTGGAAATTGTTTTGAATCAGCGTTCATTCTGTGGATTTTTTTTTGGTTATTTTTTTTCTGTTTGTAGCTAGGACAAAATGCCTTCTTTATAGTTGCAGACTTGCCAGTTAAAGAGATTCAAGGATGACTTAAAGCTGACAATAAGTTTAAATATCTCCTTTGTGTGGTACCTAGATAGGCTGCCATAGTGCTCATTAATAGGCTGCTGAAAATGCAAAGAAGTGAACAAATAATGGATGGATGTATCCTATCAGGAATCAGTTACACCAGTGAAAAACCTGGGTGGCCTATGGGTTGTCAGGGCAATATTATTCTCAATTGTTGGAGTGATAGAGATAAGCAACTTATTACTAGCCCAATTTTCCTATAATCAGTTAGAATCTTATATTAGATCAGAGCCTACTCTCCTTTATGTGGTCAGATACATGAGATTTTTCCTAAGTGAGTTTATACAAAACTCTGAAAAAAAAAAAGGGGTGAAAAGTCTTTAAACTTAATATAGAAAATATTAAGTGTTCCAGTAGAATTCTCATGTGATAGAATATTAAAACTCCCAATGAAGTTGCAGGCATAGCTGCTGCATTCTGAAAAGAGTTTCCAGGAAATGAACAAACAAAGAAAAAGGTTTTTTTTTTTAAAGAGATGTTTGTACCAAGGGCTCAAGTGGAAAATGTTTGGAAATGTGTGTGGCAACATGTGTGCAAATGTGCTTGATACAAATGATGTACTGAATGTTGTAGTAGCTGTAAGAGCTCCCAATAAAATTATTAAAAAGAAAAAAAGTGCTTAAAGTGCTCAGAATACTGAGGCTGTTTACCAGAACAAGGACAGGTGCCCTGTTGATGAAATGGTTGCACATAGGGTTGTTAACTAGAAAGTCAATAGTTTGAAACCACCAACCACTCAACAGGAGAAAGATAAGACTTTCTATTCTTCTAGTCAAAATACTTCTCTGGAGAAAGTATGTTGCATATTCTACCCATTTCCTTTCTGCTGCCTGAAACATAGAGGGGAAGGTTCATGGGAACACCTGCAGTGACATGTAATGTGACCCCTAGATTTCGGAAGCATAATGAACTGAAGAGAAATTTCCATCCAGGAAACCTAGAGGATAAGTATTCCTCTAGGTAAATGCATATGAAAGGATGAGAGGTATTGTTAGGTTGAGATTTGCTCACTGAAAATAATACATGAGTTTTCTTCAAGAGTTCTGTAACTTGCAGGAGAGATAGACAGGTAAATGCAATGTTGTATGTTTGCCAATCCAATTGAGCCATCTAGATCTTAAATAAGTATCAGCAGTGAAATGTGAAAGGTAGATGCTTGATGCCTGGCTCCTTTGCAGAGATCTGCCCGTTTCAAAAACCAAAAACAAAACAGGACAATCCTGCAATGGGAAGCTCCAAAGTAGAGCAGTAATACACTTCCCTCATGTAGAATGCTGCCATCACAATGTAGCTTCTCTGACCGTGTGAGACTGTCTCTGTCCATTTCTTACCTCTACCTTGGGTCGAAAACAGAAACGAGTTGCACTCACAGCAACTCTATTGGACAGAGTAGGAGTTCCCCACTGGGTTTCTGTGGCTGTAAATCTTTGCGGTATAGAATGTCTTATCTTTCTCTGACAGAATAGCTGGTGGGTTTCTATCCCTGACTCATCAAATAGCACATGAGCATTCTAACCACTGTGCTACCGGGCCTAATACTATGGGACACCATAATAGCAATAAAGATGTAAATACTTCACACAAACTCATGGTCCATGCAAGTTTTCAGTTCACTGACAACTTTAACTAAAAGAAGATTATTTTGGAATATATTTCACAAAATATTTATGTTGTTAAAATCTATTAAAAGATCTGTAAGTCGAGCTATCTGTTTATGAGCTTATTCAGGAGCAAGAAGGAAACTAATTTCATTGACCATATCTCAATATATTTCAGTATTGGGTATCAACGAGTATTGAGTATCACTCATGGGATAATGCTCCATTTGTATAAATAGTCAGGACAAGTGATGATTGACTATATTTCATGGAAAGTAAAGAAGAGTTCTTTTTATTAAAAATCATTTTATTGGGGGCTCATACATCGTTTTTGACAATATATAAATAAACATACTGTGCCAAGCACCTTAACATGACAACTGCTGTTATCATTCTCCAAATCATCCACCTTTTCCCTTGAATCCTTAGTATCGGCTTTTCCATTCCTTCCCCTCTTCCCCTGCTCTCCCTTCCCAATCAAGTCTCAATACTTTATAAATTATTATTGTTCTGTCATATCTTACACTGCCTGACCTCTCCCCCAAACCACTCCTTTGATGCCCGTCATTCAAATAGGAGTTTATATGTTTATTCTTGCAGTTGGTTCCATCTCTCTACCCCACCTCTCCACCCTTTCAGCAACTCCAAAATAACCACTGGCCCCAAGGGGCTCATCCATCTTGGGTTTCCCATATCACCAGCTCCCCTCTCTACTAGTGTACCGTCTCCAGTCCATCTGGATTTGTAAGGTAGAGTTGGGACCATGCTGGTTGGGAGGAGGAAGGCTTCAGGAACTAGAGAAAACATGTGCATCATTGCTGCCCAGCTGCATCTTGACTGGGCTGTCTCCTCCTGGTGACTCCCTGTAAAGGGGTGACCAATTACCCACTAGTAGGCCTTATATCCCCACCTGCTCTCCCCCTCATTCGTGATGATATGATTCCTGTTCTTTGATGCTCGATATCTGCTCTCTTCGGCCCCTCTTGATCACACATGCGGTGTGCTTCATCTTTGTGGGCTTTGCTGTTTTTGCGCTGAAGGGTGACTCATTTATCTTCAAGTCTTTGAAACTCCAGATATTCAATCATTTGGTACCTGGGCACCATCGTTTCTTCTACTCTGTTTGCCTCTTTATCCATTTGTCTTCAGTGATTTCGGGAGTCAATTGGTCCATTGATTTTGACTTTTGTTCTTTGATGCCTGATACCTGATTGTTTCAGCATCTTATGATCGCACAGACAAGTGAGCTTCTTTTATGGTGGGTTTTGTTGCACCTGAGCTAGATGGCTTCTCATTTATGCTCAAGCTTTTAAGACCCCCAGGTGCTATATCTTTTGATAGCTGGGCATCATCAGCTTTCTTCACCACTCTTGCTCATGCTCTGACATGTCCTCAGTGGGTGCTTTGGGGATGTGGGAAAGTAAAGAAGAATTTTACCAAGCTAGAGGTGATTTGCTATTTTTGAAATTAAGATAATGTCCTCCTTCATTTATTTTCAATCTCTTTCCCAATCTCTTTCAATCTCTTTTTATAAGAGGACAAGCCAATGTCTTAGCCTTTTGACAGAACATCCCATTCTGTAAACCATTCTTTCTGCTTCCACTGAATGGTCATGGAGCAGAAATCATTTAGTAAGAAAGACTTGATGCTAATTTGCTTATTAGTGGGTATTATTGAATGACTTATTAACAGAAACTATAGGAAAAATGATAAGGGGAGTTGATATACAACAGGGAAACATTCTATTCCCTTAAAATAAATTACTCTGAAGTACCACATACAGAAGATAAATCCAAACTTAACCATTTACTATAGAGTGATTTGATGAACACAATGTACCAAAAAAAATTGTGCTCACTAGAATTGTCAAATAGCTTTGGTCTTTTGGATGTATATCACCAGGCCTATCTTCTAAGGACACTCTGCTTACATTCTAACCACCAAGTTTTCAGCTAACTGAGATTCTGAGATATTCACCATTTTGCATCCTTCACATATTCTTACTGTCAAAGTGAAGGTGCTGATATCTAGACCCGCAGGTATATCCAGTAAAATTTCAGCAACATGCCAGGATCTGGGGCTTCTCTTCATTGCATAAAGCAATATCAGCAACCTCCTTTGCTAAATTTGAGCAATGTGCTCCTATATTCTGCTACCTGTGGCTGTATCTTGAATTTCTAAGTCTCTTTCATGGGTGATAACTCCTTGATCTTTTGCCAACTCTGGGTTTTTACAGGAACACACCCCCTGATGTAAGAAGATAACAATTAAACTAGGGTAGAGGCAGGTAGGAAGAAAGCATTCCTGAGTGGAAAGGGCTCCATTAAAAAAGAAAACGTGTCTGCCCATTTGAAGTTAAAGTCAGCTAACAAGGATTCTGCTTGCTGGGTTCTCCAGCTGTTCATTCTTGTGCACTTGGGTTTCAAAGCTGCATGTGCCTTTGGTAGGAGTGTTTTCTCTGTTGCCAGAATAATTTCAGCCTGATAGTGTTCAGCTTGGCTACTGCTTTAATTACTATCATTTGCATTTCTCTGCTGATAAACTCTGAAGGGCCCTCTACATTGCTGCAGGTCCTAGGGAATCACAGAGCTACAGGTAGAGCATCTGCCATCACTACTTAACAGTTCATGTATTGACGTGACTTTTGCATGTTTTATGTGGGAAGCTGAACGAAACATGTTTGGAGTTAGTCTTGTCCTGTGAAAAGAAAGGATTGCCTGCAGAACTATCACTTCTCCACTCTAGGCAGGGCCCGAGTGAAAGGAGTAATGTTAGAGAAAGAAAGAAAGAAAGAAAGAAAGAAAGAAAGAAAGAAAGAAAGAAAGAAAGAAAGAAAAGAAAGAAAGCAAAGAAAGAAAAAGAGCTGCCATTGAGTTGACTGCACTGTTGATGGTGGTCCTATGTCTGTAAGGGAACATGCAGTCTCTGAGATGATTTCTCTTGCTGAGGTTTCAGAAGTAGATAACCAAGGTGCCTGTGCATCAGCAACCTTTCAACTCTCTGTGAAGATATTGACGGTTCGACCACTGAGTCACTCCATCTTCCTAAAAGAGCTCAACGTGTTTCATCTCAGCTGAGAAGACTCAGAGGTTTTTTAAGGGCAAAACTGTTGCTGCCTAGGTTTGAACCTTTAGACAACAGATTTTATATAGGAAAAACAATTTTCAAAAGAGATCAACAAAATAAACAAGTACAACTCTCTTTAGGATCCCAAAGTCTGTTTGCATTGAATTGTGTGCTTTAAAAGACAAATATTGACAAACATTGTATCTCATCCTTTCAAAGCAGTCTGCAATGAATAGGCACAAAGTAGAAGTTTTTGAAGGAATAGGGTTTGATTGTTAAGCTTTGATTGTGCTGATAATTCTGTTATCAAAAAAATTCTTACTGATTCTTTAACTTTCAGTCCAAGCATTTTAAAATCAACTATTGTTTCTTAATTTTCTTATCATCTCAATGTAAGGGTTTTAGAGAGCAATCCCACTGCTTTTAAGCCGTGAATTATGATTTTTCTGTGTTTGGTCAGACCTCATTTGCTGAACTAAATACAAAATTGCTATATTACTTTTGGTCAGATATCATCTTTTGGATCATAACATGAAATCATAGCTATATATAAATCTACATACCCAAAGCATATAACTGTTTATATTTTTTCCTTGCTCAATTCCTTCCTAACATATTCAGCCAAGCAAATCTTGAAGAAAATTAATAAAATATTCAGAAAAAGAGTGCTTTAGTGACCGGAAATGCACAGAACCTTAATACTTGCTGGGGTAAGCCAAGAAAGAAAATTCAAGTGGCTGGAGAAGTGGGAAACAATGTGTTAGATTGTATCATATTGCTGTACCTACCCACTAATATCATATTTAAACTATGGTACAAGGACAAGCTGATTCACTAAACCAAATATGAGTTGTTAGACACACTCTACAAAGCCACAGACCCAAAGTAACACCAGAATAGTGATTCTATCTTTAAATATCCAGAGCATTTATTTTTAGGTGCATTTTCCTCTTACCTACTGGACAAAAGGAGTCATGATGAGTAACATGTTTTCGTATTCCTTTTTGTAGCCTCCTATATTACATACTACATACTACAAATGCATCTTTTATTCTATGGTCTTTCTTATTCTGTGTCCAACTTTCACATACTATACCTTTGGTCAAGTGCACCTTCATCCTCCAGGTAGCATTCTTGCACTTCAATACTCCAAAGGGATTATGCAGCACATGTACCCAACGCAAAATAATTGATTCATTTGAATTCTGGAGTTGGAGAAGAATTTTGAAAGCACCATGAAATGCTAAAAGTACAAACCCATCTTTATTGGAAAAAATAAGGCCAGAGCGCTTAGAGACAATGGTGGAAGGACTTATTATTATATACTTTGAACGTATTGTCAGATGAGTGCAGTCCCTGGAGAAGAACATCACGTTTGGTAAAGTGAAGGGGCAGCTATAAAGAGGAAGGTCCCGAAGGAGAAGTACTGACACAGTGGTTACATTAGTGAGCTCAGTCCTAGGAACAATTGTGAGGATGGCACTGAGCTGTTATTCTGTTATGTACAAGGCTGGATCGGATTCAATGGCACCTAACAACAGCAACAACAATAGCAACAACAACCTTCTTCCCTATGAAGTGGTGAAATTGGCTAAGCACTCACCATTAATTAAAAGACCAGTGGTTTGAACCCACCCAGAAATACTTCTTAGGACACATCCGAATGTGTGCTTACAAAAAGCCACAGCCTTAAACCCAGTGGAACAGTTCTACTTTTCTTACATGACGTCACCGTAAGTCGGAATCTACTCAAATAGCAACCCAGAACAACTGCCTCCCTCGGGATTCTAAAAGTTGTGTGCTGGAAACTGAGCTACTAAATACCATGAGAAAAGTGGTCTTTTAGAGTCAGTAGATCCATAAGCACTGGTTAGGTTCTTACTTGCATGTTCCTACCATGGGTGATCTCTATGTTATTCTTAGGTGCCTTTGACTCAGTCTGGACTCACAGTGACCCATTATATAACAGAATGGAACACTGCTCAGTTTTGAGTCATCCTCACATTTGTTTTTGTGCCTCTGTGTGTCCCTCCACATTGCCAAAGGCTTCCTCTTTTTTGTTGCTCATACCGAGACTTAAATCATTATCTATTATAAATTGTTGTGATGAGTTACAAATGAATATGAGGGTGATAAACCCCAAACACCAATCTTCAAAAATACCTGAAATTCTTCAGTGGAAATAAGACTGTATTTCCTCAAAAGAGGTTTATGTGATAGAGAGACTACCAACTTTCCACAAACTGTTATTTGTGGGCTAAAAACAGCTGGAGACTTAACATTATATCACCAAATATACTATTGTCTAGAGTTCTGGGTGCTAGGAATGGTACTGCTGGTGATCGAATTCAGGTGTCCATGATCAGTCACTCTGGTTCTCCTGATACCACTATGCAGCATTGACCTTTCTTTCTGTTTTTTTCCTCCTTTTAAACTATTTAATGTAAGTTGGGCAAAGACTTATAAAAGTTTTCCACTCAGAAGTTCTAACAAAAGTACTCCCAGTAACTTACTATTCTGTGCTCTTTTTGTGATCTTCTCTATGATATTGCATAATCTCATCCCCTTAGTTCAATATGTGCCAAAAAGTAAATATTCTTTACTCTGGTTTTTTCCATCCCTCTACTCCGATTTTGGTAACCATCAAAGTATGATTATTATTGTGTGAAAATATTGTCTTGACTTTACGATTATGGTCTTATACAATATTCTTCCTTTTTTTTTTTTACTGATTTCACTCTACACAATGCCTTCCGGGTTCATTAGTCTTATGAGGGATTGTTTTATTTTGTTTCAAATTTATTGCTACTCTTTACCCCCCCCCCACTTCATAGTATTCCATTCTATGTATGCAGCATAGTAATTTTGCTATTCTATTGATAGTTGTGTTAAGGTGGGTTCTCTAGGGAAGCAAAACCAGTGATACTTTTATGTGTATATTTGTATAAAAATTTATATTAAGAAATGGCTCACACAGGGGTAAAGGCAAATAAGTCTGGTCCTCTGCTAATCTGTAGGTCTAATTTTAGCTAGAAACTTCTCCTAATTGTGTGCCTGTACAGGGCAGATGAATGAGGAAGGAGGAAGACAAAGCAAAAAGACCCTAGGTTGGTGGATAGAAACAAACAAATTCAGTCCACATTTGGCCCCTGGTATCAGCAATAAATATAGGACAATGTCAACTAATCCAGAAATCAGATTCAGTAGAAATGACAAACTTTCCCACAGTTTCTGCTTACAAAGAAGTAAGCTACACTCCAGGTGGATCTTTCTTACAATAACATCAAAGCTGTGACTAGATCAGAGACTGCATTTTACTACAACTACTAGCTGCTTATAGAGTAGATTACATAATGGTATACCCCATCATGGAGTTGATTATGTTGTGTTGGACCACATTATGGGTGATTACTTCCAAGTTGCTGAGAATGCAGGTTCAGCTAAGTTGACTCAAAGCCTATCTATCATAATAGGTACTTAGGGTTTTCCATTTTATTGACTGTTAATGCTGCAGTTGTTTTGGATAAACTTGGGTGTGCCTGTAACTATTTGTGTCACAGTTATTATTTCTCTGGGATCTATACCTGATAGTAGTATTTCAAGATCATTTTAAGAAAGGATATCTATAATTTTCCATATTGTTGTATGTCTTAGATTTCTGCGAGCAGTGTATGAATACTCCCACTTCTCCACACCTTCATGAATGATTTTTCTTCCTTTGATATTTAGCTATTAATGCTGGGCTAAGATGTTATCTCATTATTGCTTTAGTTTGCATCTCTCTGGAAGATTATGAGGCCATCTATTTCATCATGATTTTGTTGATCACCTGAATGTAAATTTTGGTGAAGTGTCTATGTTCATTTTATTTGCCATTTTTTGTAATGAGATTGTTAATATTATTGATATTGAGGTGTTGAAATTTTACATTAATTTTAGATTTTAGCCACTTGTCTGATATGCCATTGCCAACATTTATTTCCCAGTCTGTTTACATTTTATTTGTGTGTGTATGAAACCTTTTGAAGTGCTTAAGCATGTAATGTAGCTATAGTGACATCGTGGTTACATATCAGGGTACAATCTTCACGATCAGCATTTTGAAACCACTGCTGGGAATGGATGAGATTTTGTACTCCCTTAAAGAGTCTTGAAAACCCAGACAGGCAGTTCTATTTTACCCTACAGGGTTGGCCTGCATCAGAATTTACATGGTGGTGATGAAATATTTGTGTCTAATATAAAGGAAATCGGAATCATCTGATGTGTACTCTATTATTTATGTTTCTATTATTTATATATTTTATATAAATAATATATACACTCTATTATTTATATATTTATATAGTCTATTATTTATATATTTTAGTTTGATAGTGTATTTCTTAGTCATGTGTTAGGGTTACTAATTTAGAACTATAGAACTTTTCCCACAAACTTTTTGAAGCTTTCTTTTTTTTTTGGCGGGGGCATCACTGCTCTCCGGTGGTGGGAGTAGGAGGCCCAGCCCCACTGCTGAAATTGAACCTCCGTCCCAGTGGGCCACAGTCCCGCGCACAACCACTATGCCACTGGGGCTCAGCCTTGAAGCTTTCTTATATATACCCTTTATGTACATATAGATATAAGTATATATTCTGTGCACATTATACTTGGCACTTGTTTGTGGAATTAGGTGAAAATGTATAAAATTCACATTTAAGGAGAATGTGCTCTATGTTTTTAGTGCAGGTAGAGGCATATTATATCACATTTAACTTCAGCATGGAGATTAAGAAGTAACTACTATTTTCTCATTTTAGGGCTGTGGAAATTTGAGTTTGCAGATCTCATGTAGCTTCAATGTATTCATTTGGATAGAAATAGCAGAATTGCTATGCAAATCCAGACTTCTGAGGACTCACATAGCATCTCAGATAAGGATAGACAGACAGTTCACGTGATCTGAGACTGATCCGACCCGCAGATAAGTCAACGTGGGTTCCTGAAAGGAGGACTGGGAATGGAGAGGGCAGGAGACTTGAGAAATGGAGACAGGACAGGGCTCTGATCAAGTCTCGTTTACTGAGCCAAAAGACAGGGTTAATATAGGCTGGCAACAGGAAGGGGAAGTACAATTTATGGAAATGAGGGGTAGGGATAATCAGCCAATCATACACATAGCTTCAAAGAAACTGCGGGAAAAGAATGGCAGGCAGCAGTTCTCAAACAGGTCCACATGCTAATTAGGTGAACTCAACAGGTCCGCATGCTAATTAGGTGAACCCATGGATTCAAAGGTTATCTTGCCAGCATGCCGTTACAATACAAAAGGTCAATAATGGGATCACTGAGGGATGGGAACAGCATTCGGCTTCCCACATGAGACAAGACTTTGAGAAGCACTGGCTTTGAGTGTGATCATTATGTTTACACTGAGGGATATTGACTGGCTCTCCATGTGGCAAGTGAATGTCTACTGGGTGGGACACTCTTCTGGTAGACACTATATCAATCAGAGGATTGAGAGCTTCAGTTTTCTTCTGATGTTAATCTACCTTTCTGAAAATACTATTGATTTTTGTCTTTCCCTGCTCATCTGGCACAGAAATTGGTGTATATGGTAGAGAGAGTGTGAAGGCTGGTAAGGTAGGTTACATGTGGTATGTTCTACTATGGCCAAGTCAACTGTTAGCTTATTAAAATACTTTCATGTTTGCTGGTGAATAACTATTTCCCATGTCCAACATGTGAGAACCCCACACCATTCAGTCCTTGTCCTCCCCTACTCCTCTTCCATGGTCCTCCAAGACTTCATCAAGATTTAGAAATAAATGAGTTGAAGCCTGAAAAAATAAGACTGAGCTCCACTACTATAAGCAGGATCTCTTCTAATGTCCTTATTAGACTGCTTTCTTAGGAAGCTTTAAGAAACTTGTGGGTAGTAGCTAAGAGTATACCCAATATGTGGAATTTGAGAAGAAGATAAATTGTCTGAGAGACCCCACAGAAACATTAGATTAGAATAGTTGCCTCTCTTTTAATGTTAGATCAGATTCTGAAATGAAAAAGTAGAGCTAAGGAGGCATATGGTCAGGCAAAATGTGTGCAGTGACCAGCGAGTAGACAAACTGAAGGAGGAGGGCAGCTTTATGTTACCTGTGGTTGAGTGTGTACATGTTCCTGATGTCATAGTCAGTGAGCATGCCAGGTTTCTGGTGGAAGTATGACAAAAAGAATAGGACATCTGGAAAACATATGATATATGTAAAATTTAATACCAGATCTCCAAAGATTGTTCTTAAATCTATGAAGTTTAAAGTTTTGTATTTTGAAACAAACATTTTATTGATATCAAGAGTATATTTTGTTATAAATCATCTTTTACTGGTGCTTAACTATTCAACCTCATATAAGAAATTTTCCAGGTTATGAATCTCTAATATGAAAAGTTAAGCTTGCTGAGATTGTGTGTGTGTGTGAAACGCCTCCGTGTTATATATAGTCTGTATTTCACATGCATCTTCATATACATGGTCCAAAAACCAGAGGAAAGGCAATCACACAGAATGTCACTGTTTGTAGTTGTTCATGGTGGAGTCACAAATTAAAAAAAAATTTTTTTTGAAGTGTACTCGTTAAAAAAGGACACATTTGAAATCCAGTTTATACCGTCAGCTCAACCTATTCTGTGGACCTACAGGCCATTTCACAGTTACTAAGGCTACAAAAGTTAGTAATGGATTAGGAAGTTTGGATTGAAAGGATGGGCCCAGAGGGTGCTTTGTAGACAAGTGACCATCAGATGGAGTCTGGCAGAGACACCAACAAGATTAATGATTGATTTAGTCCTCAACATGAAACTGCTAGAGTCTTTTTGATAGCATCAATAAGAGCAGAAAGCAGACCTCTCTCCCTGTCTTCCCTGCTACCAATTAGCAATCACATATCCATGTGCTTGGATTGGCTTGGTTGTAATGTCCCTGCTGGATTTGTGTCAAGGTAGGTTTGTACGAATTAATTCATGTTTGGACCTTCTCCAAACTTTTAAAAATCCTTCTAAAGTCACTTTCTCACAAATCAGGTTGGACGTTCTATAGAGATCCTGGGGATACTTTTAGGCACAATAACAGAAGGATAGATTTCTCATTGTCATACGTGTGTTAGACATTAAGTTTCAGGATGCTCATCCAAAAGGAAAGCAGACAAAGTCTAAGTGACAAAAAAAAATGTTAAGGAGAAATTAGAGAATGTCAGGTCATTCATCTTTCCCTTTTATCATCGTCAAATGTTTAATTCAGATATTTAATTTAAATTATATTTAACTTGCACTGAAACACACAGACACAGTTACTGACATCAAATTGATTCTATCCCATAAGGACTTTATTTACATAGGGTGGCAATGGCTGTAAATATTTATGGGAATAGCTAGTCATCTCTTCCCTTGAGTGGTTTGTAGGTTTAAACCATTATCCTTGGGGCTAGAAATCCAATGCTTATCTGATAGCACCGCTGGAATTTATATTAAAATTTTTTGACTTACTTTATATTTAGGAATTAAAAGCTCATTTAGAATATAACTTATTAATTTAAATATTAGCATAATAAATTGTATATAAAGAGTATAAAAGTTGCAATGTAGTTATAATCACAGTGGTGTATAATATTTTAATAGCAGTATACTTAGGACAATGATCAATTGATTATGAAATGTAAGCTGCATAATTAATTGTAATCAAACTATTTCACTCTAATGTATGTCTTGAAGAAATTCCTAAGCAGAGGAGTATTTAAAATACATCATAATCTTTATGGAAACAGATCACTCTCTCTTCCTGCCATTGAATGGCCATAGTTTTGAGCCACTAACCTTACGGTTAGCAGTGAAATGCTTATCTGACAGCATCTCCAGAACTTTATATACACTTTTATTTAATTTCAGTTTCTATTTAAAATTTTAAAGATTCACTTAAAATGGCATATTAATTTACATATTTACTTTTTTCCAACTTAACTTAAAAATTTCTGAGCACCATTTCCAAATTGCCCTAGTGAAATAATACAGCAATATGTACCTTCAAAAATGTTGAATGTGCTTGCCTATGCTTCTTGTCTTTTTTTCCCATAGTCCATTATAACATGATGAACAAGAGTAAGTTTGAATTGAGAAGCAAACAATTACTGTCTTTATAATTTGCTGTTTTTATTTTTATTTTTTGGGGGGGCATCACTGCCCTTTGGTGGTTGTGGGAGCTACCTGACCTTGTTCCTGGAGAGCTGCTGCTGGATTTGAACCACCAAGCCAGTGGGCCTCAGCTCCAAATTTAACCACTAGGCCACCGGGGCTCAGCCCCAACAATTACTCTCTTAATGTAATATTGAGTTGAATTTTATATCAAAGTTTTTCATTCATTGTAATTATATATAATTTGCAATTTGCCCTCAAATTCAAGTTGTAATATTTCAAACTTTTCATATAATTTTAATTGTAGTTAGTCATTTATTAATATTTTACCTTATGATTTCTTCATTTAGGGGTATGCATCAAAATACTTTCCCATGGTGATAAAATGGAAAAAGCATAATCTATATTTTCTACAACTTAAGATTTGATCTTTGAATATCTGACACCTTAATGAATATGTAATCAATTTTTATGTTTGTGGTAAGAATATCTCCCCACATATCAACCAAAAGATAATTTCATTTCCCTATTTTCCCCATCCCCATTTTTTAGTGGATTGAAAGACACACTTATCATATGCAAATTTGTACATATTTGAAGATATTATTTTGTTTTCTGTAAACTTCCCTTGATCTGCCTGCCTTGTTTTGTATTAAATCATGCATTTTAAGAGATTTCTCCTATCTGCAAGAGAGGCACCCAATCATTCTCCTTTACTCTTTATTCCAAAATTATTCTTTGGTATTCTTATCATGTATTCTTTGAAAGTGAAATTACTTTACCAAGTAGGATAATCCTTACTAGTGTTCTGATTTCCTGTATTTATTCTATAGAATAGTATGAGAAAATTGATTATGCACAGTATTCAGGCTTGTTTCCCTTGACCTGAGCTTATTTCTTCATCTATTTAAGTGTTTCTTATAAAGTCTTTGGAATTTTGTAGTATAAACCTAGTGTTTATTATTAATAACATTACTGGATAATTTACATTTGTGCTGTTATTGGAAATGAAAATTTTATTATAGTAACTAATTCATTTTTCTGGTAAATAGAAAAAATCGATTTTTGCATATTTTATTTTTAACATGTCCTCTTACCCAATTTTTCTCTTGTATCTAATAGATTTTCTGTTTCAGTTTATTCTTTTGCTTGTTGTGCTATATAATCCAGCTTCAAATAATAATATTGATGCTCCTCCCTTGGAAATATATATGGCACATTTTCCCCTTATCTCACTTTGTTATCTGAAACTTTTCAAATAACAGTAAATAATGGGGATGGGGATGGACATCCTTATTTTGGCAATAGTTTTAATAAGACTACTGTGTGTAACAGCACTTGCTATTATTATTGATAATACATACATAATATGCAATATTCATCTATATATTTAGTAACTCACCAAATTAATCTAGAATAATCATCATATTGACATCTTTTTCCCCATTTTAAAGACAAGAATCCTGAGATACTGTCAGGTCACATGGCTTCCTCGGGATCCTGTGTATAAGAAGTAGCATCACTTGAATTAAAACTCTAGTGATCCTCCCAGAGCCTGTGCTTATATGACTTGCTGCTTCTAAGGTTTAGCAAGTGTCTTCTGGGACTGCAATATTGGATAACATTAGAAATGGATTCTTATGCACTAGGCAAAGTATCTGAGAGGAATTACCAAAACCTAAATGAAGGCAGAACATAACAGTGGGACAGGTGAACAGTAAAGGGAAATAGAGGGAGGAAGCGGCAGGCAGAGGACATTTATAGAGGTCTAAATACAGGCATGTATATATTTAAATATATTTTTATATAATGATTTGGGTATATACCTATTTACATATATTTATTTTTAAAATGTTGATAGCAGGTGGACAGTGGACCTCCACTAAAGCACTTCCTCAACACAAGAACACTTTATTCTACTAACAGGCCACATTGTGATGCTCACCTAACCTGACACATTGCTCAAGAAAAAATGAGTGCATAAGCAAATGTGGGAAGAAAACTGATGGTGCCTGGCCATCAAAAGATACAGCATCTGTATTCTTCAAGTCTAGAAGATGAACAAGCCATGTAATAAGAGAATCAACAAAGCCCATATGGAAGAAGCACACCAGCCTGTGTGATTATGAGGTAGTGATAGGATCAGGTGTCAGGCATCAAGACCCAAAACAAAACAAACAAAATAATATCAATGGGAATGAAGGGAGAATAGAGTGGAGACCCAATTGCATTGTCAGAAAGGCCACAAGGAAGAAATGATCCAGTTAGGGTATAGTATAACTTTCTTCTTATTCTTCAATGCTTCCTGTTCCCCTCCCCCCGCCCAGCTCCCTGCCCACTGTCATGACCCCAATTCAATCTTACAAAACTGGCTAGACCAATACATGTATATCAGTAAAGATAAGAGCTCACACTACAGGGAATCCAAGATAGATAAACCACCCAGGACCAAGAAGAAGAGCAGCAATAGTAGGAGGGTAAGGGAAGCCCTTGATGAATTCTCACAACTCTCCTGAGCTTCAGTCATTAGTCCTCATTGCATCAGAACTACATTTCAGATGGTCCCTAAATTCAGGTGGGGCATACTCAGGTCATAATTTGTCTTTTTGGACTCGTTTTAACTTTATTAAGCTTCAACATCAATTGACATATGAATAATTAATGATTTGTTCTCAAATCTGTTTCTGGTCCTGATTAAGTGGGATTTATCCATTGTATCTTTATATTGATAGTCTATTCAATTTTTTTGCATTCTATCTGATGAGGTTCATGTGTATGGGCACCATTTATGTTGTTGAAAAGGGTATTTGAAATGAAGAAGTCATTGGTCTTGCACAATTCTTTGTTTTCTGACTTTCAAATAACAATCACAAGTCATAATCAATGTATATTGAGTTCATGTTTGATCAATTATTGAGTAAAGAAGCCAGCAAAAAATAAATAGAAGGATCTTTGGAATTAGTGATGGTTGTAAAAATTTGCATAATAATAATATTAGTTAATATTAGTTAATAATATGAGTTAATCTTCATTTTAGGCATATGGATATGAGTCTGTCATTGACAGTGGTAGTTACATAATCTTGTGACAACTAGATAGAGTGAAGGGGTCGAGTATAGCCAATCAATCAGGTCACAGCTTGATTGGAGCGCAACCAAGATAAATAACTCCCTGGAGTCTGCCCTCCCTGTATCTCATTGGCTCACTTTTCTGTTCACAAGTCACACTGAGCTAAACAAGACCTGTATCAAACTTGTCATGCTTCCACCACCATTTATCTGCAAGACTTTTCACCCACTGGCCAGTGACCTTCCTGCATTTTTCATCATCACAGCTGTGGCATGAATCTAAAGAAGAATTTATGGACTAATATTGGCTTGGTCTCAACTGACTTAGGATGTTTTCTTAATATACAATTTCTCTTTGATACGAAGCTATTTCTCATACATATGAGTGTCTCCAGATTTGTTTCTCTAGTTAACCTGTCCTAACACACTGACAGTGTTACACTTTGAGATAGAGTTTGAAATTTTTTACTATGAATGAAATTATATTTTTCATCAAATTTTATTCCTAACAAATTGTGTGCTTTAAATTCAGAATGACCAGTGCTGGTGTATTTCAGCTTAGAATTCCTAGAAGATAGTTAAATGTCAACTATTTCTTTTATACAATTTCTAATTTTCCTAAATTCATAGTAATAAACTCCACAGTTCTATTAATAATGGATCTTAATACCTATCATTTTTTCATTTTGTGTCAGACCACATCAGCAAAGGAAGATCCAAAAGAATTGCCACATAGATCATCACCTGATTCACCATATCAGTGAGGTGCATGTAGTTTGAGGAGGAAGCTCTTCCCCACTCATTTGCTGAATGTCTCCCAACAGGAAGGGGTCATCCTCAAGAACAACATAAACTAGTTCTCCTGTCATTGTATAGATTTTCTTGGCAATTTTTAAGTAGTAGTATAATATTGGGTCTTACATCTTTCTTTGGCTTAGTATGGGAGTTTCAATGAAACCTTTAGAGCATGGGTAGCTCTACTGGCATTTGAAATAAAGGTAGCATAACATCTGACAGATGAGCAGTTGAATTCAGTATTAAATACTATAAATTTTAAATCATTCTACTACTTTTCAGGGTATAAAAGACATTTTTACTTAAATTATGCAAAGGAACGCTTTTCTTTCTTTGATTATGAATTGTTTTCTTTGCTTTTACTCACTGACTATCCACATTTATCCTTTTACAATGTGCTTTTGGTGTATCTTGGCTTGCCTTACAGATATGTAATTTCATGAAATACAATTATTCATTATATATTGATGTTATTTGAAAAAATATTAGATAGTAGTCAAATACACACTTATTTACTGTCTTTGAAGATGTGTTATTAATTAAAGTTTTAAAGTATAAAAAGTATAAAAAGTTATGTTATTGAGAATCATTTACTAATGGTATGTCAAGAGAGGTTCAACTATATAATGTCTAAAGCATTTTCATCTGAGTGCTAATGTTGCAGACACTGGTGTTTTGCTAATTCAACACTAGTTTCTAGCCCTCATTTTCAGAAGAGAAACAGTCTACTCTAAAGGGATGAACTTATTAAACTACTCATTCCTCAGACTCTTATACCTGGAGGTAGCTCTTTCATACAGTCTTGACCAAAAAAAATATAACCAGGATGCTTCTTCTGATGCCTTTTCTACTGATTTTCTCATCCACTTACCTTGAATGAAGATCTACTGACTAGGCTTATCATGATAAGAAAGACAGGAGGAATGCAGAATGAATGGCTTGAATTAAGTTGCTAAAATAATTGTGTGGGTTTCCTACCTCCAAAAATCTTGCCATCTGTGAAAATCCTACTTGTGTAAGCCACTAGTGTCAGATTTTCTGCTATTGACTGTGTGTGTGTGTATGTGTGCGTGCATGCACTGGCACGTGGATGGGTGTCTAACATATCTCAACTGTCAAAAGTAAAGAATTTGGGTCATTATTTTATTAAAGCTCATTGTGAAATGCTACAAAAACAGATTTGTTTTAACTTTGCTACTGGGGAAAGCTTACTGAAGTAGAGGTCAAGGTTTCATCTACCATTTCCCTAACAATATCCAGAGATGCAAAAGCCAAAATAAAAATAACAGAAAAGCAGCCGTGACATAAGAACACATAATTTGAAATAATGCTTGTTCTTATTGTCTAGAGAAATCAAGTTTCATTCAGAAAATACAATATTTCTCCAAGTTGCAATTTATCCCTGACTTTCTATAGTTTCAGCTTGATCATAACTATTTATGCATCTATTACATATTGAAAATAGGTACTGTAAAAACTTCTGTCCTGCATTTCAGAAATTCTTTTGTCACTTTGTCTTGCTATATCTTGTTTTTTTGTGTGTGCATATTATTATCTATGCAGGTCTATCTAGATAAAGAGAGGTTGGATGAACAGTTTCGAGGAGAAACACCAAGGCCGGTGTGTCTGGGGGACATGGAAGAGGAAGAAGTGGTGGAAAGGAGGTGGTATAGACCAACCCAGGGACAAAAGAACAATAAAAAATCCAAAATCATTGCCAAGGAGGGTGTGAGACGCCTGGCAGGCATTGATCAAGGGTAGGGTAACTGAGAGAAATATTGCATTTTCTGAATGAAACTTTCTCTGGACAATAAGAGGAAACATTATTTCCAATGAAGACTGAGTCTGATAGTGGGACAAGGGGAAAGTAAAAGGAAATAGAGGAAAGTACTGGGAAACAGGGCATTAATTGAGGTCTAAATACAGGCATGTACATAGGTAAATATAGTTATATGTGGTGATGGGGAAATAGATCTATGGGCATATATTTGTAGGATTAGTATTAAGGCTGCAGATGGACATTGAGTTTCCACTCAAGTACTTCCTCAATGCAAGAACACTTTGTTCTATAAAATCGGCATTCCATGATGTCCACCTTCCCAACACAATTGCTGAAGACAAAGTGTGGGTATAGGCAAAAGTGAAGAAAAAAAGATGATGGTACCCTGCTATCCAAAAATATAGCATCTGGAGTCTTAAAGACTTGAAGATAAAAAAGCAGTCATATTGCTAAGAAGCAACAAAGCCCACATGGAAGAAGCACACCAGCCTGTGTGATGATGAGGTGTTGAAAAGATCAGTGATCAGGCATCAAAGAACTAAAAACTATCATTGTAAATGAGGGGGAATACAGATTGGCGACCCAAATACCATCTGTAGGTAGCGGGACATTCCCTCACAGAAGGATTATGGGATGGAGACTAACCAGTCAGGGTGCAGTATAACAATGATGAAACATACAACTTTGCTCTAGTTCTTAAATGTTTCCTCCCCCTATCCCCACTATCATGATCCCACTTCCAACTTACAAATTCAGCTAGACCAGAGGATATATATTGGTACAGTTAAGAACTGGAAATATAGGGAATCCAGGTTCCTTCAGGTCCAGTGGTGAGAGTAGTGATACCGCGGTTGGGATAGTTTGTAGTTCGAGGGAAGATAGGAGTAGAAAGGGGAAATTGATTATAAGGATCTACATATAACCTCCTCCCTGGGGAACTGATAATGGGAAGTGGGTGAGGGGAGACACCAAACAGTGTATAATATGACAAAATAATAACAATGATTTATGAATTATCAACGGTTCATGAGGGGGGGTGATGGGGAGAGAGGGGTAAAAAATAAGGAACTGATACCAAGGGTTTAAACAGAAAGCAAATTTTTGAGAATGATACCAAGGGTTTAAACAGAAAGCAAATTTTTGAGAATGATGACGGCAACAAATTTACAAATGTGCTTAGCATAAGTGTTGTATGAACCCCCAATGAAGTGATTTTATAATAAATAATAATAAAGCTTAATAACAAGAATTTTTAGGTTTTATGTTTCATAACTTCACTCCTAGATGAAAGACAGGAAATAGGACAAGGTCATCAATAAACCAAATATGTATGCTGGTGCTTGAGAGGAATGAGAAGAGTAGTACAAAGAAACCAGTCATCAGAAAAGAAGGTTGAAGAGAAGAACCCAATTTGAAAGCTCTGAGGCAGAGAAAAACAATTGATATATTTTTCCCTCTTTTAAATGGGATATTTTTATTGAGTTAAGAAAAATAACCAGTGAACATCTATGTTCCTCTTTATCTTCTTTTGTTTACTGAAGAATAGGCATCCTCAACTCAAAAGTAATGTCTCCTTTCTTTAAGAAAACAAGTGTCATATTTTGTAATTTGTCAAATTTTCAAACACCTGAGATAAACTTGAGAGTATTCTCCACTTCCCAATACCCTTTGACCTGGAAATCGTTTCATGGAAGTTAAAGATTTTACAGTGCAAAATAATTTCTTCTGGGAAGAATGTGTCCCAAAAAAGAAATCTTACTGTTTTATCTCTCCACTATATGTCATTATTATTATTTGGATTTAAAATATATTTTTCATAAATAATATTCAAATGTTAATGATTCTTATTTAAATGAAAATTACTTTAAAGCATGACAAACCCAGCGTGATATTGACTTCTGTCCTAATAGGCATCTTACAAGAAAAAAAGAGAGGAAAATAAGGCTAATATCAGTCAATATTTTGGAAACTCTATACTACAAGGAGGTGAATGCCGATGTAGAATAATTTTAGCTTCATTTTAAAAAAAAAATAAGTTTATTGGGTGCTCACACAACTCTTATCACAGTCAATACATATATCTATTTCATGCAAAGCACATTTGTACATTTGTGGCCATCATCATTCTCAAAACATTTTTTTCTACTTAAGCCCTTTGTGTTATTCATATATCCCCCCTTCCCACTACATCTCCCCCATGAAACCTTAGTAATTAATAAATTATTATTATTTTCTCATATCATATACCATCTGATGTCTCCCACTTCCCTATTGTCCATACCCTAGGGAGGAGATTATATGTACATCCTTGTAAATGGTTCCCCCTTCTACTTCACCCTTCTTCTACCTTCCTGGCATAGACACTCTCAACCAATAGTCCTGAAAGGATCATCTGTTCTGAATTCCCCATGTTTATGGTTCCTATTAGCACCAGTGTACATCCCCTGGTCTAGCCAGATTTGTAAGGTAGAATTGAGATCATGATAGTGGGCAGTGGGGTGGGGTGAGGGAAGCATTTAAGACGGAGAGGAAATTTGCATAATTCATTGTTGGCTACACTGTACCCTGACTGGCTTGTCTCCTCCCCGTGAGCCTTCTATAAGGACATGTTGCTTCACCTACAGATGGGATTTTATTCCCCAATCTGTACTCCCCCTCATTTACAATGATATAGTTTTTAGTTCTTTAATGCCTAATCCCTGATCCCTTTGACACTTCGTGGTCACACAGCTGGTGTGCTTCTTCCATGTGGGTTTTGTTGCTTCTGAGCTAAATGTCCACTTGTTTTTCTTCAAACCTTTAAGACCCCAGGCACTATATCATTTCATAGCTGAACATCATCAGCTTTCTTCACCACTTTTGCTTGTGCATACATTATCTTCAATGATCTTGTCGGGTAGATGAGCCTCACGGAATGTCAATTTAGTAGGACGAAGTGTTCATGCATTGAGGAAGTACTTGAGTTTAGGCCCAATGCTGATCTGCTGTCTTAATACTAACCCTATAAGTCTATGCACATAGATCTAGTTACCCGTCATCATATATAGATATATGTACCTATGTACCTGTCTATATTTTGACCTCTATAAATACCCTTTGCCTCCCAATTCTTTCTCTATTTCCTTTTACTTTCCTCTTATCCCACTCTCATATCCAGCCTTCATTTGGGTTTCATTACTCAAATGAATTTCAGTTTCTCTCTGTTACATTACTCTTGATCAATCCCTGTAAGGACTCTCACACCCACCTTGTCACTGATTTTGGATCACTTGTTTTTCCTGGGTTGGTCAACACCACCTCTTTTTTCACACTTCCCCATCTTCCAAGTCCTCCCAGAACCATCAGTCCCATTGTTTTCTCCTACAGACTGTTCATCCAGCCTCTCTTATCTAGATAGACTTGCAGAAATAATAACATGTACAAAAACAACAAGACATCAAAAAATGAAAGCAACCATAGAATACAAAGCGATGATAACAACAACAAAGTAAAATAAAGCCCAGAAAATGATATATAAATAAGTTAAAAAGTAAAAGTGATAAAAAGAAAAGAAAAATAACTGTAAATAGTTCTAGGCTTGTTCATTGACCTTCAGGAGTGTCCCCCGGTTGAGTCTAATGGGATGCCATACTTTTGCCCTAAAGTGTATCCTTGGTGCTCCCTTGGGAACTCCATGCTCTGCGCCACTGCTATCTGCTGTACAACCTTAGTGTTTTGCCTTTCGGTATGCTGGTGGGGTCTGACAGGGTGTGAACCCAATCCTGCTTCTCCATTGTTGTCCCTATAGAGCTTTTAACTTTTATATAAGGAAGTAAAGGTCAATACAAGCTTATAAATCCAAGCTTATAAAACCAGGAAATGGTTAAATCAAGATTCAAACTGACTGAATTTGTGTTATGTCTTTCTATTTTTCAGTATGTGAAACCCAGGATTGATGAACCTATAGGGACAGCAAGTAGAATAAGGGTTTTGAGGGGAGGTGAGGAGGAGCATAAAAGGGAGCCTATGTCAAGGAGTTCAAGCAGTAAAATATGTTTAGAAACTGATAGTTGTAATTATTTAACAATACTGCTTGATATGATTGCACTATGGGATGATATGACATATGTATTAACTCCTGATTATTCTATTGACTATAATATATGAAAATATGTCAATAAATTGTTAAAATTTAAATATATAATATATGTCAGAAAATTAAAACAAAATGTTGAGAACTCACACAGGCTGTTCTACTGTATTCCATACCATCTTTATGAATCAGTATTGACTAAATAGCAGTGAATTTGACTTCATTTGAGACTATTTATAGCACTTTATATAGATAGTAAAGTCAGAATTTTTAAATGAGCCTCTACTACCTAGAAGTTGTGAGACTTTGGAAGAGTTGTATGCTTCTGTGCACCTGCATTGTCTGTTGGTAGCATAGCCAGTCTTACATCACCGGCCTTTTATAAGAATACACAGTTAATGCATGTGAAATGTTTTCTAACACTAAGGGACATCAAGTGTTCAATAAAATTTTATAAATTCACATCATATTCTTATTTGTTAGTTTATGGATCATGCTGAATAGTGCATGCCATGTTTGTTTCCTCAGTGTTATCTCAGTATAACCAAAATATACATAACAAAATACACACCAGCTCAACAATTTATGAGGTTTAATTCAGTAATATTGGTTATATTTTTCAAGTTCTGCAAAAAATTCTCACTACAGTTTTCCAAATAATTCCTTCATTGTTTATAGAAACTCAATGTCTACTAAGCAAGCATTCTCCATTGTGACTTCTCTCCACCACTAGCTACCACTAGGAATTTTTGGTTTCTATACAGTCATTTGTTCCATATACATGAGATCCCAAGGCTTTTGCCCTTTTGTGACTAACTTATTTCATAGAGCATGTTATTTTCAAGGCTCATTCAGGTTATAGTGTGCAACAGGATTTTATTTTGTCTGTGTAGGTGTTTGCCACCATTAGTTTATCTTTTAGGAAAGATGTTTTTACAACCCCATCCCCATCTCCTCCTTTTGTTCATTATGTTCCTAAAAATCAGTGTACAAGTGTCTGAGTTTCTGCCTGAACAATTGACTTAATTCAAATTCTGATATAAAAACAGAATTGAAGCATTGCTCCTCTAACCAAAGTGGGGAGACCCCTAGATACCCATCCACTTTCTGATTTTCTTAGAACTCCTTTTATTATCCCTTGCTATGGAGTCCTGTGATGGAGTCATCACTCATTGAGCTAGGATCCACGATGTGAGCACTTTCAAACCACCAGCTGCTCTGCTGCAGTATACTAAATAATTACAGTCTCTGAAATTCAAATACTTCATAAATTATCTAAGGGTTCATGGAGGAGGGGGAGGGAGAGGAGGGGTAAAAATGAGGAGCGGATACCAAGGCCTCAAGTAGAAAGCAAATATTTTGAGAATGATGAGGGAAACAAATGTACAAAAGTGTTTGACACAATGGATGGATGTGTGAATTGTGATGAGTTGTATGAGCCCCTAATAAAATTATTTTAAAAATGAAAAAAAAAACTCACAGGGGCACTTATACCTTGTCTTATAGTGTCACTATGAGTCAGCATTCACGGAAGAGTCATGAACGAATACATTCTACTAGTCCCTTTTTTTGGAGTATATCTATGATGTCAGCATAATCAGATTGAGCTCCACCAATTCAAGGTGTGAACAAAAAAAAAATATTAGAATAAAGGCAGATACTAATCTACCAACTTAATGCCTGTGACAAGCATTCATCCCAAAGTCTTTCCTCCCAACCTCACAATAGCACCACTCAGTTTCCATCTCATTGTTGTCTTATTTGTTGACTGCTTTCTTGAATCATTAGGGTCTGCAGTTTGGCACCAAAGAACTGGAGGAGATGGGAGCCATGTTCTGCTTGGGACTCCTCATCTTGGAACTCAAATCTGTAAACTGCAGTCATCAGCTCCTGAGTGCTGCAACTCTTCTGAAGGCAGTGGAGGAAGCCCTGGACTACCACCTGCAAAGGTCAGGGGCTTAGTGGAGGGTGGAAAGGAGGAGGGACCTGAACATCTGGGTTCCAACTATAAAAGTCTCAAGGATAAAAGAGAAGGAAATCTAGATATCTTTGATGAAGAGACACTGGGAATGTGCAAGATTAAGATAGATACAGCAATTCTTTATTGATGTGGCAGACCTGGGAATTCTTGTTCTCTTTGAAAGACAAGGAGACTGTCTTATACATGCGTATGCAAATATAAAGTATCTTCTATTTTAAAATATGCTTTGTTTATGAATTGTGCTTATAGTAAACAGTATTTTTACTTCATAAGGCTCATTTACGTCTAAAGATATTTGTCTTTCCCAGTCATGTGCTTTGTGCTTAGATGAAGGAGCCCTAGTGGTGTTGGTAGTTAAATATTCAACTGTTAACTAAAAGGATGGAGTTCTTACCCACATGTCACTCTGCGGGAGAAGGTGAGACTGCTCTCAAAAAGATTAACAGTCTCCCAAATCCTCAGAAGCAGTTTTGCTCTGTTCCACAGTGCTGAGTTTGTTTTGGACTCCTAATTTTGCTTTGGGAGAGTTTTGTAATTGTGATCATGATAGCAAAAAAAAAAAAAAAAAGTAAAGGTTAGTACAACTTTCTTATTTTTTTATTTTTTCTACTCTTCAAAACTACTTTTATTTTCTCCAAAGATGAGGGCACTACTAAATGGTTTTCCTTCTCCCTAAAGGTATTTATCACTTTGGCT
This sequence comes from Nesogale talazaci, assembly GCA_004026705.1. Classification (NCBI taxonomy): domain Eukaryota; kingdom Metazoa; phylum Chordata; class Mammalia; order Afrosoricida; family Tenrecidae; genus Nesogale; species Nesogale talazaci. The sequence goes on from PVJH01001889.1 coordinate 61,964, forward strand.
CAAAGAACCTGACTTCACAACCAAGGCAGGAGTGGGTGGATCTCTGAGAATTTGAGAATTGTGAGGATGGTTAATGAAGAAAGAAAAAGAGAGAGAGAGAGAGAGAGAGAGAGAGAGAGAGAAGACAATTATGCAATTATGCAAAATGAACCCCTTTCATAGACTGTTGTAGATGAATATTTATGTCTTGACTAAGTTAATTCAGGGGATTAAGAAGGGAAGGAATAACAACCAAACAAGAGTTGAAGAGACTAGAACAAGAAGGAGCAAAAGCTAAGTTATCTGAAAGCAAGCATGGAACAGAGTAAATGGAAGAAGGGAGTTGTTGAGGAAAGAGGTGCCTGCTGGTAAAAAAGAAAACTTCTCATCATGCAATTCATATGTAGCAGTGAGAGAACCATTAATAGATGAAACATCTTATTTCTAGCTCATTTTCATTAATTTTCCTCCAGTCACTGTAAGGCTGCTGGTCCAGAGTAACTTCTCACCAAATGGCTAATCAAGCTTAGAAATACCTAGTGCTATAAATTAATACTTCTCTGGAAAGTACTGGTCTTGCTAAGATTTAATTACCTAAATACGGTATTTAATTTGTTCATCACATTATGCTCTCACAGAGTATGGAAATATAAATACATCCAGACCTCTTTCCTCCTTAGACACAGTCCCACTGATGTCTTTTGTTTTGACATTCGGGCCACTTCCTTCTGCCCTTGCTCATGTCACATACCCTTGGTGTATAGAGCCTTGGCCTGTTTGGAATCTTTGCAGTGTCTCAGTCTCTGTCTCTGACAGCAGCTTCCTGCCAGGGTATACATTTCAATGTGTCTTTTCATCTTTTCCAGTTCTAACTCACCTCCTGTGCAAGCATACCTGAGTCTTCTTTCTCTCTTTCCCTTCTCCCACCTTTATTTCTTCATTGCTCATGGAGGAAAGATTGAGCAGACTTGGCAGTGCTTACTTTCTCAAAATTCATTGTGCCTGTCAGTTTGATCCAAATTCAGTGAGGATTAGTTGCCTGTAAACTGGAACAAGAAGAAATCTATCAATGAAGTGCTTTTACTAATTCAATTGAAAAGAATTCTATGTCAGACTTCCAATATGATGGTTGCCATGTGGGTTATTGTAAGAAGATAATATTATCTGCCGTCCATCTGTCCTACACAAAAGAGTATTATGCCAGTTGAAAGCAGCCCCAAACAATGAAACTCTAGTTCAATTCTTTCCATATCTCCTACCCTCCTTAAAATTGAGTGCCTACTTTAGGACAAGATATCTTCAGATATAAAATGATTAATATGAACATTTTGGATATATTTGAATTAAATTTAGGACTATAAAATCTGAGAATTGAGACCACTCCTTTGAATCATGAAATATTTTTCCTATTCCTTAAATAAATCATTTGGAGGCGCTCATACAAATTCATACACACAACCATTGTATCAAGAACATTTGCAAATTTGTTGCCATCATAATTCTCAAAACACTTTCTACTTGAGCCCTTGGTATTAGATCCTCATTTCTCCCCTTCATCCCCACCCTTGATAATTTATAGATTATATTATTTTTTCATGTCTTGCACTCTCTGTGTCTCCCTTCACCTACGTCTTTGTTGTCCATCCCCCAGGGGGGAATTATATGTAGATCATTCTGATCACTTTCCCCTCACTACCCCACCTTACCCTTTACCTCTTCGTATCTCTACCTTCAATATTGCTCTTGAGGGGTTTATCTGTTCCCTGTGTTTCCAGCTCTGATCTGTACCAATGTATATCATCTGGTATAGCCGGATTTGGAAGGTAGAATAGGGAATCATGATGGGGGAGGGGGAGGAAACCTTAAAGAACTAGGGAAGAGTTGTATATTTCATCATTGCTATACTGCATCCTGAATGACTAGTCTTCTCCCCATGACTCTTTGTAAGGATTTGTCCCCTTGCTTACAGATAGCCTTTGGGTCTCCACTTTGCACTCCCCTTCATTCACAATGATATGCTTTTTTGTTCTTTGATGCCTGATTCTATTGACACCTCATGATCAAATAGGTAGATGTGTTTCCTCCATGTGGACTTTGTTGCTTCACAGCTACATGGTCACTTGTTTATCTTCAAGTTGTTAATACCCCAGATGCTATATCTTTAGATAGGAATGTACTATCATCTTTCTTCGCCACATTTGCTTACACACACCTTTTGTTTTCAGAGATCCTGTCTGAAGGGTAAGCATCATTATATGCCAGTTTAATAGAACAAAGTGTCCTTGCATTGAGGGGGTACTTGGGTACAGACCCAATTTCCATCTGTTACCTTAATACTAAACCTATAAATATATGCACATAATTCTATTACCCTAGTGTCATACATAAATTTTCATATTCACATGTTGTATTTAGAGCTCTATAAATGTCTTTTCTCTTTCATAGTTCCTTCCTCTATTTTCTTTTACTTTCCTCTTGTCCCACTATCATTGACAGCCTTCCTTTGGGTTTCAGTAATTCCTCTAGGTTACATTGCCCTTAAGCATGCCCTACCAGGCCTCTTAACCCATCCCAGCAATCGACTTGGGATCTCTTGTTGTTCCCTTGTCCCTGGGTTTGTTTGCCCCCACCTCCCCATCTCATATTTCTCTCTGGAACCTTTGGCCCCTTTATTTTCTCCTCCAGATTTTTTATCCCACCTATTTTATCTAGATAGATCTTCAGAGATAAAAATATGCACAAAAAATAAGACAGAGTAAAACAAAACAACAACGAATCAGCGCGTGCGCACGCGCGAGAGACAGAGAGAGAGAGAGAGAGAGGGAGAGAGAGAGAGAGGCCTGTAAATAGTTAAATAGTTCAAGGTCTGTTTGTTGACTTTTAGGAGTATTTTCCAGTTGAGTCTGTAAGAGTGCCATGCCCTGACCCCACAGTCTATGTTAGGTATCCTCTGGGAACTTCATTACTTTGCTCCCCTTGCTATTCTCTTGCACGCCTTTAGTGTTTTGCCTCAGTGTGGTGGGGTCAGACCCCACATCGTGTCTCCAGTGTTGCCCCCCAATGGATCACTGAGGGACTTCCTATCTCATAGTGAGACTGATCCTGTGCTTTGGCTGCTCTGAGGGAGGATATTGTCCTCATTGCTTGGTGGGCCAGAATGTGTTCCATTCTCCCTTTATCCCCTCTTGTGTGCTCTGATCAGACATATCCTTCTCCTTGAGCTGTAGCCTCAGCGCTGTCCTCTGAAGTGAATTCTTCTGCAGTCAAGAGGTACGATTTACGTAGTTGGGGTTGGATCCAGTCCCTCAGACCTCTCTCTCTTGGCCCTGCTTCTTGCCAACATGCTACATTCACATCTAGGAGCACCAGGTTGAAGTCTGGTACCTCTTTCGCAGTGGAGATATAAATAATACCCTCCCCTTGAGTGGGAGGATATTAGTACCTGTTCCCCAGCTACCTATGCCTTTTTCTTTCTTTTTTCATTCCCTGCTCCTTTTTAGTTGGCTACTACATGTATCCTTGGATTTGGTCTAGCCCCTACCATACTACTTGTAACTCTCCCCAGGATTATCTATACAAAGTAGCTTTTCTCCTAGGCCCCTTTTGCATTTTCAAGCATACCTGGGTGGACTGATGTTGTACTTGTCCTTTTGTGCTTAGTTTATTTAACTTACCTTAATTTCCTACAGTTCATCCAATGGAGCAACGTACTTCATGTGTTCATCACTACTTTTTCCTTCCATCCAAGTATTAACCAGGCCAGACCCTGCTTCTTAGCTTCTGAGATCAGACGAGATTGGGCACATTCAGGGTGGTAAGACTGTAGACTCATCACTAGTTTTTAAGGCTACATTCATAGTCTATTGTATGTATGTACCACAGTTTTTTAATCCATTTGTCTCTTGATGGAAATTTGGGTTGTTTCCAACTCCTTGCAATTGTGAACTGTGCTGCAATGAGCATTGGAGCACAGATGTCTAGCCATGCTTTCATTCTTGTCTCTTCTGTGTATATGCCCAATAGAAGGATAGCTGGGACATATGATAGCTCAATTTCATCTGTTTTCGACATTTCTAAATCTATTTCATAATGGCTGTAAACACATACATGTCCACCAGCAGTGGATGAGAGTTCCTAACTCACCACAGCCCTTCCAACACTTGTTGTTTTCTGATTTTTTTTAAATTGGGCTATCTTTGAGGACGTTAGGTGGTATTTCATTGTTTTAATTTGCATTTCTCTTATGGCTAATGATCAGGAACATTTTCTCATATGCCTCTGTCCTCATGAAGCTTCTATTCAGTGGTCACTTCCTCAGTTAGCAATTAGGTTTTTTTTTTTTCTTTTTCTTTTTGGAGGCTGGCAGATTATTGTAGATTTTAGCAATAAGGCCGTTGTCTGATAGGTCATTGCTAAAGGTGTTTCCCAGTCCGTGTGCTCTCTTGGTGAATTATTTCAATGTACTTCAGTATACCCCACTTGTCAATTTATGACTCCTCTATATTTGTGTCCTTCCCTATTTCTGATAACCTATGTATTCCCAGCGTCAAAGTTCTTAGGTTTGTGTCAATTCCCCTTTTTATGGCCCTGAGAGTTTGGGGTTTTATCTCTAAGTCTGTGATCCCTCTTGTGTTTGTTTTTGTGCATGGAGTGAGATAAGTGTCTTGCTTCATTTTTTTGCAGATAAATATTCCTTTTTTTCTACTGCCATCTGTTGAAGAAGGTGTCTGCTTCACACTTGATATTTCTTGGGCCCTTATCAAAGATACATCTTCTATAAGCTGACGATTTTATTTCTGGATTTTCAGTTAAATTCCATTGGTTGGAATATCAGTCATTATAGCAATACCAGGCAGTTTTGACACCTGTGTCTGTATAATATGTGCTAATATTAGGTAAAACAAGCCCTCCCATGTTGTCCTTTTCTCTTGAGAAGTTAACTGCTAATTCTGTGTTTCTTCCCTCTCCATGTGAAGTTGGTAATGAGTTTTTACATTTCTATGAAGAATGATGAGGGTTATTGTATCAGGATTGCATTAAGCTTAAATAATGCCTTGGGCAGAACTGACATCTTTACTATATTGAGTCTTCCAATTCATGATCATGGGATTTTCTTCCATTTATTGAGGTGACCCTTGGTTTCTTTTAATTGTATTCTATAGTTTTCCTCATACTAATCTGTGGGTTTTCTTAGTTAGGTATATCTATAGATATTTTGATTTGTGCTTGGCTATGGTGAAGCGTAGCCCATTGTTGATCTCTTCTGTGGACTTGCCCAATGTGTATAGCTGTCTGATGGACTATTGTTTGCTGATCATGAATCCTGCCACTCTGTCATATTCCTCTATTGCTTCCAGCACTCCCTTATGGAGCTTTTGGGATTTTCAACATATTAAATGATATCATCTGTAAATAATGATAGTTTCACTTCTTCGTTCCCCAGGTGAATACCTTTGATGTCTTTTCTTTGCCTTATGCTGTTAGCTAAGACTACCAGTATGAAGTTAAATAAGAGTTGGCACAGAGGTCATCCTTGTCTGTTTCCCTTTTTCAGAAGGATTGTTTTCATCTTTTCTTCACTGATTACCATGTTTGCTGTTGGTTTTTCATATATAGCTTGCAGTATACTGAGGGATTTTCCTTCCATTCCTATCTTCTCGAGTGTCTTAAACCGGAATTGGTGTTAGCTGTTGTCGAATGATTTTTCCACATTTATTGATATCATTATGTGTTTTTTATAGTTTTTCATGCCAATGTGGTGATTGATACTAATAATCTTTTGTATGTCGAACTATCCCTGCATCCATAGTATGAATTCCAGGTCATGATGAATGATTTGTTTTATATTTTTGTACTATATTGGTCAGTATTTTGTTAAGAATTTTTGCATTGATGTTCATTATGGATATCATCTGTAGTTCTTGATTCTTGTGGGATTCTTGTCTGTCTTCAATATCAGAGTTATTCATAGAGGGAGCTTGGCAGTTTGCAGTCTTTTTCTATGTTCTGGAAGAGTTTGTGCATGACTGGTTTCAGTTCTTCCCTGAATATTTGGTAGAATTCTCCTGTGAAGTCATCTGGTCCAGGGGAATTTTTGTTGGTAATACCTTGATAAACTTTTCTATTTCTACTATTGCTCTTGGTTTGTTCAGATCCTTGATATTCATTGGAGATAGTCTAGGGACAGTTGGTTTTTCCAAGAATTTGTTCATGTCTAAAAAGTTTTTTTAATTCATTGTTGTATAGTCATTTGTAGTACTGTGTAATTATCCTTTAGATTTCATTAAGGTCTGTTATAATGTCCCCTCCATCGTCCCTCATCCTCACTATTGAAATTTGGTCCTTCCTTTCTTTGGTTAGGTTTATCAGCAGTCTGTTGATTGTGTTTATCCTTTCAAAGAACCAACTTTTTTAAAAAGATCATTTTATTAGAGGCTCATACACTGTTATCAAAATACACACACACATATATTGTGTGTCAAGCACATTTGTACATTCTTATGTTTTGCACTTTGAGGTCAATTTTATCTGAGATTAGGATGGCTACCCCTGCTATTTTTTGAATTGCTATTTGTTTGGTATGCTTTTCTTCAGGCTTCGATTCTCAGCCTGTTTTTGTCTGTAGTCTTGAGATGTGTCTTCTGTAGGCAGATTTGTGGGTTGTGTTTTCTAAGCCAGTCTGCTACCCTCAGTCTTTTAATGCCTGAACTTAGTCCATTGATATTCAGGCTTACTACATCCATCTGTGAACTCTGTGATATCATCTTCTATCTTTTCTGTTGTGTGTTTTCCTACCTCTCTTTCTTAGCAGTGTGTTGTACATGTGTTTGCTTGAAGGGGAGGCTCATTTTTTACTTCTTTTCAGTTTTAAGTCAATGCTATCTTTGAGGCTGTTTTCTCTTTGTTATCTTCTGGGTGGGCTTGTTCTATGGGGTGGTCTCTTAATTGTGCTTGTTGAGTGCTATTCTACTCACACTGCATTGGCAAGGAAATTTGAAGGGCTTGGTTTCTTTTAATGTTTTATTTAAGATTTTCTTTTTCTGGGAAGACTGACTTCTCCATCTATCTTGATAGGCAATTTGACTGGATACAGTATTCTTGAACTTATTTTCCTTCAGGTTTTAAATATGCTACTGCACGCTCTCTTCTTCATTGTGTCTGCTGATAGGTCTATTCTTATTTGGGAACCTTTATATGCGAATGTTTGTTTTTCTGTAGCTGCTCTCATGATAGTCTTCTTTGCCTCAGAGTTGTATAGTCTAACTATTATGTGCCTTGGTGACTTCTTGGGATTCAGTCTAGGTAGTGTTCTTTCAACTTCCTGAATGTTGCCTGGTTTTTATTCATAAAGCTGGGGAAATTTTCCTCCAAGAATTCTCACTATTTTAATAGATGACTTCTTTGTTTTGTCTTCCTCTGATTATCCAATAATTCTGATGTTTTTTTCTTCTTCATAGCATCAGACATAGCTCTTAGGTCTTCTTCAGCTTCTCTGATGATCTTATTAGGTTTTGTCATGTTTGTTAAAGTCTCCTTGGCTGTCCTCTAGGTCACTGGTGTGGGTCTCTACCTCCTGCAGTCAGTTAGCAAAGTCCATGAGTCTGTTATTGGTGTATGTGATCTCTTCCCTAAAACTCTTATATTTCCTTTTGGCCACGGTCTCTAGATCCTCTATCATTCCATCATTTTTATGCATTGTTTCCTTCATATTCTGTATGACTCCAAGTAGTATTCTGAAATTTTATTTCTTTGGCAGATCAATGTCCACTTCTATTAATTCCATTAGTTTCAGGATATCTGCCTTTGCCTTTTGTTTCTTTTTTTATTGAGTTTATTGGAGCTTGTTTGCTGTTTTTGTTGCATTAAATTAGAGGAGGCAGGTGCCAATTTCAAGAGAATCGAAGAGCACTGGACTCTTGGTGGGAGACTCATAATAATGCTTCTTTGAAATGTCTGAAGTTAATTTCACTATGGAATTTGCTTACCATGTTATCATCCTGTGGTTTCACTCTTTACATAGTCAACCAGTATTCTGTTATTTGGATGGCAAGTTAAGTGGGCCTCTCAGGGGACACTGGTCTGTAGTTGTGGACCCATGAGGATGGTTCTGTACTGGATGATCTCATAATAAGCCAAGATGTGTGGCCCATGGCAGCTTAGGATGCTGCAGAGGGTGTACAGGGTCCCTGACACAACGGGAGTGCCACAGAAGGCAGGAAGAAGGTAGGTGGGATTTCCACAGCTATGTATCAAGAACTTCAGAAGGGCAGGCAGGTGAAATTTTTCTCAGAAGAAAGTGGACAGGATTTTCTCCAGAGGAAATTTGGCAGGATATCCCCTCCACCAAACACACACACACTGGAAAAAATGGGTGATGTTTTTCCTGGAAGAAGGTATACTGAATATTCCTCAGAAGAAGGTAGGTGAGCTTTCCGTAGTCTCAAGTTATGCTTTAGAGGGTGGTGCTCTTCACCATCTGGGTGGGGACAGGTATAAATGCCCTAGGCCAGGGATGTGAAGCTTCTGACCCACAGGTTATGTCCAACCCTTGAAACAATTTTTTTGTGCCTACGATGTTCTGAAATCAAATTAAAATAAAAAAATGGTTATGATGCCTAATTGTGATAACATCTAAGTGCTATTTTCTTCATAACATTTTTAAAATTTTCATTTTTATTTCAGAAAATGGTAGGCCACAAAAAATCACCTTGGTTGCCACATACAACCTGTGGGCTACCAATTTGACACCCTTGCTCCAGGATAAGAGGAGTGACCTGGTGGTTGGCATTGGCATGTGTGATAAGAGAAGAGAACAAAAAAAAACCACTGAAAGAGAGTAGAGAGGGAAACAAAAGTATCACTGTAGCTCAGCCCAGAACCCTGACCATGAGCTGTGGGGCTGGAGGGGTTTAAACCCTGCTCCACAATTTTGCCAAACTGTGACTGTTGCAATAAAGCCCTTGGGCCAGCTCCAAAGGATCCTGGCTTTGGCCAAGTGAGTGGCAGGGTGAAAGTTAGACGCTAGCTTGTTTCCACTGTGGTAAGACAAAAGCCCCCAGCTCCTGAAAACCTAGTGGATCTATATCTACTTATCTTTATTATAATCCTCCTGTGACCTGACAGTGTGGAATTTCCCTCTTAGTAACTCTCCTATACTGATTTCTGCATAGTCCCACTGGGATGCATTACTCAGTCACCCTTTTTCTTTTTCTTCATGAAACACCTGAACAAAAAAGATTATGACTCTTGTCATATTGACTTAGGGACCACAGAGAAAGTTGCAAATCATTGAAAAATATATTTACCTTTAAATATTCTATTCAATTAATTACTGTGTAAAACTATGGCAGATTGAAGATTAGAAAATATAGTCTATTTATTTGAAACCATCAATGTACCATTTGAGTACCCTTTGATTAGTTTCCAATAAATAGGATTAGATAATGTACTGATTAGCACAGTGAAACCTCAATTTTCAGTTAGTACTAGTGTCCTTTTTCCTATATAAAGGGTATAATAAGTTTTCCTAATATTGATTCGATGAAAGACATTTTTGCCTTCCAAGTGAGATATTCATGTTTAATTTCTGACAAATGCAACTCCTGCAGAGAGCTACTACCCATCAGCTAGTAGACACTTAACTGTTGCTGTTGGCATGATAAAGAATAAGTTTCCATGGAGCTGATGGTTAAAATGTAGAATCAGATTCAATATGTTTGAGATAGAATTCTCAGTAGAAATTCAAAAGAATGACTCTATTGGAAGTTCTGGTTGCAGTCAGTAGATACAAGGGTATTTAAAAAAGAAGAGATGTAATTCATAAGAGTATGAGTTTATTATTAACAGAACCTCTGACCATGTCTATGATCAGTAGATGACTATAGACACATTCTAATCTTGTTAGAGTGTCTTCAAAAAAGAATGATTTTTCTACATAGGGGAAGGCACTTTTTTTTGGGGGGGGGTGGTGAAAATTAAGGCTGATAGGAAATTTTCAATAAATTTTTCAAGTTTTATTCCTAGTGCCTGTGAATCATATATTACCTCTTTATTGAATATCTTTAAATCACTTAGAAGATATTTACCCTCGGTTGAAGTAAGGTGTACTAAGGTCAGGTCACTCCAAATCAACAGCCTAATTGAAGTGAATTTTACTGGAAAATCAAGCTGAAATGTTGTGACAGGAGGTTGGGGCATGTATGTTTTAGAAAGGGTGAATGTATATGTGGTGGTAGATAACCAGGAGGAGTAACTACTTATTGGTGGGAAAAAATTATTAACACTATTTGTATAGAATCCAACAGGAGAATATGTCCAATACTACATTCCTAATTGGACATTTTTCAAATCTAATTTCTATCCAGCACTTGGTGACCTAAGCTATAGGAGACTTGTGCTATAGAGTACTGAGCCTTTCAATGGCAATTTTGAGGTGCACAACACCTTTCATAGGTTATACCAGAAGGATTCAATGTGGAAACTCTTCTAAGTGAATTTGGGCTTTACTCAACCTTAACTGGTTTAATGAATGAATCGACATACTGCTTGAGCTTAAAGCTGAAATGCCCTGCTGTGAGAAGAAGTAGATTACTTTTATCTTAAGGTTATGGAATTGGAATTTGTATATGCTTGCAACCTCTTGCTTCAAGGGTACACTATGAATAATGGCCCAGGACTACCACATATTTGCTATTTTAAGACCCTCCATGCTCATCTCAATAACTGAATAAACTGGCTGAAGTTGAGAAACTGGTAAATAAAAAAGAAGACTGTAGAGAATGACTATTAATGTGGTTGTAACTGAAAATGTGATCTTACTTACATGGTTCACCAATTTCCCCTTTTGCATGGCAACCTCAGCAAACTTTCAGCTCAGTGGGTGTCGAAAACACTGAGTGAAGCTCAGTTTGCTCAAATAATGATCTTCCCATCATCATTTTAGATATAAAATATCTAAAGATGTTTTATAAAGATATTATATAAAGATATAAGCAAATGACAATTTTATTGTACAAGTTATAATGTTAGAAGTGGTGAACTAACCAATACGATTCAGAGAGCAAAATCTAATAAAAATATTGGCTTCTGAGGCAATACAATGGGCCAGGTAACTTCTAGGATTAGAGATCACCTCAGAAGAGTATGGTAATTTAGAAGATTATGATAACTCCTTGTCACGAGATGTTTTCTTCTTATCTTTGTCTTGTTTTTGAAGGATGTGTAATATTCCATTGTATGTATGTACTAGAATTTCTTTATCCATTCTTCTACTGATTAGCATTTGGGCTGGCAGTTCTTGCTATTGTGAACTGTTATTAAATAAGCATGGGAGAATTTACGTCTATTTGTGTTCTGCTTCTTGTTACAAGGAGGGACCTTGTAAACATTATGCTGAGCAAAGTCAGTCAATTGCAAAAGCAATTCTGTGTGATAAATGCTAAGATGAAGGCAGGTTTCCAGACCATGTATTCTTACTCTACTTCCCTAAGCAACAAGGTAGAGTGCCCACCTAGAGAATATTCATCCTCAAAGTCACTTTGAGTATAGAAGGGGACCATGATGTTAGAACTATTGTTTTTATTTTTGTTTTTTGTTTTTGTTTTGTTTAGGGGGGGCATCACTGCCCTCTGATGGGAGTGAGAGGCCCAACCCTGCTTCTGGAGAGCTGCTGCTGTGTTTGAATGGCCACAGTCCCGCACTCAACCACTACGCCATCGGGGCTCATCCCAAAACTATTGTTTTTAAGTTGTAGCTAGGATTTAGTGCAAGACAAAAACCCTTTCCTGAATCTAAGCTTCTTTTATTTTAAATTTTAATTTACTCTAACTTGTGAGTTAATACCTATGTCATATCATTCCACAGTTCAATCAAGTAAAATAGAATTTTGCATTTGCTTTTATAATCGGTCTCCAAACACACTTTTCTTTCCTGGACTCTTTTTTATCATCCCTCTTTTATTTACACCTTCCCTTCGTATTTCTCCTCCTCCAAAAACTCTTTTCTATTGGCTTGCCCTATAGGTTCAGCATCCTTTGGTTTCGTTTTTCTATGATAATGAACCTGACTATTCCTGAAGGGTAGGAAGGATTGTTGTATAGAAATTTAATAGGGAAATTTTACCCTATCACCCTCATAGTCTTGACCTTGCCTTTCAGGCTTCTTTGTTGTTCCCTACACTCAAAGAATTTTTTTAAAGGAACTTGGCAAAGGGTTAGAAAAATGAGTACACTACCTTCAGAAAGTTGGAGGATATAGGAAAAATAATACCTTCACATTTTACTAATTTTGTTTCAATTCAAGTTTTAGAGCAGTACTTCTGACATACCCTATTGTAACACGGTTTCTACTATTATTCAGGATGATTTGTTTCTTTATTGCACCAAGGAATATACTAAGAAAATATTATTTTAAAACAATCCACTTTAAGAAAATGCTAACATGTAAAATTCCATGTCTCTCAGGCCCCATAGACAGCCTCAATCCTTGGTAATGATCCTCTGGGAAGAAAATTTTACACTGCGCTCTTTGGACATCATGGTTGTCTGACAATAAATAGACTTCATGCCTCATTTAACATTAAGACCATTAGACTATAGTCACCATCCACAGTGAAACTTACCATTTTTCATCAGCATAGAATGATAAGAAATGTGGGCTTGCTTGCTTAGTGAATAGAGCTTATAATGAAGTACACACAGTCTTTGTTTTGGCTTTTCTTTTGTACTTTTCTTTGTTGCAGTTATTTTCTTATCGATAAATTTCTGCAGACTCATTAAGGGAGGTTTTTTACATCTTTTCCTTCCCCTCCCTTTCTGCTTCCTTTCAATCTTATACCTGAAAATAATTGCATTGAGCTGCAGAAATCCTAAGTTGTATTTTCAAAAGAAACCGTTTATCCATTGTGATAGGTCTTTTGCAAAGTCATTTAACAGTTTTGTTGAGTCAGCCACTGTTCATCTCAATTTGTACCCCTTCATTGCCTCTTGCTCTTCTCAGCTGATCTTCCCTATCTCCATTTGTTCCTCCATTAATAACAAGAGAAAGTTCAGAGTTTTAGAATATTGCTTCAGCAATAGATCAATGTTTCACTTATTCTCCCAAGTTACGATGTCATTATGTAAACCAGGGCTTCCCATCAAATTTGCACAAGCAGGGTGTATTCTATGATGAGCACCCTTTTAAAAAAATCTTAAATAGACTTTGGAGGGAATCATGTTTTAATTAAAGACAGTATTGAATTTTTTAAATGCCATATCATCTTTCTGAAGTATCAGACACACAAATTGGCATTCCTGTCTGCACTGTACCCATAACCCCACCACCTATAGAAATTCACTGTCCAAAATTCTAAGACATTGTTTACCCTGTGAATAAATCTATATATAATTGTCTCAATAGCAATGTATGAGAGTTTTCCATTGCTTGTGACTTTATAACCACTAATTATTTTTTCTAGTTTTAGGTGAAAATGGGTAATATTTAAATTTTTAAGTTTATCATTTCTGATATTGTGGGAGTCACTAATCTGGTGCCAATTTGAGGATTGGGAGTGTAAGGGTGGAGTCTAGCCTGTCAATCTGGAGATAACCAATGAGACCTCTGTGTGGGCATGACTTTCTCCTGAGAATTCTGAGAAATATTTTCATATTTCCCCTTTGGAGGTGAGAGACTCACTCAGTCCCGTAGAAACATTCTACTGACAAGACATAAGGCTGACTCCCTCTAAGACACGTGGAAGAGAAGTCACATGGACTTACCCTGATGAAACCAGACCTCTGAAGCCCAAAAAGCCACAGAGAGACTCCTGCCAGTGCTGAGTTTCTTAAGCCACAGAGAGGCTCTTGCCAGTGCTGAGATGCTTACAACACTACTGGAGTCAAAGACTCTCTATCCAGTGGTGCCATTGCATGTGCTTCAAGAGTCTGAAGAGGACTTAAAGATTAATATCAGACATATGGGTTTATATCAGACTTATGGCCTTGGACTGGACTGGGTTGGGATATTTTCTTAGTGTACAGTTACTCTTGTATATAAAACTCTTTCTTATAGACATGAGTGCTTATGAATTTCTTTCTCTAATCTAATCTAACCACACTAACACAGATATGGATAAAAATGCTTCTTTATAATTATATAATATTTCTCTATGAATTCTCTGGTCAAGCATTCTGCCCATTATTTTATTAGTTAATATTGTCTTTTAAAATTTATATTCAAATTTGATTTAAATTTCTATGTGAAACCTTATTTGTAATGAATGACATATATTGCCAATATATATGCACATTACAAGTGTTTTTTAAATTTTCATTTTCCTTTCATACTCTTTTTGTGATTTTTGATCTTGAGCATTGTAAGTATATGTTGGCATTTTCATCAGTCTTGCTTTATATTTCTTTTAGTTACTTGACTATTGATAAACCTAAATACCTCAGTTAAATAGCAGATACATTCACATACATTATGTATATTGATTTGTTGTAATTTTTTAATAGTTGATCAGGATTTTAAGTCCAATGGATAATGTAAGTATTTGCAATATATTACTAGTAAATAGTTCACATCTACCAATACCCACACACAAAAAAATACCTAATAATTTGTATTTGTGAAACTGCCGTTCAAGAAAAATCCTTTGGAGCTCAGATTTACTCTCTTTTACATGGAGAAATATGAGTCAAAATGATTTGATGACAATGGATTTGCTTTGTTGGTAGTTTGATTTTTTTGGTTTATTTAGATTTAAAGTTGTTATTTTATATGTATGGTTTCCTTTGCATTTTATACTTCAAAGTTGGTAATGATTTGTACTAGCAATGAATAAATAAGGCACATATTATCACTGATCAGTAATGTCAGTTTATTTTCTAGTCCTTAACTATAACTAAATTATTGCTACTAGGATTCCCGTTCATATGTGTATGGGCTTATTTCAAACAAGCCATATTTCATCATGTTTCTGGATTAGTGGATGGCAACAGCCACGCTCTCCCAATAATATGCTTCTTTTAATCTCCTCGACATCTCCCATTGAGTTGATCCTAACTCATAACAACCCTATATACAATTTCTGAGCTCATGACTCGAAGCCAGAATTAACTTTATGGTAGTGATTTTTTTAAAAAATCTATCTGGGAGGAGATGCCATCATCTTTCTCTCAAGAAGGATCTGGTGTGTTTGAACTGCCAATCTTATCCAACAGCACTACTGGAACACCTTCAGAGAGAGAGGAACATGGTGTTCAAAAGGGTATATGGATATATGGAGTATACATTGAGAAACAATAGCTTCACAAGTGGGCATGTTTGTTTAATTATTGTTTCTATGATTTCGTAGTAATACTTTTTAATCACCTCACATTTATTTGAGTGCACATATTTTTGTTTTGCATTATGTTTCCATTATTTGTTCTATTTAGGTCATAGACTTTTCCATATTGTAACTTTATAATAAAATGTAGGATATTATCAGCACTACCTCATTAGCATTCTTTTAAAAATATTTTGTCATTTTGTTTTTTTATTATTTTCCCAAAGAACTGTATATATGCTACTAACTGCCCAAAACCAAGCCACTGAGATTTTGACTAGAGTTATATTAAAGTAATCGATTTTGGGTTATTTAGTATTACCAGGGATAGATGTTATTTTTTCCTAGATATACAATAATATAATCCATACACTTTGACAATTTGTTTGGGCTATTTTTCTCTAATTTATGACCTTGTTGTAATTTTTATAACAGTGTTCAAAAATGGTATTTTGGTGGACACCATATTCATGAACACACTACCTTCAAATGAATACAGATAGCTTTATTCTTTCTTTCTCCATTTGAAGCTTTATTCCTTTTTTCTCTTCTTGAATACTGCTTATTTCTTTACCCTGAATTATCTGTGTGGAACTTCCAATACAATGTTGAATAGCACATGATCATTGAATCGATTCTTACTCTTGGAGACCCTCTATGACAAAGTACAATTGACCCTTTGAGTTTCCAAGACTTTAAATCTTTACACAAATAGATAACCACACTTTCTCCCATGTAGGAACTGTTGGATTCGCACTGCTGAACTTGTGATTCATACATATAAATAACCCAGTTTATCACCAGAGCACCCATGCTCATGCGTGTTTGTTTCAAGGCTGTAAATCTTTATGGTATTAGAAAATTTTATTTCATCTTTCTCCAGTAAAGCATATGAATGGGTTTTAGTTGCTGATCCTGAACTTGGTAATCCAATGTATCAGACATTCCTAGTGTTCAATAGTCAGAGTCTGTCTTGTTCCTAATCCTTAGGAAAGAAATATGAGCTCTTTCATGATGGTGTGATGGTAACTGTGAATTTTTGTAATCTTGATATTGAGGCACTCTCCTTTAGTTTTTATCTTTCAGAGTGATTTTATTTTGAAAGAGATATGGATTTCTGCATCAATTGAGATAATGTGGAGTCCCACACCCTTTTTGTTTGTTTTGTTAATACTGTGTATTACATTTATTCATTGAAATTTGTTGAACTACTCTTGAATTCTTAAGATATTACATTTGATCACACTCAATAATTCTTTAATTATAGAAATGGATTTTATTTGTGCTATTTGAATGAGAAGATTTTCAATTTGTCTTTATGAAGAACATTGGTTGGCATTCTTCTTATGGTGTCCTTATATTGCTCTGTTGTCATGGTGTAATATTTTTTGCATAATTTTATTTCTAAGGATATATTTGCCATTCCTTTACTTTGGAAATCTTTTTCACTAGTAGCTTAATTAAGTGGTAAGCTTTTCTATGTAAGCTTTTCTCAAGCATAATTCAATTTATTTTGATTTTTAATTTTTCAGTAATCAATAATTTTATACAATTTTATTAGTTTCTTTTTTCAGCACAATTATTGAAGAAATGTTTCTATTTTATTAAATTAATTTTTGCCTACTAAATAATAATAATAAAACACTTTAAAAATTAGATTTGAATAATCTTAATTTATTTTGTGTTATAACACCCCATCCATTGTAATGTCTTTCTATGATAAGCCAGTTGAATCAAATCCAAATTTCTTCCTTTTTTCCTTTGGAGTATTTTATACATATCTTCTGGTTTCTGCATTTGTATTCACTTTTTCTTTTAACATGTTTGCCACTTTGCCCAATTTATCAAATTATGAAAACAGTGTCATTTGATAACACAAATTCAAAATTTTATAGTGTGCACTCTTAGCTCGCTAATCCCAAGCCCATATAAAATTCACTGCTATCAAATCTCTCTCCATTCACAGTGACCCTGTGGGACAAAGCAAAGCTCCTCCTTAGTGTTTCTGAAATGATAGCTCTTTACAGAAGAAATGTCAAATATTCTGTTTACCTTACAGTGAGCTCAATACCCAATACTATATTTTCAGACCTCCTATTATTACTAATGAAGCATTTTAATTTCAGTTATTTTCATTTGTGTTCATTGCATCTACATATCATAATGATCATTTATTTTACCTTTACTTATGTTTTCACTACAGCCAATTCTATTCCAATTTGGATCTGTTTAATTTTTCATTTACTATTGTATAGAATTGATTTTTTTCTTTAATTTTATCATTGCCACAGTATATGTCCCCTGTTCCTTTATATCCTGAATTTTATACTTAGGTACATTCTCACAAGTACAATGCTGCACTGTGTTATGTGTATGGCATATACATTCTTTTCCATTGGGGAATATTTCAGAAGTTCTGGGTTGTTATAATTCTCCCTTCCTCCTTCTTCAACTTCTTTGTATTTATTTGTTTATATATATGAATTATGAATGCTTTAATAAGGCTCAATTAGTCAATAATCAAGATTTAGGCTTTCTTTGATTCTTGAATGGCACAGCGAAGAAAGAGAAGGAGAAGAAGAAGAAAACAAATAAACAAATTTACAATCATTAAGTTGATGTTTACTTAGAGGGTCCAGTAAGATAAGGTAGAACTGCCCCTTTGAGTTTGAGTAGTAGGAAGAACCATTGTTTCAGTGGCACAAAATGTGCTGACATTTCCTTTTGTTTAATTAAATGCAACCCAATTCAGTTACTGATTATTTTCTACAAAAATTCATCATCTTTTGAGCTTGCGTGTGGAGTGTATGGTGGCTAATAATAATAGAGCCAGTATTTAAATCTAGTTTCAATTGTAATGCAATCAATACTCCTAATTACAAAGCTACATTGAAACTGAATCTTCAAGATGTGCACTATGTGAAGGAGAAGAAGGCATCAGAATCAAACTCCATTTCACTATAGAGATGACATACACTCTCTTGTTAAAACAAAGAGGACTTAAGCGACCTGCTGATGAAGATCAAGGACTGTAGCATTCAAGATGAATTACACCTCAGTGTAAAGACAACCAAATCCTCCACATTGGATCATTATGATGAACTGACAAAAAGATTGAAGCTCTTAAGTATCTCATTTTCCTTGTATCCACACTCAATATTCATGCAATCAGCAATCAAAAGAAGAAAACCGTGGTGGTCATGTGCTAATGTTAATTTCATGAATGAGATGTAGGGGTGGTGGCTAGCCTGTTAATCTGGAGATAGCCATTGAGTAGCCAATGAGGACTCTGTGTGGGCATGGCTTTCTCTTGATATGTTTGGGAAGTCCCGCGATATTTCCCTTGAGAAGATGAGAATCTATCTCCCCAGTTGTTGGGAGTTAGACTCAGAGACGATGAATCACAGACAAGACAAGATGGCAGGATCCAAGAAGCTGGAGGAGCTGGAAAAGAGACCAGATGGCTTTGCCCTGATGGAGCCAGACTTCTGAAGCTGGGGTGGCCACATGGAGACCTCTATCAGCGATGAGTTGCTTCTGCCACCATGGGATGTTGTAGATAGATCCTGAGCCCTGGAAGTGAGTAGCCATGGGGAGACCACTGCCAGCGCCGGGATTCTGCACGCACTGACCTGAGACTTTTTGAGTTGGAAGGAGACTTTACAGACTGATTTCAGGCATATGGGTTAATATTGAACTTACGACTTTGAACTGGACTGGGCTGGGATGTTTTCTCAATGTTCTATTCCTCTTGTATATAAACCATACTCTTATATCTATGTGTAAGTCTATAAATTTGTTCCTCTATTCTATCCGGACTAACACACAAATGCATTGAGAACCTTTGCTGCACACAATCCCTTAAAACTGTTGAATTGCAAGGGTGGTGCTTTACCATTAGTGGTGTTTTCAGTTACCTCATGTGGATGTGAGAGTTATCCAATAAATAAAGACAAGAAGAACAGTCCATCATTTGCGTTGTGGTGCTAGTGAAAAATTATGAAAGTAACACTGCACCAAAACAATGAGCAAATCTGCATTGGAGGAAATACAGCCCGAATGCTCCTTGGAACCAAGAGTGATAGGACTTTGTCTCCTCATATCCTTTGGGCATTAGAATAACACCATGCTTGTTAAGTATAGGATCCATAAGAAACAACATCATCATGAGATGAATGGACAGATGCAGTGGCTGTAACATTGGACTCAAATATAAGGATTATGAAGAGTGTATAGGAGTGGGCACTAGTTTTTTCTGTTTTATACAAACTCTCTGTGAATTATCACCAATTCAATAGCACATAGCAACAACACCAATTCTCAAGAGGGAATTAAAAATAAGTAACCCACATTGAACAGTTGCTCCTTGGTATAAACAGGATTTTGCAATGGATATACATAATTAATTCAGTCCCTTAAGTCTGGATGAGCAAGTTGTTTTGCAAAAGAAGAAAGTGCAAATAGTTTTGTAAAGCCTATTAGGTCATAATATCTCTGACACAATGACTCAATTATGCTCTAGTAGAATGAGAATAACTGTGATGTGTCTGTGTTCTAATAACACTTTGTTTACAAAAAAACAGGCAATGAAATAGATGAGAGATTGCTTTCTTGCTATGATTTAAACAATGATGTAGTAGTTAATCACTGGGTTACTAGTAGAAAGGTTAGCAGTTCAAAATCACCAGCTACTCCATAAGAGAAAGATGAGGGTTTGGACTCCCACTCTCAGAAACTCACAGGGGTCATTCTACCCTGCCCTGTAGAACCACGAGGAATTATAATTGACCCAGTGGAATGAATTTTTTATTAGATAGCATTTTCCATTCACAGATGAATCTGTTGAAACTCAGAGAAACAGTGCAACTAATGTCCATCTCTTTTTCGATATGAATCATAGAGGGGTAAATCCAGATAGTTTGTCTATGTTTACTCTCTATGAAACTATATGGGATTATAAGTCAGCAATAAATAGAATCTCTTTATTTTCATGAGTTCTGAACTCAGACCTAGTTCTGAACTAAGACCTAGAACACAGGAGCTAGGTAGGCTGAGCCTACTTATGTCTTAACCAAGATAAAGAATTAGAGAACTTGATTGCACCAAAATTTAACTGCCTTATCTACTGAGGTCGGGACAAAGCTAGCTGTGCTCAGCTTATTGTGTGGAGAGAAATGAATAAATGAGGACAGGCTCCAAAGAAGGAGAGAACAGAGTGTTGTAGACTGCTCCTCCTCAAGCAGCATCTTTCCTCAACTCACCAATTTCACTGAACCTGCATTTTTCTTTCAGGATAAATTGAGTACAATAAGTGGAGCAGCCATAACCCTGAAATAAGAAGTGGTTACTCCAGTGAAAGGAGAGAGAGAGAGCAGCTTCCAAGTTACACTTTTTGTACTCATTTCAAGTCATTGCCACTTGTTATTTATGAAGACCATTGTTTCTAATCTTCTGTCACTTAATTATATTTAAAATTTTGAAGTTATGTGTATCCTTGCATGTTTATTTCATAGTTAAGGCTATCATTAGCTCCTCTTTATATCTGTGGATTTGACAATAACTAAAGTTTAGGAAGAGGATAAACCTAATAATTTTGAGAGACTATTGTGACATTAAAACATTACTTCACTCATCCTAGCTTCTCAGAGATGCCCTGACAAAATAAGACAAAATGAGGGGTTTTGAACAGTATACATTTATTTTTCATAGTCCTGGAGGCTAGATGTGCAAGCGAAGGTTCCTGGAACATTCTGTAGATCTTTTCTTGTCTCTCCTCCTCTTTGGTAGCCCCAGCTGCTTCTCTGAAGAGGTTTCTCTCTTTCTGTGTCTCTTCTATTTTAGATACCAACACTTTTAGTGGATTATAGCTCACCCTGTGCCAGTGTGTACTTACATTAAATATACTAGTAAAATATTCAAATAGCATATTCCCAACTAGCATATGCATACCAAAAGTTAAGAATCCAATGATTTCTTTTTTGGTGGATTGGGGAGTCAGGGAGGAGAATATACCCTTTAATCCATAAGAGTTTCCTAACTGATTGAGGGAAATGACTTGATTAGAAAAGGGAAAACATTCCTGATAATAAATTATTGATTGGAAAAGAGTACAATTATGGTTAAAATAAATGCAAAATCAATTTTTATGTATGCTACAAAAAATAATAAAGAAGAATGGATGTGAGTGAGTTAATGAATAGCAGGTTTAATAATGTCATTGAGCTATCTGCAAATTAGTTCATTTTCCAGGGAGCAATTGGCAATTTATAAGAAGTCCATGAAACTATCCATTTAAACATGTTCTCATGTTGTGAAGTATTCCTCATAAAAATGAACTTGAGATAATAATCTTTCATCTGTATTTATTTATATCAATGATACATGTGTACCTAAATGATTCTGAGCAATCCAAATTTTCTAACAGTTGGAAAAAGACCAATGATTAATTTTCTAGAACATTATAAAACCATGAAAATAATGAATATGTCAATGTATATTTAAGATAATGATAATAGGACACATTTATCATGAACATTGCCATGAACCAAATGCTGTGCTAAGCATTTTATAGATATTATCTTACTTAATCATGTGAGTAACCCTATTCTATAGATGCTATTATTAGCATCCCCTTTTATAACTGAGAATTTTAGATGTTTTTTATCATTTGCATATGGATATGTGTGTAGATAATTTTGACTTATCTATATAATTTTTCATTTACACATTTTAGCAATACAATATCATCTTTATTATTGTAAAAATAGAATATTATTGTAAAATGCATAATGTAATGTTTGCCAATTAAATATTTTCACATGTATAATTTAGTTGTAACTGTATGAATTATACTGTGCAACCATCATCTGCATTCACAGGCGAATTAAAAGCAATACTTCCCATCTCTCCCCTTCCTCCTTTATCGGGTAGCCACCAGTAAGCCGGTCTCTATGAATTTCTCTTTTCTGGATATGTCAGATAATAAGTGAGATTGTACATTTTGAGCAATGTATATTTCATCAAAAGTACACTGGTAGTCCAATGGTCAATGCTTAGATACTGATGTATAGCTTGTCTGTGAAGGAGAAGTGATCCTCGACCTCAGTAAATAATGTAGTCTGTTGATGAGACAGTTCTATTCTATCCTAATGAGCCATTGTGAGTCAGGATTGACTCGCCATCAATGGCTTTGGGTTTATTGTACTCAGGATAATGTTTGTCCATTGGTAACACATCATTTCTCTTTGTGATGGTAATATTCCATTACACACACACACACACACACATATACACGGTGGGATTCCCTCCCCAAAGGAATCTATTTTCAAATTACGTAGTCAATTAAAAAACTTAACCTTATCACCTTTAAATTTAACTTATTACATTTGTCAAATCTATGACTCCATTCTTGGAAATAATTTTCCAACTCATCTATTTGGATGACTGATAGCACCTCCATTCGTTTTTTCCCCCACCTCTTCTGTGTGATCAAATCACTTTTTTTCATGTACTCCTTCATTTAAAAGCACTAAAAGAAGTCACATGGAGTGAGGCCAGGTAAGTGAGGTGCCTGGGGCATGAGAGGCATGCTGTTGTTTGGGAAAAACTGGTGCCCTGAAATGAATGCGTTAGCAGGCACATTGTCCTGGTGGCACACCTGTCCTCATTTGCTACAAATCAGGCCTTTTTTGTCGCAAATTCTTATGTGATCTTTTCAGAATTTTGAAACCAGTGGTTCTCTACCTTTCTAATGCTGTGACCCTTTAATACAGTTACTTATGTTGTAGGAACCTCTAAGCACAAAATTATTTGAGCTGCTACTTAATAACTGTAATTTTACTACTTTTATAAATCAGATGACCCTTGTGAAAGGGTCATTCAACCACCAAAGTGGTCACGACCCACAGGTTGAGAACTGCTGCTCTACATGGAAAGCTGACCTGGTGTATTGAACTCCAAATATATTGCAAGTCAATGTTTTTGCCTGTTTGGGAAGATGACAGAGGTCCCAAACAAAGTTTGTCATAAATCAACGTTTCACCTTTTTGGAAAAGAAAAAAACTATTTAAACACTTGATATTTTTCCAAAGCACTGTTTTTGTAAGCTATGTTCAATGTCACAACAGTTTCTGGGCACTTTTCCTGAGTAGGAAGCAAAACCTTCAAAGCTGCACACTCTTTTTTTCCATCAACTATCACAAAAAACTAGGCTTGACCCAAACTGCTTTTATAAAGAAATCCACTGTGATAAGAGAGAACCTTCCCAGGTTATGCCACTCTGTGCACTAATTCAGAGTGTGTTCAATGCTCTTTTGGAGATATACACACACACACACATACACACACACACACATATATATATATATATATACATATATGTATGTATATATACACTTTCAACTTACCCTTATACCTAGAGTCATATCTTTTGGTGGGGGGAGGGAAGGATAATTTTGTTTGCTTCATTTCTGATTTGGTAACCTTTTGCTTACTTTTCTGATCAAATTGCTTACTCGGACCTCCAGTACAAAGTTTGTTGGGGTTGGAAGAGCTGTGGTGAAAATTGGCTTATGAGCTGTCCACCATTTTGAAGACACCAGCCACTCTGAGGAAGAAAGATGAGATATTCTAATTGAGTAAATATTACAACCACAGAAAGCCACTGAGGTGTTCTATTCTGCTATACAGGATCTTTGTGAGGCAGTTTGGGTTTGGTTGTTGATTTTGGATAAGAGGGGACATATTTTGCACTTGATCTTAAACTAAGAACTCTCAGTTATTCTCCATTAAGTATAATGTCAGCTCTGAGTTTATTGTATTTGCCCTTTTGCAGATTTCAGTATTTCTTTTATGTTCATAGCTAGTTGAGTATCCTTAATCATGAAAGAATGTTGGGTTTTAAGGAAGTCAATAAATTTGCCACATATCATGAACCTATTCTGTTTGCTTATGAATCCTCTTCTGTCTGACTCATGGTTGAAGTTCATGTCACTTACAAAATTCAGCATTTCCAATGACTAACTAAAAAAAAGTAGGATAGTTAATGATATACATATGTTAATTGAAAGAGATTATGTATTGCATTTTATCTCTGTTCCAATATTTCATCTTATTTTTATTTTATGTCTTTATATAGTTCCTAAATGTACTTGTTTGTGTGTAAACTCCAAAATAAGCCCAGGGCAAAGGAAAGAAGATGGTTAGGGGCATGGAAGGAATTCGGGAAGAGGGGGAACATGCTCTGCACAGAAGAAATTAAGTTTATGATATTCAAAATGTTGCTATTTGTATACAACCTTTGGTGAGCCCATGTAGCGGAGGCTGTGCATGAGTTACACTGGAAAAAATCAAACCTCACCACCTACAAGGGAGACAAAAATACTAGCCCTAGACCACCAATGTACCCACATATTCCAAGTAGCCCACCCTTCTACAGGTAAAAGTCATGGTAGATATTTTCAGTTTGGTTCATAAAATACTGAACTTGTATGACAAGGACTTATATAGAAAAGGGGTGATTTTAAATTCCTGTGAACTTTTCCACATTTGCCTACCTCTTTATCCTGCCCAGTTTCCCAGAGTGTTTTCTTTCGGAGAGACAGGGCAAAGGAGTGCGGAAATGTTTCATCACAGCCGGCACCAATATTTTTGTCATGGCTTTTGCTGTCCAATGTATTTCAGTGAAGCCCTTATTTTAGAACGCAGAGCAGTTCTTTTTAAAAACAGTATCATTGGCATATAATTCATGTGCTATACAAGTTCATGATTTAAATACATTTAAATTTTTGCAAGAACCACTACAACTGATTTTAGAATACTTTCTTCATTCTTGTCCCTTATTATTAGCTCTCCATTTCCCCCAGCATCCTGTGTTGTAACCCTAAGGACCCATTGATCTATTTACTGTTTCTAGGATTTAACTATCCATGACTTCATATTTTAAAAATAATACCAAAAAACCCACCATGATGTAACAAACAAAATATGACAGAGAAAACCCTCATTCGAGGAGAAGGCAGATGATAAGAACTAGAATAAATTTTCTAAATGCGTAAAAAGAGAAAACAAATAAAATATGTTATAGTTAGCATAGCTATATTTGCCGTAAGCCATTTCTAATGTTTCTGTCATGAGGGCAAAGTTATATCCATCCCTGCATCCTTGTGGAGACTCTGCGAATGAGCCTTGGGTTTTCACTGTCATCCAGAAATTTGTGCTCAGAATTTAAGCTCTAATAAAATTTCCTCCTCTCACCTTGGATTCTGTGATTGATAATCCCTGGATCATGCAGGTTGATGTGCCCCTTCATTGTAAATCTTGCTGACACTTCACTTAGATGACAGTTTCAAGATAAACCTTTTAGACACCAGACACTATTCTTTGTGCTAGCTGGGCACTATGTAATTTCATCATACTTTGCTATAGCACCCATATCTTCAGAAATCTTAAGGACAATTTGTAAGCAGGGTCACATCATAGGAATTAATGTTTCTTATATAGTGCTTCCAATTAAGTGTGAGTTCAAAATCTATTTGCATGTTTAGGTAGCATTATCACTTTGTTGAGAAATAATTTAAGTTACATCCATGAGTCACTTGTTAATTCTGACAATAGTAATATCATTAAACTCACTGGTCTGAGACTCGGTGGCGTAAGTGGTTGAGTGCGGATCTGCAGCCTGTGGGGTTGGTGGTTCAAATCCAGCGGCAGCTAGGTAGCTTCCACAACCACCAGAGGCAGTGATGCCCACAAACACACACACACACACACACACACACACAAAAGAAATACCAGTAAATTCACCAATGTTATTGATTTTAGAGTGCTATTGAGAAAAGGAAAATAAGTATGCATAGGAAAGCTTTTTAGAGTAAACTAAATAGGACTTAAACACTATTTGAGAAATCATTGAGGGTTAGACAAAAGACAATCATTTTAATTATGCTCATTCACTAAGGCAAAACTAGGTCTGCAGGACTAAGATAAGTCACAAAAGGCTAAGACTATATGAAAATAGCAAGTATTTAAGGGGTACACCAAGAAACATGGAATTGCACTTGGCAGTGTTGAGTTTTCATAGTCTGCATTTTTGTTGGTCTCTTTTGGTTTCCTGTAATAATGTTCTGTAGTTTTCTTTGTATGTGTGTTGAGTATTTCTGGTTAGGTTTTTTTCTCCAAAGAATTTCTCTTGTGTGTGCTACTTTAAGTAGGGTTGTTTTCTTGATGTCTTTTCAAATGTTCTTTTCATTCATGTTCAGGAAACTGACTGATTTCTGCTTTTTAATTTTATATCTGGCTACATTGCCAATTCTTTCTATTGTTTCCAACATTCCTTTAGATAAATCTTAGGGATTCCTCTGTAAAAAACCCTGTAATCTGCAAATGGTGTGACTTTCTCTTCTTCTTTGCCCACTAGAATTTCTTTTGTATCTTGGGGTTGGCTAATATTTCTGGCGAAGACAGGATATTAAGTGAAAGTGGCAGTAGAGGGAACCCTAACTTGGTTCCTATTTTCAGGGAAAATTGTTTCAGTTTTACCCCAATGTTGGTTTTTCATATATGACT
The DNA here is from genome assembly GCA_004026705.1 of Nesogale talazaci. Lineage (NCBI taxonomy): Eukaryota > Metazoa > Chordata > Mammalia > Afrosoricida > Tenrecidae > Nesogale > Nesogale talazaci. The sequence goes on from PVJH01001889.1 coordinate 88,818, forward strand.
TTTATTAGGGTCACACATTTTGTTGAGTGTTTTTTTTGTCATAAATAGGTGTTGAATATGGTAAAATGTCTTTTCTGTATAGATTAATATGATAGTGTAGTTCTTTTTGTTTTCTTTATGTGGTTTACTTATTTGTTTGTTTGTTTGTTTCTTTGTGTTGAACCATCACTGTGTGTCTGGTGTGAATCTCACTGGATAGTGATATGTTTTGCTACATTCTATTGACCAGATTTTCTTAAGTATTTTTGCTACTGTGTTCAAAGGGGTTATTCTGCAATTTCATTTTTTTTTGAAACAGAAAATTTTTATGTGTTTTGCAATTATTTAGCTTTTATAATATCATTTTATTGGGGGCACCTGCAACTCTTGTCACAATCCATTCATCCATCTATTTATTGTATCAAGCACATTTGGACATATGTCACCATCATGGCTTTCAAAGCATGTTTCATAGTTTTATATCACAGTGGTGTCATTGCCTGGTTTGGGTGGCAGGGTTGTGTTTGCTTCATACAATGAGTTCTGGAGTTTGCTGTTCTTTTCTAAATTCTCTATTAGATTCTGTATTATCTAGATCTTCTTAGATCAAGTTCTTCTCTGAATAATTGGTAGCATTTCCCTGGCAAAATAATTTTGTTGTTGATTGTTTTTTTCATAAATTGTAATCAGAAAAATTACTTTCAAGCTCACTAATTGGATTCTCTTAGTTAGCTCTCTTACCATTTTTTGAATTCTTTGCCGTATTCTTTCTTTTCTGCAGTTCTATTTGGTATTAAGTTTCTAGATTTTCAATTATTTCCTCCATCTGTTGAAGATATTTGAAGCAAATTCTAATGAATTCTATTTCTATTTCTTCCAAGGCTTCTTCATATTTATGCCTTGATTCTGGATATTTTTCAGTTGGTTGTGGTAGTTTATCTTGAATTTTTGTGAGTGGGTGCAGCTGTGAGTCTTAAGTAGACTGTCTAGTCATATGGAGGCAGTTCACTTTTGCCAGTTATTGGAATGGCCACTGTCTGTCTTGACTGCAGGTGGGGATAGCCAAGGCTTCTCTCTAGCTTGCTGAGACATATAGGGCCTTCCTTGCTGTTCGTGGAGACATCATGCATCCCTTGCTGTATACCCCAGCACCAGTTTGTCCAGGACAAAAGGTTTGCATTCACGGACACTCAATTCAAAGTCGAAGTACACTTGCTGACTACCAGCTCCATAGCTCTGGGGAAGAGGCTTAACCTATTTAAGCTCAGATTGCTAACTAGTAATATGAAAATTCTCTACATTATTTTCACTTCTAAGATCCAGTGTTTGTTTGTTTTCTGGACTATCCTTAAAGATGCTTTCACATTCCAACCTCGTTAGCAATGTTAGGGCCTTGAATTTAAGATACAAAGGGTAAAGTATCGATTACTCCGTGGCATAGAATTTTTTATATAATTGAAATAAATGAAATTTTATCTATTCCTACTGCATAAATAGCACCAGCACAATGTTTAACTGTACATAGGACATTGGAAGGAGTTCTAAGAAAATGTGGATGAAAAAGAAAAATGGGTAGGGAGTGGGGAAGGTATGTGTTCAGAAGTGAGAGTCTTTGATTTGGTGCGGGAGGGATATAGAATCAAATTTTGGACATCAGAAATAGAAACTGTTAGAAATTTTTAGAGGGCTATTTTTTTAAAATCATTTTATTAGGGACTCATACAACTCTTATAACCATCCATATATCCATCTATTGTTTCAAGTATATGTTTGTACATCTGTTGCCCTTATCATTCTCAAAACATTGCTTTCTGCTTGAATCCTTGATATCAGCTCCTCATTTTTTCCCTCCTTTTCCTCTACTCCCCATCTCATGAACTCTGGATAATTTATAAATTACTATTTTTCCATGCCTTACACTGTCCGACATCTCCCTTCACCCACTTTTCTATTGTCCATCCCCCAAGGAGGAGGTTATATTTAGATCCTTTTAATTGGTTCCCCCTTTCTACCCCTCCCTGCCCTCCACAATCCCTTTATCACTACTCTTACCACTGGTCCTGAAGGGATCATCTGTCCTGGATTCCCTGTGTTTCCAGTTCCTATCTGTACCAGTACACATCCTCTGGTCTATCTGTATTTGTAAGATGGGAGGGGCGGGTGAGACAAGGAAGCATTTAAAAACTAGATGAAAGTTGCCTATTTTATCATTGCTACACTTTACTGGCTCATCTCTTCCTTGCAACCCTTCTTTAAGGGGATGTCCAGTTGCCTACAGATGGGATTTGGATCCCCACTCCCCATTCCCCCTCATTCACAATGATATGACATTTTGTTCTTTGATACCTGATTTCTGATCCCAGGGAAACCTCATGATCACATAGGCTAGTGTGCTTCTTCCATGTGGACTTTGATGATTCTCAGCCAGATGGCTGCTTGTCTATCTTCAAGTCTTTAAGACCCCAGATACTATATATTTTGATGGCCAGACACCATCATCTTTCTTCACATTTGCTTATGTACCTGCTTTTTCTTCAGCAATTATTTTGGAAGGGTGAGCATCATGGAATGCAGTTTAATAGAGTGTTCTTATATTGAGGGAGTACTTGATTGGAGGCCCAATGTCCATCTGCTGCCTTATTACTAAACCTATGAATATATACAAATAGATCTATTTCCCCATCATCATATATACATATATTTGCATATGTACATGCCTGTATTTAGACCTCCATAAACGTCCTTTATCTCCTAGTTCTTTCCTCTATTTGTTTTTACTTTCCTTCTTGTCCCACTATCGTTATCAGACTTCTTTTGGGTTGCAGTAATTCCTGTCAGTTACATTGCCCTTGATCAAGCTGTCCCAGGCCTCTCAACCTTCCTTACTACCGATTTTGGATCATTTGTTGTTCCCTTGTCCCTGGGGTGGTTAACACTGCTTTGCTTCCCCCAACTCCGCCTCTCCCATGTTCTCCCGGAACCACTGGTCCTGTCGCTTTCTCCTTCACATTGTTTATCCCACCTACCTTATCTGGATAAGCCCGAAAAGCAACAACAACATCAACAAATCGATGAAAAAAAAAAGCCTGTAAATAGTTCAAAGGTCTGTTGACGTTTAAGAGTGTCCTCTGGTGGAGTCTGATTTTATGTTAATAGGAATTTCAATTTGTGTTTTTTTTTCTGTTCCTAAGTATGGGTGCTTCAATACAAATTAGATTTGCCTCGTCTTTTCATGGGTTCTTTAATTTCTTCACACAGGTTTGTCTCACACACATCTTATGTATGTCATGAGAAGGCAAATATTTTAAGTCATGTGATACTTCATTGGAGATTCACTGAGTCTCTTTGTCATGAAAAATGGGCCAGTTTGAAAAATGAATATAATTTATTCAGCATAACCAGTATTGTTTCAGTACATCAAAAATGTAGACTAAAGTGTAGTCAAGATTGTGGAGTTGCCATCAATGACATGATACAAAATGTATGAAAATTATTGATTTAGAAATCTATCTCTTCTGTAAACCCAGTTCACAAAAATGTCTAACAAAAATGCTAAAAATAGATAGTTAAATATATGCGTTTTGGTATAATAATAATAATAATAATAATAATAGTAATAAATAGGACAGGGCAGAAAGAAAACTGGATCATGATAATGGCCTCATATTCATCTTTAAGTCATGTGTCTTTGATATATTTTCTGTATTCTGTTCTTGTGTAAAAATATAAATATGTCAATCTAGAAAAATTATAATAAAATACTATGTACTTGGATGTGTGCAGTGATTGGATATTTATTATTTTTAATAAGGTAAAGTGTAAGATATCATTAGTGCTACTTTTATTTCACAGTAATTGCTAGTTTGTGACTGAATACACCAAAATATAAGAGGATAAATATTTGTTTAAAAAGTCCACCAACATTCCTACATTGACACCTGAATCTACACAGGTCTAACAATATTAATGAGGTGAAACATTAGCCTGAATAGTAAAGGGAGGAACTATTAACTAATCAGGGACTAGCTATCATTTGATGCAGGAATGTCAGAATAGTGGAACTTACAGAAGCAACAATGGGAGATAATGATTGCTGAGGATACAGGAAGATAGGGTGGGGAAGGGGGAATTGGGGAACTGAGATCAATGAGGACTATCTATCGCATTGTGGGGGGAGCAAGTAGCAGGATTGTATGTATATATGACTATTAATAACAACAAGGAACCCTAGGGGTAATGATAGGGGATGGAGGTGATAAGTGGGAGTTGATATCAAAAGGCTTTGAAAATATTTTGAAACTGATTGTAGTAGCAATTATACAATTATGCTTGAGCCATTGGAATTATGGATTGTTATGACATCTGTAGGAGCTCCCAATAAAATGAGGAATTAAAAATATCCATTAACAAATAACATATAGTTATCTGAATCCAAAACTCTCCTTTTTCATATTTGTGAAATTGATTGCAAATTATGATATAAAATTTCTATTCAAATTTTTAATATGAAAGAAGGAAATATATATGTTCCATTAATTTTTCCCTTTACCAAACTTCTTTAAGTTCAGTGCAAAGATCACATCTTCAATTCTAGCAAAACATACTGCATATGAAAATAACTTCCAACATTATACACTTTTTTTCATCATTTGATATTCAAGATCATAAAGCAGACTATCATTATCTTTTCTTGTCATTGTCCATATACATATACTTAATTTGTATAGTCCCTTACAGTTTTCCAGTGTTTCTCTATTTGTTACAATGCTATACACTCTTTAGATGAAAACCAAAATTGTGAGAGAGTGAAACAGACACAGAAGTAGCCATCCAGGCTTACCAAATCCCCTCTCAGGAATAATAAAATATATTAAAGACCAAGTTCCCTTATATCTATTTGAATAATTTTAACTAACTCTATCAACAACATAGAGGCTGAGTCCTTAGGAAGAACATGTTTTGTTTATTAAAAAAACAGGCTCAAGAATATTAAAAAGTCAGGAGAGGCTGGCATTTATAAAATGGGTATGAGGTGAAACAAGAAGTTTATCTAGTTATATTTTGTACATTAATGCAGCAATAAAAAAGATAATATAGCCAGTAAGAAGAAAGTGAGGTGAAGGTGATGGATAGTTGGGCAGTGAGATTTCTAAACCCTGGTAGAGTTGTTTTCATTCCTTCATAAGCAATGATCTTCAGACTGAAGAGAAGAACAAATGATGGAGGGAGAAGGAAATGAGAAGGAGGATAAAGTATGAGGACAATAGCACAAAATATGTCTGGAAGGTACAGATATCAAAGGTAGGAGAGGGATTTACAAAAGGACATGTGTATTCTAACGTAATTCAGAAATGTAGGACTAGATGTATTAAAATGCAATTCTGATACCATATGCAAATAAGATCATTTAACTCCTATGCAAAATATGGAGGAGACATGAAGTAATTAGAGGACACATGAAGTACTTGAGAGAGATGCTTGTAATTGGAAATTCAACAAATATAATTCTATTGCCCCAAACTAAGAGATACTCTCTCCCACATTTACACAAGTGAATATCATGTCGAAATCAGGGAAGAATAAAATATATTACTGGGGAGACTTTTAGGTAAATACGTTTCCAAGAAAAGTACAAACAATCTCTCTAAAAGAAAGCCAATCAAATAAAGTTCATTTCTGTATAGCATTTTTGAGACATGCTTGAAGACAAATACAATTTACATGTTTAGAATACATTATATGATGAATTAAGGCACACACATATACATATATAGAAGAAAACACCACTGTAGTATGATACAATTATTCTCATCATCCCCAAAATATTTTGAATTGCATCATAATTGATTCCTCACATCTCACTCCACTTATTGATACTCCAACAATCATTTTTTTTTATCTCCCTTTTGATTGGCCTGCATTTCTTATAAGATATATGGAGTCTGTACTATTACCTTTCCTCCTTTGGTGTTTTTTTCCACAGATGATTTTGAGATTCTTTCATGTTGGAGTTTACATGATTTCAAAAATGTAGCTACTAGCCAGTATATTGAATCAATGTAGAAGAAAGTTTTTACATGGCTTTCAAACAAATTCTGTTTATTTAAGAGCCTCAGGACCAATAATGAAAGTAGAGATACCAGGAGGGGAAGGGGAAGGTAGGGGAGAAAGGTGGAGCCCATCGCACTGATCTACAAAGGACCTCTCCCTGGGGGATGGACAATAGAAAAGTGGGTGATGAAAGACCTTAAGCAGTGTAAGATATGAAAAATTATAATAATTTATAAAGTATCACGCATAAGGAAGGGAGGGAAGCATGGAGGGGGAGTGATTGAGAAGATACCAAGGGCTCAAGTAGAAAGCAAATATTTTGAGCATGATGGTGGCAACAAAAGTACAATTGTGCTTGACACAATGGATGTATGTTTGGATAGTGATAAGACTTGCAGGAGCCCCCATTAAAGTTCATTTCTGTATAGCATTTTTGAGACATGCTTGAAGACAAATACAATTTACATTTTACAAATTTACATTTTACAATTTACAAATTACATCTACTTTCATTATTGGTCCTAGATTTCCCCTCAGCCTGTGATGCATTTCTTCCAGATCATTGCTGGCTCCTCTTTTCCATTCATGTCTCAGTTTAACTAGCATAATCTCAGTTTAAGTTTTACCATCTCAGCAAGATTATTTATGTCCACATTGCCTTATGTAGCATTCTCCATTACTACTAATGTAACACCTTTGATTAAATATCTTCTGCAGAATTGAAATCTATGAAAGAAGGAATTTGTCCTGTCTGATTTAAAGTTGTATTCCTGTTGCCTAGAACAATACCCGATGCAAAGTAGATAATAAGTCAATAAAAGAACAAATAGATAATAATTGTCTCATATACTTCTGTGAAAATATGAAGGTTTCTATATTAGTAAGAATATATTCAACGCTATTATTACTAGATGAAAAAGATATTCAAAGTATGATGATAAATAGATGCTCATTAACCTGAAGGAAGATTAATGCTAATATTTTCTCTAAGTCTTATGAAATTCGATATATCTTATATATTGATAAAGAAGCTAAAATTATGAAGCAATAATGGTTAATTTCTATATGTGAAATTACAGCATTCATGATTACATAATCAATATTCTAAAGTATATTTGAAATGATGGATAACACTAAATTAAATAAGTAAAGATAATTCTCACAAAACCCATTCCCAGCAGCACAACTTGCTTGAAATAGCAAGCAGCAATCAAGGCAGGGGTTGTAGCTTAATAAAGCCTACTGAGTGAAACATAATGGCTGTTTGTTTCTGTTGGTCTTTAAGGCAATAGCTTATTAAAGTCATAGTACCAAAGAAGTCCATTCATGATTCATTTTTTATACATTTGCTTGGTCTTGAGTAGAAAGGTACTGTCCAACATCATCAGTGCTGATCCCTGAAACTTAGAGAGAACGTCTTGAAAGCAAGCTCACTAGTGGAACTTCAGTATACAAGATAAAGTGGCCCTACCTACTTATTTTGGCATTGATTAAAAAACTGAATCATTTCCCAGCATGAAACACCAAATATTGCTATATTGTAATATAAATATTTACTTCGAATTGTAAGAAGTTCGCAGCTCACTAATCAATTTTAAGTAGAACAATTTTTTTTTAATTTCTCTAACAACATGAAGTGGAAATGAAAGATAAATAAATACACATTTGTTATATAATGTGGATGAAAAACTATTTGTGGTATATTCTTACATGTACTTACAACTCCTTATAAGGCAAATGACCATATCAACCGTGTTATCAAAAAAAACACAAGACTAATTACAAAATATTCTTTTGTTCCTTAAAAAACTGCAGGGGGCAAAAGTGAGCTTGCTTAAGCAAGAAGCTTAGATTTCCCTGAGTGCTATCTTCTCACATGTTTTTTTTAAATCTTCCAACTTGAAATTATTATTTTTCAACACTGAATTAGTGAATCATTTTACATAGCTCCTCTATGTGAAATAAAATGATGCTTTGTTTCTCTGCATTGTCCAATTACTTGGTGGACAAAATTGGACTCCTGAAAGACACATGTGTGCATAGTTCGGTAGATTACAGTAAAGCCTTGTAAAATACTCCCAGATGTTTGATGGAAGAGAGGGAAAATGCTAGGAACTGGGAGCAAATTAAGGTGAGTTTCAGATAATATAAAATCTGTTGATTTAAAAGCTCTTGAAACAAATAAGATCATTTACTTAAAATCCCTCTGGAAGGTCAATGATGATAGAGTTTTACTAGAGAAAACTAGTGTGCCTCCTTGCTTTCTCCATTCTGTCTGGGCTTCTTGTAGAAAATATTCCAAAGCATTTTTTTAAGCCTTAATAAATGGTACATTAACAATTAAAAAGTGGAAAAAAGTGCTGCAAGATTGCAAATGCATGGAATTCAATCTAGGATCATTCTCAGGGCCTTCCATGGTAGCCAATCATCAATGTTGTCAATTTTTAGCAACTTCATGCTAAGGGAAGGGTTGTAATTCCCTTAAAAAATATTGTGGTGGTATTCAATCCAGCTTTCTTTCTGGTGTTTGAAAAAAAACCCTAAAACTGTAGTTATTATGCTTTGGCTTATGAATAACAAAATTCTTGTCAGGAACACCTTAACAGCTTTAGATGTAAAGCAACCTTAATGATAGTCATGCTGGGTAAAGAAAAGGTGGTAAAATTGGTCTTACGTGAATGTCAGGAGTGAAATTGAATCAAGCACAATCTTTGAAACAAACTGATTGTACATGACAAAATGTTGAACTTGAATAGTTTATGAAAATACTACTTTTTATGGGGATAAAATTACAAGAAAGTATTGGTTTCAGATTCCATCACACCAGACCAAAACTCAAAGGAATTGCAGCAGAACAGCAAGGGGAGAAAAGCAATAAAGTCCTCACTTAATACCAAAAATAGACTTTGGGGTTAGGGTGTGTCACCACACCAGACTCTACTTGGAGCCAACTCTGCAAGTCAACAAACAGACCTGGAACTCTTTACAGGCTTCTCTTTTCTCTTCTCTCTCTCTCTCTCCCTCCTTGCCCCCCCCCCCCCCCCCCCCCCCGCTTGGTCTGTTGTTGTTGTGTGGGTTTTTTTGTTTTCTTTTGTTGTTTTGTTTTGCTCTGCCTTGATTTTGTGCCTATTATTACCTCTGCACGTATCTCTTGATAAGATAGGTGGGATAAAAATTTGAGAGGTTCTGAGGGGACATGAGAGAGGGGAGGCAGGGAAAGTAAGCGGGTATTAATAAACTCAGGGACAAGGGAAAAACATGTGATCTAAATTGTTGGCGAGGAGATTATAGGATGTCTGGTAGGGCTTAATCTAGGGCAATGTAACTAAGAGGAATTACTGAGCTCCAAATAAAGGATGAACATGATAGTGGGACAAGAGGAAATTAAAAGGAAATATAAGCAGGAACTAGGAGGAAAAGGGCATTTATAGAGGTGTAAATACATGCTTGTACATATGTAAATATATTTATATATAATTATATGTATGTTAAGTACCCAGGTAGCAAATGAATATTGGGACTCTACTCAAGTACTCTCTCGGCACAAGAACACTCTTTTCTAATAATCTGATATTCCGTAATGCTCACCTTCCTAACCTGATCGCTGAATACAAAATGGATGCATAGCAAATGTGGTGAAGAAAGCTGACAGTGCTCAACTATCAAAAGCTGTACCATATGATGTCTTAAAAGGTTGAAGACAAACAAACAGCAATCTAGCTGAGAAGTAACAAAGACCACATAGAAGAAGCACACCAGCCTGTGTGCTCATGAAGTAACAGTGTGATCAGGCATCTGGCATCAAAGACCCAGAAAAAAATCACATCAATGTGAATGAAGGAGAGTGCAGAGTGAAGATTCAAAGTCCACCTGTACACAATTGAACATCTCTTTACAGAAGAGTCACACAGAAGAGATGATCCCCTTAGAGTACAGTATAGCACTGATGAAGCATACAACTTTTCTCTATTTATTTAATGCCTCCTCCCTTCTTGATTCCAAAATCTACCTTAAAAATCTGGCTTGACCAGAGCATGTACACAGTACAGATAAGAGCTGGAAGCAGAGGTAACCCAGGTGAAACTCTCAGGACCAATGATGAGAGTAGTATTACCAGAAGGGGAAGGGGAAGGTGGGGGAGTTAGGGGATATTATTACGATGATTTACACATAACTCCATCCTGGAGGGAAGAACAATACAAATGTGGGTGAAGGGAGACATTGGTCAGTATCATGAAAATATAATAACAATTCATAAATTATCAAGGGTTCATGAGGGAGGGAGTGGGGGTGAAAGAGGGAAAAATGAGAAACTGATATCAATGGCTCAGGTAGAAAGAAAATATTTTGAAAATGATGATGGAACCATATGTACAAATATGCTTGATACAATGGATGTATGAAATGTGATAAGAGCTGTATGAGTCCCAATAAAATGAGTTTTAAAAAGAAAATACTCTTTGGAAGATATGCCTAAGAATGCCAGTAAGATATAGTTAGGGCAACTGTGAATAATAATTCTGGGAAGAGCGTATCATATTTAGTAATGCAGAGGATTAGAATGAAGGGTTACCATAATCTGTGGAAGCTCTGGGACTGGATTGTCTTATCAGGATGTGTGCTATTACAAGGAAGAAATTACAAGCAAGTAATGGCTTCGGAGTGTAGGAGGTGGAGAAATAAATTGTACAGTCCTCTCTCTCACCAAATCCTGTCCTCCCCATTATGCCACAATTTGGTTGAAGCCAACCAGAAGTTGAAGGCAAAGGAAATTATTTGAACCATGTTTGAATCCCTATTGTGGGACAGAGAACAGAATGGAGATAAATGAAGAAAAGACTTAGAAAGGAAAAATGGAGAATATACCACGTTATTTCTAAACTATTTGAAGTTTGCTGTACTTTCCTCAAAAATTATTAGTTTTTCAATTTATATGGATAGGACATTGAGATTCAGAGTGGCTAAATATTCTTCCAAGAGCTTGAGTTCAAACTCCATGTTATCATTATTAAGGGCTTGAGTTCAAACTCCATGTTACCATTCCTACCTGTATGTATAGCTCCAATGATGAGCTTTAAGGCAGGTATTCCACAGAGAGAGGAAACTATATTGCTTTCTTCCCCACCTTACTTACGGAATTTTACTTGGGATGGTGGATCATTTTATTTGTCAGGTTGTCTAAGCTATGATTCACTGTGGTTCAGCCTGCAGCTAATAGAGAGTTTGTTGTTCCATAGCATGGTACCATGTACGTCATGTAACTTAGTATTAGCTTCATGATATTCTTTTCTCACTAATAGAATAGCCTCACTAATTCTATTAATGAGTTCAATAGCTTCACTAATTCTCTTAGTGATCAGAGGTCTCCACACTGTTGTGTTAGCTATGGGTTGGGACCTGCCAGTTCACAATTGCATGATCATTTCCTCTTAGTAGATCTGTCTCCATATGTACTGTTGGTGTTAGCCTTCAGGCTCATACCATCCCTATGCACAATTGTCATGTTTAACCCTACTCTTGCTGGAACTGTACCAATGCATCTAAGTGAGGAACTGTTTCATTGTCATTCTCTCAAACATGGTGCCCTGCTCATCTTGAAAACTCAATTAAGGTACTTTTTATGTATTGTTGTTTTCGGTGGTGTCAAACCAGTTCAGACCATAATGACTATATGCACAACAGGACAAAACACTACATGGCCCTGTGCCATCCTCACTCTTGTTCATAAAGTTGAACATATACTGTGGTTATAATTTTCTAGATATTATTGACTCAAACGAAGCAGCCCATTAGAATGGCTTAGGCAAGGATGCTTAATCTTTCTTTTTTGGATCCTGTCTTTTAGATATTTCTATTGTTTCTCTGAAATTCCTAATATGACACTAGGACTAATTTGAGTCAAAATTTCTGGGAAAGCACTATTGTCATCCTTAAAACCTATTCCCATGAATATAAAGAATGGTGAAAGTGCATTGTAACGTCTATAGACATAATGCAGGTCAAAATGTATAGACTTATTTAATATGTTCATCTCATTGTGTATGTAACTTAGACATCCAGGATTTTAATGCTAATATAAAAGATAATTTCAATGTGGAAAGAATTGCTGCCAGAATGTTCTGTTGATGCTTATGGGCAAGACTTTCTCTCAAATACTTTGGTATGTTATAAGGAGTGATCCATATCTGGGAGAGAATATCATGCATGTTAAAGTAGAAGGGTAGTAAAAAAGAGAAAGACCTTCAATGAGAAGGACTGAACCAGGAGCTTCAACAGCAGCACTACTATAACAATTTTGAGGACAGCAGAGGACAGCACAGGGTTTTGTTATGCTGTCCATAGGATTGTCGACGGTAGCAGCTAACTCCGTGGCACCTAACAAGAACAGCAGATTCATACTGTGCACTTTGGGATGAAATATAACCTAAATGACTGATGACTTCTCAGTGGTTCATATCAAAAGCATCATAAGGTTTATTTGTTCTTTTATAGGTGATGTTAACTTTGATGACATGTCTAGTATCTGACAAATTTCTCTTTATGCAGCTATGTTTTTCATGTGAAATCACTATGGATTTAAGTGGACAGTGCCCTGAAATTTTATAAGAAACCAAACTCACTGACATGCTGACTTATTGCGATCCTTGTGGGTTTCTGAGGTTGTCACTCGTTATGGGAGTAAAATGCCCAGTCATTCTCCTTCAGAGTGGCTGGTGATTTCCAATTGCTGGCAGTGAGGATCTTGGCCAAATGTGTAACTACTACACACCCAGAGCTCTGAGATTTCATAAAAGGTTCATTTATATTTTTATTGAATTTTTTTTGTGAAGTAGGTGACAATTGACAAAGAGAGCATCAGTTTTACATTTTAAAAAGTTCATGAACATTCTCATTCAACTCATGCATCATGAATCTCCTCACTTATTCTACTTCATTCTTGTATTTTCTGTTTCCACTTCTTCTCCTTTGCTTACCCTTTGACCTGGGTACTTGGACTGGTGCTTACCCTGTTATTTTAAATAGTTGATTATTTTCACACAAGTAAGAGTTCAGTCCCAGACATGATGGGTGATTCAGGGGGTTCCACTTGTCTCTATCTGGCTTATAAACCTGATGTCTCTCTTTGCAATAAAGTAGTTGTATTGGGATATAATACCCATGTCATACAATTAATATTTCAATCACATTAAGAAGAGTTGTATATTCATCACTACAATCAATTTCAGAACATTTTCCACTTCCTCATACTCATACTTTCTCATACTCATTGTTAGCTCCTTTATTTCCCCAGATCCTTGCTCCTAGTAAATGATCAATTCTGTTATGCCTCTATACATATACCAATATTACAGTCACATGCAGAAAGTCATACAGAACAAAATCAAGGAGCAAACACACACGCGTGCAAAGAAAAAAAGAAGCAGCCACAGTAGCAAAATGGAACAGAGGAAAACTCAGTTGAAAAGTAGATCATATTAAAAACTGAAACCATTTTGAATGAATTATGTAAAGCTGAGTTTTCTAGAGAAACAAATCCAGTGTTACTCATCTCTGTAGAAGAAAGAGCTTTATATCAAGAAGTAATCCCAATCCAACTCAATCCATAAGGTTTTTTCTTCAAAGCTATGTATTTAATTATTTTAGCAAAACAACATTATCACTATCATGATACTCTCATTACACTTAATATATTTGTCACACCTGTGACAAAACTCACCTCTTTGGGTGGTTGACTGCACCGCCCTCATTTTCTTCACATCTTCTACATCCTCAAATCACGGTCCTCACATGATTCTGCATTCACAGAAACAAAAAGAAGTTACATGGAGCAAGGTGAGGTGAGTAAAGGGGACGAGGCAAGGGAGACGTGCTGTTTCCACCCCTACACTGGTGCCCTGAGATGGCTGCATGAGCAGGTGCATTTTCATGGATGCAAAATAGTCTCCTGATGCCACAAATAAGGAAAATCCCTCCTTTTTTTGGAAACATTTTTTTTTTATTTTGCAACATTCTATGAATATGACATTTATTAGAAATAAACATTTTATTAGCTGTCCCCCAGAAATCTTAATCATAAATAGTGTATTACCAAACTTGTGCTACAGAATCCTTCTCCATTAAGGGTCAGCAAAACCATCTATGCTTCCTTTTCCCATAAATTATTTGAAACCTAAATTTGTCCAAATGACAATAAATGTACTCTAAATATACTGTCATACATCCTGACCTGTAAAACTTAAAAAAACCTTTTTATTGTGGACTCTTACAGCTCTTATCACAATCCATACATATATAAAAGGAATAAAGTCTTTTTTTGTCTCACACAAGAAATCTTTCCAGAACCTCTAAATAGAAAGCTTAACAGTCTAATCTGGTGAAAACAATTGCAAATGCATTAGGAGTCTACATTTTCATCCCCTTGTGAATTTGACAGATTTTCAGAATTCAACATTTCACCCTTTTTGAAATGAAAGAAATATTCATACACTTGAGTTATTTTCCCCACAGCACTGTCCTTGTGAGCTGTGTTCAACATCACGACACTATCGGCGACATTTTTCCTGAGCAGGAAACAAAATTTTCACAACTTAACACTGTTCTCTTAAATTGGCCATCACAAAAAGTGAGGTTTGAATGAAACTGCTTTTTTGAAAAAAAATTCATTGTGCCACAGGGACACTTCCCAAGCAATGCCAGTGGGTGTACTAACTCAGAAGGAGTTGTTAGATGCTCACCTAGTGGGAAAAATTCATACAATGAGAGCTCCTCTCCATGCAGCGCAATTTTGTTTGGGGGGAAGGGGCGCTATTCCCTCATATACATATATATGCCTGTATTTATGATATGTATATATATAAATCTTTTTCAAACATCTTTTTACTCAACAATGAATAGTTTCAGCAGCAATATAGTGTATTTAAATAAATAAATATTCAGCATTAAAACCATGATATATAATCAAAAGTCACTCTTTACCTGAAAGAAATTAGGATCAAAAAAGGAAAAAGGGACACATAAAATGTCAAGGATGTGTCACCTTGTCACCTTGACTTTCCATTACCTTGCCAAATGCTACTAGTTTTCCTTCTCTTAAAGTTTCATTGTTTTCAGACAAATTTCTACAGAAAATATGGTTCAGTACCAGGAAACTTGATATCACCATACTTCAGATTCAGGTAAAGATTCAATCAATGTGACCAATTGAAAATCTGTGTTTTTAAGATGTTCATCTCAAACTCAAAGTACAGACCCAGGAAAGACCTTCATCAGCAGGCTTAGGAATCATGAGAGTGTAGGAGGGCTGAACGTTTCTTTTTAGCCCAATTCTAAGGGAATGTGGTGCTGGGAGAGTGACCCCATCACTGAGTCCTATGTTCTTTCCGACAGCATTCCAGGTGCATATGCAGAGTTTAACAATGTTAGGAAGGGACCAGCCTCACATCAGTCCCATGCTATTACCCACAATGCTCTCTCAGTTGTATGTCTGCTTTGAAAAGCAAATGCCAGTATTCTGCTGGAAGGAGTTCACTCTGTGTGCCTTATAAAGTAAAAAAGTGAAACACTTACCACTGAGAAGAGGAAGAAACAGGATATGTTCTTCACATGAAGTACTCTTACTCTTAGAATGTGTATGTATAGTACTCTTACTCTTAGAATGTGTATGTGTGATTGAGGGGTTAGATTGTAAATAGTAGGGCCAGGATGGGAAAATAACTTGTAATACCCATTTTGTGTGATCACAATACTCATCAAGAGAAGTCAATATTGTTGAATGTGCACATGAAATAGTAGAAATTATGTTGATTTTTAAATGTTGAAGGTATACTGTGCTGAGTGAGTGTGTTATAAAATATGCTGTTTCTGCTATTAGGTATCTTCTAGCCAGTTCTGACTCTCATCAAACTTACATATAACAACAAATGGTTGCCCAATTGTGTGGTACCTTCAAAGTATTGCTAGGTAAGCGGCAGTCATGGTGTCACTCCAATGCTAAACTATTAGTCATCAGAATTGTGGGTGAACAAATATTTGTTTGTGAAACAAAAGCTTTAGGCCCAAGGAGCTGATTGGCAAAATATTGGAGTGAATATGAGACTGTAAACAGAACAGTAAAATTCACATCACTTCTATCTCCTTTCTCTTTCAATAGTTTTGCCCTTTCTCTTACTTTTCTTCCTCTTCCCCCTCCCCCATGCTTCATTCTCTCTTCTCTTCTTCCTTTCTGCTCCTTAACTTGCCCTTTTTGAAATCAATTTGATTGAATCAAATTAACATGTCCAAATCTTAAGCAAATTCTCTTTTCTTCTCACATTCTATAGATTATATTAAGTAGATCTAAGACATTATTAATGTGTATTGGGGTCTATAAAAATGAATAAATTGAGCTTCTGCTTTATTTTGAAAAGTTAAATTTTCATAAAGGAGTTATGACAGATATAAAATTAGTATAAGTAATAGCCGAGGAGCAATATGCCATACATATAATTATCTCTAATAGTCTAATAAAATATTTACTTTACTCGACATATAGAAATATAATTCTAGAATTTGAGAAGTTTTTTTTTCAGTACCATGTGCCCAGTTCTTTGAATGTTTCTACATTCCTAGACATAATAGTAAGTGCTCAATAAATATTGAGTGGATAGTGTAGAAAAAGCTCGGCATTCTTTTACAGCCATTTATTTCCCCTTAGTCCTCCTGTAAAAATTATAATAGCCTCCACTTTACCCTTAACACACTGCACCAGCACTCTCTGGAAACTACTTTTATCAAGGTTACCACATATTCACCAAGTCCCCTTTCTTTTCATTTTTCATTATACTTTCCTCTTAGCCTCAGGTGAATTACATGGACGCCTTCTCCACCTAGAAGCCCTCATCTCAATCTAACTCAGTTCACCATTACTTGCTTGCATCTCCTATAGTTTTCCTTTTAACAGTCTGGATGTTTCAATCATATGGAAACAAGTGAATCCAGAAGATCCTTATCTCCACTGTTCTTTGTCTTCTTTCCCACCTTCCTTAAGTGACCAAATTATTATTGAGAACTTGTTTCCACCCAGTCACTAATTACAGAGGCATGCTGAAGCACTTTTTCTTTGGAATAAACTTGTGCAAATATAACTGCAAACCCTGGAAGTCATCAATAAGCTTAACCTCATATAGCAGGCTTATTAAAAGAAGCTCTGGGGGGGGCATGTTGTAAGCAGAAGGCTGCTAACTACAAAGCTGTGCAAACCCACCAGCTGCTCCAGAAGAGAACACTGAGTTTATCTGCTCCCACGAAGACAAACAACCTCTGAAACTGTGGATAGGTTGGCTGAACTGGAATAGACTCAATGAAAATGATGTGTTTTTTAAATTTTGTGTAGGTTTATTCATTGATTCAGTGAATATTTTATACTTCGTACAATGTTCTTGTGCTATTTATAAGGTTTTTAGTGGAGTGGCTTAATTCCACTCAGAATTGGACAGTCTATTTATTCCCTATCATCTGTCCTTAGTGTGGGAACTCTGCTGCAACCTGTTCACCTTGCATGACCTGCTGGTACTTTCAACATCAGTGATATTATGTCCAGCATCACAACATCATGCAAGCCATACTTGTACTACAAGTATGCTATTCGAACAGAACAAGGGTGTACTGAATGATTAAATATCAGGAAAAGTGTGTATCAGGGTTGGATATCTCACTATACCTACCCAGTTTTTATGCTGAGAAGTTACCTGATAAGCACGACTATATAAAAAGGAGTGGGGCATCAGAAATTGAGGAAGGCTTATTCAGAATCTATGATATGCAGAGGATGGAACCCTGCTAGCTCAAATTAAAGCACTTGCTAATAAAAAAAGGTTTGAAGTTTTCAATATGGATTACAATTCAATGAAAACCAAATCCTCACAATTAGAGCAATAGAAAATATCATGATAAAGAAAGAGATTGGAGTTCTGACAGATTTTATCTTGCTTGGACCCACAATATTTATGGTAGCAGTAGTGAAGAAATCAAAGAACTTACTGCATTGGGCATATCTTTCCACAAGTCCTCTTTAAAGGATTAAAGAGTGCTGACTTCACTTTGAGGACTAAGATGCACTTAACCCAAGTCTGGGTACATTCAATCACCACACATGAATATGAAAATCCATGCATTTGAATTATGATACTGATGAAGAATATTGAAATATCATAGATGGCTAAAGAAGCAAACATATCTGCCTTGAAATAAGTACTGTCAGAATGATCCTTAGGATCCAGGATGACAAAAATTTGTTTCAGGTATTTTGGACCTGATTTCAGGAGAGACTGCTCCTTGGAAAAAGACATGGGCAGTGAACAAAAAGAAGATGACACTAGATGAGCAGAAGTGACACAGAAGCTGCCCAAGATGGGGTTCCAGCAGAACCATCACGATACGAATGTTACAAGACTGGGCACTGTTTTGTTGTTTGTCATCATGTCACCATGACCAAATTGATGGCACCTGGGTGCTAACATGTACCGTATGATGGTTACTAGACATCCATATGTCTAGTAAGATGCTGTATGCACAAAAGGACTGTTTGGGGGATTAAAAACTTAGAAGTGATACACTTACACATGGCACATAAACATGTGCCACTACCTAGGAATTCTAGGTAGAAGTGCACTCCTAGATGGAGAACAAATATATCCTAAAGACTAAGCTGTATAGCACTCCAACTTTGAAAGCACTAGGAGACATGGAGATAAGGGAAAATTAAAAAATTAAAATGGACTGTATGGTGATTGGAGTTGAGTGAAATCAGTCAATGGTGCTATACTTGAAGTCAGGGGGAGAGCAAGTTTCAAGGAGGATTACCGAAACCTCTTTTCCTACTGGATAAAATAGTGTATACAGACTTCTAACCCTAGATGAAGTGTCCTGATAAGTTTATACTGTTTCATGTGGTAAAAGCATTTTTACTTCATTTTTTATTATGGAACAGAAAGGAGCTTCATAAAGATCATGGGATATTTTAATTGAAAGATAATGGAAAATTTCCAGGTACCTTTTGAAGCCCTCTGAAAAATAAAAAAAAGACATAGATAAGTAGACAGGCAGCTAGCCAGCCAGCCAAACATACACGTAGGTATGAATCGATTGGGGGAAAAGTAGAAAGGAGAGAAACAAACAGACATTCAGAATTGAAGACTGGCAGAGAGAGTGAAAACTACATAAAGTAACAGAATATTCCTGGTTTTCATTCAGTTTCTGGCCCTTTAAGACACTGCACATGGGTGAGAGACTGGACTCTGAAATCAGGCTTCCTGGTTTTGATTTGTGGTCCTTTTTCTCAGCTAGTGGCATGATCTTATATGTGTTATTTATGCTGTTTATGCCCCATTTACATATGTGGTAATAGGAATAGTAATAGTACTTGTTCATAAAGTTACTCTAAAGATTAAATGAGGAGCTGTATGTAAACATCCATGACTATTAGTCTATAAAGTGATATTTGTGGATTGGTAGCATGAGGATAATAATAGTTCCAATTTCTTATGGCTATTGTTAAAATCAAATTAGATTATCTATGTAAAATCCCACATCTCTTACCTAATCTTGTGGAAGCATATATTTAAAAATTAAACAAATGAATGGTTCTTAACATTCAAAATGCAAGAATTCCACACTCTATATCTGAAATGCAATCATTAATTTCAATCTGAAATAAAATATTAACTTCCATCTATTATTAAATATAACCTTAAAATTGGTCTATGTGTTTGATGGATATTCTTTAAAATTATGATAAGTCTCTATTATAATATTTGCTGATTAATTTTCTTTTAGTTGCTTTTGTCTGCTTTTCATGTCTAAAATTATGAATTTTTCTTTAAATTCTAAGTGCATTTTAAATTTTGTAAAATGTAAATATTTCAAAATTATTTTTAAGACAATAAAATGGCTCATTGAGGGAAGGGATTTGTGCAAAGATCCATTTAATAAAAAAATCATATAAGTAGAACTCAGCTTCTTATACATGGGCAATTCATAATGTAAGTGGGGTATAGTATAAGAAATCTTGAGTTTACATAGCAATGAATTATGGGAATTGCTTCTTTCCTCTTTTCTCTGTATGACGCTTATCATCTCCAGAAAAAAATTCCTTGACTTTGCTCTCTCTCAAGTTTCCTATTGTGTTAATCTGGGTAGACAAGAGAAACAAATTCATAAACATGCATGTGTATATAAGGGAGAGTTTTATATACAAGAGGAATAGAACATTGAGAAACCATCCCAACCCAGTTCAGTCCAAGGTCATAAGCACGATATTAGCCCATATGTCTGATTCCAATCCAAAAGCCCTCATCAGACTCACGAAGCACATGCAATGACAACAGGACAATCACAGGCCATTGGTTGCAGAGTCTTGTGTATGCAGTGGCAGTAGAAGCATCTCAACGCTGGCAGGGGTCTCCCATGACTCCTCCAGTTTCCAGATCTCAGATCTATCCACATGCTGCCATGTGTTTTATCAGCTGCATTGTCTCACGGGGAGTTAGCCTTGTGTCTTGTCAGTAGAGCATCTCCAAGTGAATCTCTCACCTCCAAAGGGGAAATATTTCTCTTTGTAGGATTTCTATTGCATAAGAATTATCCTCTTCTAAGGACAAATCCCTCTTCAATACAAGTCCATATAATGTATTGATGTATGACATTAGAAAATTTACATAACCTCATCAATTCAAATATCTGCATAATGTTGTTTTAAGGGTATGGTGAATTTATTCCATGACAAAAACTTCTTACTGAAAGAGAGTAGCTATCATGAGAGTGTCTGGGAATTTTTCAGAAATTAGACACAAAATTTGAGAATTGTCTGAATGAAAATAAGAAGACAACACATGTTGATACATTTAATAGAACAAGGATGACTATTTCATTGGAAATCAAAACTAGATGCAGAAAGTTAGTAATGGATGTGGGGGCATCATTTCGGCATAGCCTCCCAATTTTTCTAATCCCTCAAACTCACCTTTTGCTTTTTATTTTACCTCATCTTCTCTTTCATTTTTCTCCTCCAACAGTAACTACATCTTCTCATTTATATTTTTAATATTTTATGTTCATATTTCAATGGGACAGGTGTTCACACATGCAGGCTAGTTATAATATTCCGTAGTCATGCCTGGATACTTTATATACTTTACTAAATTTTCACAAAAGCCTTATGAATAAAATTTCATTAGAGGCAAGGAATTTTCTATTTGAAGAGGTTCAAATATTTCCTCAAGCACTCAGAGATAAAGCCACAACTATAATCTGAGCCCATTTATATTAAGTAATACATTTCTCCACATATCAGCACGGTAGCCCAGGCCCAACATGCTCACTGTTCTTAACTTTGTCACAGCATTTCCCTATAGCTATCTAGAATTCTCATTAATTTTATAAATTTAACCAAATAATAAATTCACTGCTATCAAGTTGATTATGACTTACAGCCACCCTGACAGAGTAGAACTACCCCATTTGAATTGCCAAGGCTGTAAATCTTTGAGACCAGAAAACCTCATCTTATTCCAGTAGAGAACAGATGGTTTTGAACTGCTGGCCTTGAAGTTAGCAGCCAAATACTTAACCTACTACACCATCAAGGCTCCCTTTTTATATACTTTCACATACCAAGCCCTAAAACATTTTTGCTGGTATTTTACCTCTACTGCGCCAGCTTATTAAATGTAACTCTAACAGTTCCCAAAATAAGCCTAAAATCATAAAGCACGTCTTAAGATGTGTTCAAAATCTGGATCTGCTTAATTAAATGTATAACCACTCCCAAGCTCAAATGTTCAATGTTGGGTTCACTTGACATTGAAACATTTATTCTTGCCTTCATGATTCCACTACTATAATCCTGTACTTGACAGATACTTTTCTCTCCCATATACACACATTATTTTTCCTCCTCATGTGTGACCAACTCAATATAATCTCCTGAATTAAATATTCTTTTTTGTTTTTGAGTGGGACCAAAACTAACTTATTTCACTGGGAGACTCAGAATTTCTGGAACTGCTCTTGTTGCCCACAGTCTTGGTGACCTTGAGCACATTGAAGTGCTCAGGGGCCTGCACTCACCCATGGTGATGATGTTGCTCATTTGGACATCCCTGAAGGTGGGGGAAAGGTGCACGGACATGTTCTTGTGGCACTTCTCAAAGCAGTTGTACTTGCACATGTAGTGCAGGCAGTCACAGCAGATAACCATGGTCCTCTGCATCTTCATATTCATCATCATGCCAGACAGAATCCGCCCTTGGATAGAGACATTGCCGATGAAGGGACATTTCTTGTCAATGTAGGTTCCCTCGATGGCTTTCTTGTGTGTCTTGAAGCCCAGGTCAATGTCTTGTAATAACCAGGGAGTTTCTCTGTGCCCATTTCCAACAAGAGGACCCTCTTCTTTTTCTGGAATATGGTTGGCTGCTTTGGGTAGGCACGCTCAGTCTGAATGTCTGCCATCTTTCCTGCCACCTGGAAAAAAAAGGGCAATTAGATATTCTTATATCCATCTTTACTGAACCAATACTTGAAACACGTCCAGTTTACTTTTTATGTGTTTGGGACTATTTGGCTTTATAGTTATATTTTATTTATGATGTTTATTTTTCCAAAAAGAAATAAAACTCTTTAAAAACATGGTTCATCTTTAACTATTCAGTCACTCAGAGTCAAGAGAAAAGATACCAATAACAATAATTTCCACAGTTTGCAAAATTTAAATCTCTTTGAATATGCGTATACTATATTTCCCTTTTAAATCTTTTTTTCATGTCTAATCACTTTTTGGGGGGCTTATACATCATTTCTCATAATATATAAGTAAATATATTGTGCCACGCTTCTTCACTTGTCTGCAGCTCTCATCGCTCTCTAAACCTGCATCTTTCCATCCAACCCTCTGACTTCAGCCTCCCATGCCTTCCACTCCATCCTTGCTCCCCATTCCCCCACCAACTCTCAATACTCCATAAATCATTGTTTTGTTATAACTTCCACTGCTTGATGTCTCCCCTTGCCCTCTTCCCCCAGTGTCTGTCCCCCAGGTAGGGGGTTATATGTAGATCACTGAAGTTGGCTCCCCCTCTCCCCCTCACCTTTCCATCCAGCAGCTTCATTCCCACTACTGGTCCCACAGGGTTCATCTGTCCTGGGTCCCCCGCATTTCCATTTGTCATCTCCACAGTAGTGTAGAACTGGGACAGTGATAGGTGGAAGACAGAAGCCTTCAGGAACTGGAGGAAAGTTGTATGCTTCATTGCCACTTCACTGAGCCTCATTAGCCTGTCTCCTCCCAAAGACTCCCCTGTGCAAGATTGTCCAATTACCCACAGGTGGGCCTTGGGTTCCCACTCTGCTCTCCCCCCATTCGTAGTGACGTGGTTCTTGCTCTTTGATGTTTGATATCTGCTCCTTTCAGACCCACGTGATCACACATGCTAGTGTTTTTCTTCCAGGTGGGCTTTGCTGCTTCTGGGTTAGATGGCCATCCATTCACCCTCAAGCCTTCGTGATCCCAGGTGCTTTATCATTTGGTAGTTGGGTGCCATCAGATTTCCCCTCTCTGTCTGCGTCTGCTCCCTTCTGTGTTCAATGATCTTCTCATGAGGGTAGGCACATAGTAATATGATTTTTGTTCTTTGATGCCTGATATCTGGGTCTCTGTACATCTCGTGGTTGTGCAGGCTGGTGTGCATCTTTTAAGGTGGGCTTTGTTGTTCCTGGGGCATATAACCATTTGCTTAGCCTCAAACTTTTAAGTCCTTGGATGTCATATCTTTTGATAGACAGGTACCATCAACCATCTTAACCACTCTTGCTCAATCTCCACATGTCCTCAGTGGTTGTCTCATTCGAGATCTCTCACAGTGATACAATTTTTCCTGTTTGATGCCTGAGGCCTGGTCCTTTTGACATCTCATAGTCACTTCTTCCCTGTGGGCTTGGATACCTCTCAGCTAGATGACCTTTTGTTTATCTTGAGGCTTTGATGCCCCAGACTCCATGTCTTTGGCAGCTGGGCACCATGGGTTTTCTTCACCACATTTGCTTATGAACCTGTTTGACTTCAGTGATCACATCGGGCCAGTGAGCATTCTGAAATGCCAAAGCAGTAGAACAAAATGTTCTTGCCTTGAGGGAGAGCGCCTGGATAGGGATCCAAAGTCCTGCTTCTATCTTAGTATTAAACATATAAATATATGTATCAGAATTGTTCCCTCCTTATAATATGTGCTTATGTTTACATATGAACCTATCTGTGTTTAGATCTCGGTAAGTGCCTTTTGCCTTCTAGTTCCTTCTTCTATTTCCTTCTGCCTTCCTCCCGTTCCACTGTCATACTCGGCCATCATTTGGGTTTCAGTACTTTCTATTACATTACCCTTATTCAGCTGCACCAGATCTCTCACACCCTCCCCACCACCAACTGCGGACCATTGTTAACCCCAGCCCCAAGTCTGTCCAGACCCCCCTTCCTTTCCCCTCTCCCCCGGGTCCCCCAAGTCTTCCTCTTCTCCCCACTCTCCAACCAGTAGTGGTCCTTTCTTGATTAGATACATTTTGGGGCCTCAGCCCACATTTCTTTCCCACCATGTGACCCCCAAAATGTCCTCTGTCATTGTCTGCTTCCATAGGAAGCAAGTCCTGTTGTTGTTTGCCCTGTCCTCCCTGTGGCATAGGTTTAAGCAAGGGCATCTTGGGCAGGGCTCTGATCATCGTGGAGAGTGGACCATCTCTCTTTCTCATCCTCTGTATCTACCTGTCTCCATGTGAGTGTGGCATTCTGGTCCCTCTCCCAGCCTGTTCTCTGCCACCCCATCTTCCAGGTCTGGATGTGACCGGCCCTGTAGCAATTTCTTTTCATGCCTTCTTCCAAGTGAGCACTCTGTCTTCACGGTTGGGTGCTTCTTGGTAAGATCTGCATGCCCGATACAACTTTTGTGGAGATAAGGCTTGTACTTTCCCCCCAAGGTGGGCTAGAGTCCTCCTCCCTCTGATATCCTTTCACTTTAAATCCCTCTTTTTCTCCTTCCCCCCGCCTTCCTTCTCCCTTACAGTGCTGTACCTAACATGTACGTCCCTGGGTTTAGTTCCTCCTCCTCCTCTTTCCCTAAATCTCTACCCAACCGTTAAGTTATAGGCGGCTTCTCCTCTATATATACCTTGTTGATTGCACTTACCTCAGGGGACTTACGCTGTATTTCTGCTTTTGTGACTGACTGACTTCGCTTAGCATAATTTCCTCCAGTTCCTCCTATGAGGAGACATGTTTCATGTGCTCCTCAGTGCTTTTGAGTGAAGCATAGTACTCCATTGTACGTATGTGCCAGAGTTTGCTGATCCACTCGTCTACCAATGGAAATTTAGATTATTTCCAACTCTTAGCGATAGTGAATTGTGCTGCAATAAACATTGGTGTGCATACGGCTGGTCTTGGTTTATTTCTTACCTCTTCTGGGTATATACCCAGTAGTGGGATAGCTGGGTCATAAGGTAGCTCAATTTCCATTTTCCTTAAGTATCGCCAGACTTCTTTCCCTAGTGGCTGTACATATCTACAGGACCACCAACAATGTAGAAGAGTCCCTATTTCACCACATCCCCTCCAGCATCAGTTGTTCTCTGATTTTCTGATTTGACCTAAGCTCAAGGGTGTTAGATGGTATCTCATGGTTGTTTTGTTCTGCATTTCTCTGATGACTAATGATCGGGAGCATTTTCTCATGTATGTATTGGCCACATGAGTTGCCTTCTTAGTAAAACTTCTTCTTAGTTCTTTTTCCCATTTCTTCAAAGGGTTAGCTGTTTTCCTCTTTTTGCAGGCAAGGAGGGTGTTCTAGATTTTCGTAATAAGCCCTTTGTCTGTTGTGCAATTGCTGAAAATCCTCTCCCAGTCTGTGGGTTGCCTAGTTACACTCTTGGTAAAGTCTTTTGATGTACACAGGTGTTTTATCCTTAATAAATCCCATTTGCCAATTTCAGGTTCTCCTGTGTGTGTACCCTGTCGTATTGCAGCCAGCTTTTGTACTCCCTGGGCCAAGGTTCTTAGATCTCTCCCGATTCTTTTGCAAATGTTCCTGATGGTTTGAGGTTTTACTTCTCGGACCGTGATCCACCTTGAGTTTGTTCTTGTTCATGGAGTGAGGTAGAGATTCTGTTTCATTTTTCTACATGTGGATTTCCATTGTCTCCACACAATTAGTTAAATAGGGCATCACCCCTCCCCCACCACTTGATGCTTTTGGGGCTTTTGTCAAAAATCAGTTGTCTGTATGCTAATGATTTTATTTCTGGGCTTTCTATTCTTTTCCATTGGTCTGTGTATCAGTAATTGTGCCAGTATCACGCTGTTTTGACCACTGTGGCTCTATATTAGTTGTGAAAGTCAGGTAAAGCAATACCTCCTACTGTGTCCTTCTCCTTGAGGAGATCTCTGCTAATTCTGGGCTTTTTCCCACTCCATATGAAGTTACTGGTCAGTTTTTCCACCTTGCTGAAGAAGGTTGTTGGTAATTGAATTGGGATAGCATTGAACTTATAAAGTTCGCTGGGTAGTAAAGACATCTTTACTATCTTAAGTCTCCCAATCCATGAGCATGGGATATTCCTCCATTTGTGGAGGTTGCTTTTGGTTTCCTTTAGTAGGGTTTTATAGTTTTCCTTGTATAGGTCTTTTTGGTTACATATATCCCTAGATATTTCTATTTATTTTTAGCTATTGTGAATGGTACTGCCTTCCTGATATCCTCTTCCATGGTCCTGTCAGATGTGTACAGCAAACCAATCAACTTCTGTTAATCTCGTATCCTACTACCCTTCCATAGTCTTCTATTGCTGCTAGTACTCCGGTTGTGAAGTTTGGGGGATTTTCTATGTCCGGAATCATACCATCAGCAAATAATTTCACTTCTTCCTGTCCTAGTTGAATCCCCTTGATGTCTTTCTGTTGTCTTATGTTATTCGCTAGGACCTCCAATACTATATTGAATAGCAGGGGAGATAGGGAGCATCTTTGCCTAGTCACCTTTTACAGTGGAATTGATTTAGTCTTTTCTCTATTGATATGATATTAGCTGTTGGCCTTTCATAGATGGCTTTTATCATCTTGAGAAACTGCCCTTCCATTACTATCCTCCTGAATATCTTGAATAGGAAAGGATGCTGGATGTTGTCAAATGCTTTCCTTGCATCTATAGAATTTTCCTATGGTTCTTGTGCTTTATCTTGTCAATGTGGTATATGATATTGATGGATTTACAGATGTTAAACCATCCCTGAATTCCTGGGATGAATCCTACCTGATTCTCATGGATTGTTTTATATACTTTTGTATTTTATTGGCCAATATCTTCTTGAAGATTTTTCATCTATGTTTATTAGAGATATCGGTCTATAGTTCTCTATCCCTGTGGGATTCCCTGTTTGGGTATCAGAGTTATACTGGCTTCATATAATGAGTTTGGGAGTTTTCCATCTTTTTTTATGCTCTTAAAAACTTTGTGGAGGATCAGGGTCAACTCTTCCCTGAAAACATTATAGAATTCCCCCATGAAGTCATCTGGCCTGGGAGCTTTTTTCGTTGGTAGCTTCTTGATAATCATATGTATTTCTTCTCTTGTTATGGGTTTGTTTAGGTTATTTACTTCTATTTGGTATAGTCTGGGAAGGGATTGTTTTTTCAGGTATTGTCCATGTCTTCCTCATTGTTGAATTCATTAGAGTAGAGCCTTTCATAGTATGTTGTGATTATCATTTTAATCTCATTAGGATCGGTTGTGATTTCCCCTGATTCATTCCTCATCCTATTTTTGCAAGATCTTTCCTTTCTTTGGTTAATATTGCCAGTGTTATATCAATTCTATTGATCCTTTCGAAGGACAGGCTTTTTGCAGCCTTGATCTTCTGCATTTTTTTTTATCTTCCCAGTTATTCAACTCTGCTCTGATTTCTATTATTTCTTTTCTTTTGTTGTTTGAGGGATTGTTCTGTTGACTCTGTTCTAATTGTTGGAGTTTCAAGGAGAGCGAATCTATCATAAGTCTCTCTTCCTTTTTCATATATGCACCGAGTGCAATAAAGTTACCTCTGATGACTGCTTTCCCTGTATCCCAAAGGTTTTGATAGGAGGTGTTTTCATTCCCACTTCGTTCTAGAAATTTTTTGATCTCCCCTCTGATCTTGGTCAGTACCCATTCATGCCGAAGTAACTTATTATTCATCTTCCAACTGTTTGCCTTTGCTTTTCTGGTCCTTTCATTGATTTCCAGCTTTATGGCATGGTGATCAGAGAAGGACATCTATATGATCTCTATATGTTTGAATTTACTTATGCTTGACTTGTGACCCAGCATGTATTCTATCTTAAAAATGTGCCATGTGGGATTGAGAAAAATGTGAATTTTTTGTATTTGCGTGAAAAATTCTAAATATATCTATCAGATCTAGTTGCCTAATTATATTGTTTAGTTCTATAGTCTCTTTTCTGAGTTTCCTTCCCAATGATCTATCTTTCTCTGAAAGTGGTGTATTGAAGTCCCCTACTATAATTGTTGAATTTATGATATCTTTTTCCATGTTCTGGATTATCTGTTTGATGAATCTCATGGGTTTCTCATTTGATCCATATATGTTTATTATACTCAAAGGTTCCTGGTGAAGTGTTCCTTTGAGCATTATGGTTTGAACCTTGAGATCAATTTTGTCTGAAATTAGACTCCTGCAACTCCTGCTCTTTTTGAGTCACCATTTGCCGGGTAAATTCTCTTCCAGCCTTTTATTCTTAGTTTATTCTTGTCTGCTATCCTAAGATGTGTTTCCTGCAGGCAACAGATTGCTGGGTTGTGTTCCCAGAGCCAGTCTGATAGGTATTTTATTTTAATGAAGGAATTATGACCACTTACACTTAGAGTTGTTATCCCAACCTGCGGGTTCCTTGCTGACATCTCTGTCTTTTCTTTTGGGTGATTTTCTATCACCTCTTCTTTATTGCTGTGGGGTGTTTTTATTGGAGGCTTCTTTGTTGCTGTGTTTTCCTCCTGTGGCCCCATTTTCTAAATGATTGGTATGCGTTTGTTGGCTTCTGGATGGAATTGGGTTGCAAGGTGTGCTCCTGCTTGTGCTTGGTGCATGTTGGTTTTCTGGCCATATTGAGTCAGCAAGGATCATCCTCAGGGTTGGGTGCCTCATGGAATATTGTTTTTTCTTGTCCTATAAAACCCTAATTGCTCCATCTATTTTGATAGATAATTTTACAGTGTAGAGAATTCTCAGGGAGGCATCATTTTCTTTCAGCTTTTGGAAGACATTAGCCTATTCTCTTCTCCCTTTCATGGTTTCTGTTGATAGGTCTGCACATTTTCTAACCTGAGAACCTTTGTATGTGACCGTTTTCCTTTCTCTTGCTGCTCTTAGGATTTTCTCTTTTTTCTTGAAGTTGGATAGGTTAACTATTATATGCCTTGCAGAGTTCTTCTTGGTGTCTAGTCTACTTGGTGTCCACTCTGCTTCCTGTATGAGTGACTGATTCTCATTCATTAGAGTGGGGAAGTTTTCTTCCAGAAATTCCTTTGTTAATTTAGCTGTTAGCTTCTTCACTGTGTCTTGCTCAGGTAGACCAAGAATTCTGATGTTCCTTTTCATAGCATCAGTCATTGATCTCAGGTTTTCCTCTGTCTCTTTTATAATTTTCTTTGACTGCCTTTCCCATTTGCTGAGGTCTGCTTGCTCATCTTCAAAGTCACTGATACAGCCCTCAGCCTCCTCTATTCTATTCATGAAATCGGTGATATTTTGTGAAGCTTTAGTTACTTCCTCTCTTAGTTCCTGTATTTCCTTTGGTGTGTGGACTTCATGCTCTCTATCATGGACTTCGTGCCCTCTATTGTGGCCTTCATCCCCTCTATCACTGCGAATTTACTCTGTATAACTTCCCTCGTCTCCTATACTACTCCATACAGACTTCTGAAAATTTCTTTTTGTGGTAGATCCACGGCCAATTCTTCTGTGAGTGCCGTTAGGTCTGTTGCTGAGATCTGTCTGTCTTATTTACTTGCTGAGATTGGCGTGGTATGCAACATACCATGTTTATGTGTTGATTTTGAAGAGGTGGGCTCCATATTCCTAGGAGACCTAATGGCCCTGCGTATTTTCACAGTGTTATTAGGAATGGTGTTTACACTGGCTTCCTTTGGCCTACTATGGAGTTAGTTGCATCCTCTGTGTAGGTAAGTGCTGAGAAGACTCAAAAATCAGCAGCAGTAAGAGGTGGTGGGAACCATTGTGGACAGTTATGGGAACCTCAATTAAACTGATGGATAAGAGGTAGGACTATACAAAATCCCTGGATGGGTGTTGGTGTTGATTGAACCTAGAATGGTGTGACCCTCGCTGGATTAGGGAAGCTCCCAGTGCTGGGTCACTGGTCCCCTGTATTCCCAGACCCTGGCTAGGTTCGAGGTGAGGGTATCCTCTGGGCCTGGTATGCACTCTCCACTGATCTAACCACTGTGTGGATCTGCAAAGACCCAGACCATAAATCTGCATCAGGTACTTCGAGGCTGACCTCTAAGATCCTGGCTTGCATGGTTGGAACTGTATCTCTGCTTTCCTACAGCCCCTGGAAGGTTCACCCTGCAGGGTTGGTTAGTCCTTATCCAACCCTCAGACTCTCCCCGCTGCACAGGAGTGATACCGGCATGCTACAGTACACAGTGATTGCCAGTATCGAATTTTAAGAGCCCTATTTGCAGTGGCTGTTTTCCCCTGTCTCAGGATGAGTTAACACTTCTAGGCCTGGAAGGCCCTGGTCTATGCTTCAAACTCCTGACAATATGGTGGAACTAGTGTGTGGTGTGCCTGAAAGTGTCAGGAATAGTGGCTGGAGAAGCCCAGTTCCCAATTTTCATTTTGCCAGCTAGAGGCAAGTTCGTGTTCCAGGGCCTATCACTTCACAGACTCCCTCTGCTATGGTAGGATGAATGGCTTGTCTGTCTAGCTAGACAGAGTGGCCCACACTCTCACAGGTCCCAGCAAGAGCCCCTTTACTTCAGAAACCAGGACAGCACTGTGTGGACCTGTCGCCACCAGACAAAGCAGCGTGTGTGAGCAATCCAGTCACAGTTCCCTCACTGGTGAGAACCAGCTGGTTCGCTGCAGGCATCGATCACTGCTAGGCAAAGTGGCGAGCATTGGGCGGCTCTGGTCGTCTCCCTGTCCATGAAAATCTGTCCAATCTGCCCACATCAAGCCTCAGCTGATTGTAGTTACAGAAAATTGGCACTCAGCTTCAGGCCCCAGTCGTCTCTAGGGAAGCAGCTGGCGACTCTCCAACTTCCCAACCGCCTAGCCTCCATGCCGCTAATGTGTGTAGTGGATTGCCCGGACACTATCGGGATGCACGGCTACACGATCTAGCACGTGCTCGAAGCAGGCCAGGTCATGTGCAGCTCCCATCCGCCTCCCCTTCGGCTGCCACCTCTAGGAAAGCAGCAGTGAGAGTCGGCGTCTGGCAGAGTCTCCCAGCCCCCCAGCCAGCGCAGCCAGTAGTTGCCACACACGTCCACTCTCCCGATCTTTATCTCCTCTATGGAAGTGTGTTAGTGAGAACTGATATCAGGCCCTGTCTCCCACATGGCTTGTGGGGGTGTGGAAGAAAGAAGAAAAATTAAAGAGAAAAGAAAATAAAGGAGAGAAAAAAATAAAGGAAAGGAAAAGATAAAAAAAGAAGAAGGAACAAAAAATAAAACAAAAACAGAAAAATGGCGCATGGGCTACACTTTCCGACAAGGTCAGGTCAGATCTCCCACAGTGCTGGTTGCCCGCCACTCAAGAGTTGTATGCGGCTATGCTTTCCAGCACCCTCAGGTCTCCCATGTCAGCACGAGGGCGGGAGGGGAGGGGGAGAAAGAAAGGAAAAGGAAAAAAAAGTAGAAAAAAAGAAAAGAGAAAAAATAATAATAGTAAAACTGGGCACAGTTGGACTGGTCTGAATTCTCGCGTAGCATATCAGGTGCCACAAAAGATCAGTGCGTGGTCACACGTTCAAGTGAAGTCCAATTGCCCCCGCCAATACAGACCTGCTACTCCAGATCAGCATGCGGGGGAAGAGAAAAAAAAAAAAACGAAAAGTAAAGAAAAAAAAAAAAAAGAAAGGTGGTGGAGGAATGGCGCGAAGCTGGTCCGGTCCCAATTCCAGCCCCTATGCGTTCAACCACAGTCTGATCACCCATGCCAACACAGGCCTGCTATACCAGAGCAGCACACAGGGTAAAAGGAAGGGGGGGAAATGGGGAAGGGAATGGCGCGAAGCTGGCCCGGTCAATATCCAGCCCCTATGCGTTCAGGCATAGTCCAATAGTCCGCGCTATACCAAAGCAGGACGCAAGGTAAAACAAGGGGGAAAATGGTACCAAGGTGGTCGGATCCGAATTCCAGGCCCTACGCGCCTGCACTGACACAGACCTGCTACACCAGAATGCCCAGGGAAAAGAAGGATGGCGCACAGTCGATCCGAATCCTGGGCGGCCGAAATGGCACCACCGGTTCCAGTACGATCTGAGCCGATTGTCTGCCCCACAGGGCGGCACACGATCTCCCGTTTGCTGAAACAGGCCCCTATCTCCTCCCACGCTGCACAGGGTAGTTCGCGACAAGTGAAAGTGGCCGACTACCTGGCCTTCCCCACGACCCAGACCGGGGCAAGGTGCCGCACAGGGGAGACCGCAGTTGGGGAGTGCCGAGCCGCTCCCTCTGAATGGAACCTCAGCAATGGCGGGAGGCAGGCCGCAACCAGGCAGGAAGCAAGTATCGCTGCATGGGTGCTGGAGTCAGTCCCGGCACCGGTGCTGGGTGCCCCAGCCCAGGCAGTCAAAGCTATCACTGTTTGGGATCTGGATGGTTGGAGGGCAGGAGCAGAGCGCAGTCGCTGCTAGCCCCTGCAAGGAGGGACTGTGGGAGACGGGCGGCTCCGCTACGTGGCAGTTGTGAGTGGGCCTCGCGAGTGGGCCTCTGCAAAGTGTTGATCAGAAATTGTTCTGGGACGCTCCACAACCTGACCATCCTGTTCCTGGGGCAGCGGTCAGGCGAGGCGGTGGATTGGGGGAGTCACGGTCTGATGAGGATGAACACAAAGGTCTCCCAATTTACGGGAAATCTCCGATATATAGACTTAGCTCCCCGGGCTTGAGAAAAAGCAGGTGTGGGGCAGGGTTCCCTCCTGGATTGGGACCTTTCCACTCACCAGAACCCTTCCACTTGACCTCCCAGACCCCAGACTCAGCGGAGCTCCTGGTACAGGCTGCTTACCTCGACTCCATCTTGACTCCTCTCCCTCATTTAATCTTTTTTATAGCTACATCCAATGCTCCAAAGGCAATAAATAATATATAAGTTCATTTGTTCAATATGTTGCTTTATGTGCTCAAATATAAAGAATATATAATAATATTTTCTCATCGCTAATTCAAATAAGATCATATTCAACACATAGAATAATAGCATGCCATTAGACATAACTGAATTCAAATCTTATTTTAATCTAATTCCTTGTTATATTTTCCTGAGAATTTAGAAAAACTTCATAAGCAGTCTCCTTATAAAAATTTTCAATCATAAATTGCCTATCACCAGGCAAGCACTTTTAAAAAATGTAATAGATCTCCTGATTGCTATTTTCAACTGGTGAACTGCTTGATATGGCTCTTCTAGCCACAGTCCTTGGTTGCTATGTGAAAATAAAATTAATTAGACAACTGATTAGGTGGCATGAAGCAGAAAAGCTATATGGACTCGATCATAGAAAATGACAGTCTTACCTCCTCATTGCATTAAAATGAGTCTTCTCAGGACAAGGTATCCCCCTATCATCAAGAAAGAAGAGTCAATAATGGAGAGCTGATACCAAGGGCTCAAGAATAAAGAAAATGTTTTGAAAATAATTGTGGCAACAAATATAACAATGTACTTGACACCATGGATTGTGATTAAGAGCTTGCAATAAAATGATTTAAAGACTAGAAAAGGGAAAAAAAAAAAGAAGTGTCAAGAGTAGGAATTCCTAAACACTATGATTCTTCCATCGAGGAAAAGGGGAGTTGTGACATCAGAGAAGTGAAAAGGAAGCTGCATTCGCAAAACCTAGGGACAGAGTAGTGGGATACCTGACTCAAGGAGCTAGCAAGAGACTTGCTTGGGAAGTGGACTGCCTCTAACTACTGACCGGAAGAGAAAGCTAGGCATGCTGACCTAAGAAGCTAGAGCTGAGGGTCTTTGGCCCAAGGGTTGTAAGTCAATGCCTTCAGAGCAAATATTGCTAGCACTAAAGAACATTACTCAAGTATCATTACTCAAGTAGGGAAGAAGTCAGAGTGCCTTGAAGGAGTCCAAGGAGTAGAGAGACTTATCTTTGGGTGCAGAGGAGAGGAGGTTCTCCTAACCAGAATAACTGTAGCCTGAACATGTTTAATATTTAATTGTAACCTATTTACTTCCCTAATTAAATGTAAAATTATGAATAGTTTTTGAGTTCAATGTGGCCATTGTGAGGAATAGCTGAATACAGCATAGAAGTAAAGAGTGCTGTGGGAGGAACGATTGGTGTCAGAATTGGTAAAGAAAGTTGGAGCATATGTTAGTCTGGGTAAACTAAGGAAACAAGTGCACAGAAACTCACATGTGTGAGAGAGAATTTCATATAAAGAGATTAATATAAAAGTTAAGTGTACATTAAGAAAGCATCCCAACCCAGTGCTGCCCAAGCCCATAATTCCAACATTAGCCCATATATCCAACACCAATCTACACAGTCCTCCATCTCACAATACACATGCCATGAAACCGACTTCAGGAGGAAAGCTGAATTAGTGAGCATGCAAGCATCTCAGTGCTTACTGGCAGGGGTCTCCATGTGCCTGCCCTAGCACCCAGGACTGCATCAGGGTAGGTCCTTGTGACTTCTCTTCAGGGATAGCTTGCAGGAAGTGAGCCTTGCCAGGTGAAACACAGAACTGAATAAAGCAGCTGGACCCTGGTCCAACTATCAGAAAGCAAGAGACCCAAAATCTAGAATGGAAAAGCTCACAGAGCCATTTTCCTCTCCATCCTTCAATTAATCCCACATGTGTAATACCACACGTTAGCACAATATATTGCATCTTGGATGACATACCTTATTAGAGAATCCATCGTTTTACTTAGTAACACCCAGTATACTTATTTTAGGTGTCTTTTTAAACTTGAGATGTAATATATGATCATCAAACTGAAAATAATATCCCATTATTTTAAAAATAAAGAATGCATGGATGTGGATAAAGATCGTTCTATTATTTCCAGTGGGAAGATAATTGGGGCTGATACTTAGGATTTTGCTCAGTATTACACCTAGAAAAGTGCAATCTAATTGGTGTGAGGCAGCACAGATTTGTGAAACTAAATCTTCAAACACATTTGATTACTTTTTAAATTAAATTGCTTTTTAGATAGAAGATGAAACAAATAAATTCAATAACTTTTTTTCCCATTTGTAAGCCATCTAGAAAACTTCCTTACTTGTGTTTAGCACCAGGATTTGATTCAGGTAAGCTTATGAATAAATAAGTAGTCAAGTGGCAATAGACAATGGATGTCAGGATAAAGACTTATAAAGATGTATAACAACTTTTTGGGGTTTCTGGAAAAGCACAAATGCCAGGAGTTGGAGGCAGGCAGATTTAGGACCAAATTTTAGTGCTGCCAATCTAAACCTCACTTTTCTCAGTTATAAAATAAGGATCATAATTATTATTTCCCTAGACTGTTGAGACAAGCAAATTAGAGAAATCTTTACAGAATACTGCTAAGGGTTGGCATACAACAGGTGCTCTTGTAAAAGTTTCTATCTAAATGAGGTTTCACCCCCAGTCATATAGGACTTAAGGAAGTTTGAGGACGACGGTGTATCCATGTCTTCTCAGAAATCTGTACAATCATGAATTCTAAGACCCAGTGTAGTCTCTTGACACCTTATGTGCTCCAAATATTTCCTTGTGTACATCCTTTTTTCCCCAAAATATTAATACTCCAGTCTGCCTTTATTCTTTGGAAATAAGGTGCTTATGAAATTTCACTATCTTTGCCCACACAAAAAGTTAGATAAAAACTCCAACGAAAAGCAAAGAAAACCTTTTAGAAAATGGCTTCTATAGTTTTCTATACTCTGTGTGATAAGATTTACAAGAAAACTTAAATATTTTAATCAGCTTGACATTAGTCCTATCAGATACTTTTTCTTGTTTATCTCTGTGTGCTTGCTTATTCACTATCTCTTCTCATTTGGAGGGGGGGCTTTAAAAGTAATTAGTTCCATTTTCCAAGACCTTTGTAAAGTCCCTTACGAGAATGAAAGCAGGCCCTGGAAGAACAGGATGCTTTCTTATATTGGGTGCTGCTGTGTGTTTTAGTCGTTAGCTCTTACAGTGTGGTTATCCCAAGTAAAAATGCAAGCCACACTGCAGATATCTAAATAAATATTGATTCATGTCATTTTCATGTGTTTATACATTACCTAGCCAAATAGTGAGATTGTGATATCTTAATCCACAAAATTAAAAAAAAAATCTTATTGTTTGGAATTATATAGAAAATATTTTCAATAGACTTTGATAATTGAAATCAATAATATGATGCCATCATCATCATAATTATCATCATACCTTCCACAACTTGTATGTTTTCTTGATGTCTTTATTCACTCTCTTAATAGCCTTTTCAAACTGGGTCTTATTTCCATCGATTTTTCAAATAATGAACCTGGCATTCTGAGAAATTACTACTACAAGTTGCTTTTGAGCAGTCACTGACCTGACATTCATCCTCCTGTAGGCCTTTGTTCTCTATATAACACTGAGCTGCTCACACTTTTACTATAGGTTTCTTAAGTGACTGTGAGAAAATCAATTAAATGCTTTGTCTCCATTTCCTCTTCATTCATGAGTTTAGAACACAACACGTTAGAAAACAAAAGTTTTAGCCTAATTTTGCAAGTTTTATTTCTATGCATTGTCATCACCTTTCTTATTTTATGTTTTAGGAAATCTATCTATGTATGTATCTATCTAAGTATCTATCATGTATCTATCTAGCTATAATCTATGTATCTATCTATCTATCTATCTATCATCTCTCTATATACCTACCTATTACATTTGCCACCAATATTAAACAGAAGAGATGTTGTGGAATTTGGTATGAAATCTCTTCATAGAATAAACTCTGAAAGTAGGACTATGGGCTTCAAAATATCATATGAAATTTAATGTGGCTAATTGTTGCCCTTGGATACAAATAATGCTCAGACTAAATACAATTCAAATACTTAATTAGTTAATATGGTAGAGAAAAAGAGATTATCATGTTCTCAGATAATGAACATTTACATTTGGGGTTCAGTGTGTAGTTATGATGGAAAGAGCTAATATGCTGTCAGCTTGTGTTCAGAGGACTGGTTAGTCCTGGGACACCAGATCTTTTGTAAGACACTGATTAAGACACTTCATGGTGTCTGCTCCAATTCTGGATTCATTAAGAAGCAAAAGAGAATGGTAGTCTTTTTAAAGATCTAGGCATGACTTCCAAGAGTATACAGATCATTCAGTAGTGACAATTGCAGAAAGAGCTTGAGCCAAAGTGGAGTCTTCTGCATAAAAGCCAAACCTCCTCAAGAACAAGGAGTTGGGGGCTGGTTTTCTTGCCCTCTCCTGTCTTATTTCATGGTCTTGACCCTCTGTGATATCTCTCTGAATTCATCAGACAAACTCAGCTATATCTGGATAACTAGATTAACTCTGCCACCTTCATATCTCATTAGATATGATTATATTCTTGCACTCCTATTTACTTCACTACACAGTTAGCTTATTAAGGTTGGACTCTTAATCTTAACACCTATATTACTGGACCCAGTACCCCAGTGCTACTACAGAGAACCTTATTTGTGCCTTTTGAGTTTCCTCTTTTCTTTATATTTTAGAAGGAGGGAGGCTATGTGTAGCTATATAAATAATTATACATAACACTGTGAAAGATAAAGGTAGAAAATTCTGGAACTAAGTTAACAGAGTTTTATTTTTACCAATGTGAGGGGTTGAGGATAGAGTAGAACAAAGTGTTTCAATTAAATGAAAATTACCAATGGAATATTCATTGAGTTACCTCAATTATATTCTAAATTATATGTCTACTTGTCTGATTTGCTTTTTAATTGACTGTGCCCATTGAAATATGTTCAGTGGAACCCAGATCTTGGTTTTGGCTCCATGGGTCAATAAAATGATAAGCATTGAATTGAAATTCTTTATGCCTAATACAGTACCAATAAGTAATTGTAATTGCTTGTAATAAGTAATAAGTAGTTGACTAACTAAATGAATAAAAAGGAAAATAATGTGATACTTCAAACGAGAAAATGATCTCATAGATGACAAAAATGTGATTCCAAACTCATCACAGAATTGGGGGTCAGCATAATCAGTTAGTTGTGGATATCCCAAACACTCTTCCCTCAGTATTAATAACTTATTAGGACATGGCAGAAGAGTTCATTCAACCCTATAATATAAAACTGTAACTAAGGTAAATACTAAAGAAACATGATAGAAAATAATTTTCAGCATGAGATCACTATAATCAATAAGCGGGAACAAAATTAATCATAAGAAAGCAATAACGAAATGAAACTATTTTTTAAAATTTTGCATCAATGGACAAATCGCTTTATTGGAAGAGAGAGCCTCTCGGCGGACACCCCCTCCTCCCGCCCACTCTCATCCCTCTCTCGGGTCCCAACGTCTTCGCCAGCAGGCTCCAGCATCAGCGACCTATAGAAAAGGATCAGTGGCCAGGCTGAGAGTGGAGTGGCACCTGTTTGGACCTGGGTTTTGGCTGCCTACACAGAAGGAGTGGATGGCGAGCTAAGGTCCCTGAGACGTGAAACCTATTAATTACCCAGTAACCAGCACTTTCGCCTTAAGGATATAATCATTAGAGCAAAATTGTTCAAGAAATATCTTTTCTTATGGACAAATATAAAAGAGATAATGGATGACGATATATTGTCTGATAAGCTTCTAGTCTTTCAAGTTGCATATTTATATTGCACATTTACTATGAGATGCAAAAATTATAAATATGATTTCTATGACCAGTTTTCCTAAGGGAAAATCTTATGTTCAAGAGGTATTATCTGCATATAAATAATTACTTGTCTATGCTAAAAGCCCAATGAAATATAATCCATGGTCATTGAGAATAAAAGGGTCAAACTCACCTTTCATTGGCGTCAGTGATCCATAGAACGAAGTTTGAGGGCCAAGTGATAATTGAATGTGAAACATAGTTTAAATGTCAAATGGCTAAGATGACAGGAGGGAGTAGTTTAAGTTGGAAACATGGATAAACAAATAGCATAGATAATATGTGGGGAATTAAACTGGGATAGATGGACTTCATTTAAACTTTGGTACATTTGGGACAAAGGTTTAATATCTTAGTTTCCTAGAGCTGCTATAATGTAGCAACCATGAGCCAGTGGTTGTAAAGAGAATATATTAGCCTTTATTACAGTTGTAGAGGTTAAAGTTTCAAATCAGGATATCAGCCATGCTTATGTTTTCTTGGTCTCTAATCCTAGACCTTAAACAATTCCCGTGATCTTCACATGGCTCTATTTTCATAGTATGTGCCAGTCTCTGTATTTTAAAAATAATCATTTTATTGGGGGCTCATACAAAGCTTATCACAATCCATATATCCATTGTAATCCAAGCACACATTTGTACATTTGTTGTCATCGTTCTCAAAACATGTGTTTTCTACTTAAGCCCTTGGTATCAGCTCCTCATTTTTCTCCTCCCTCCTTGTGGCCCCGTCCCTCATGAACCCTTGGTAATTTATAAATTATTATTGTTTTATTATATCATATACTGTCTGATGTCTCTTATCATACACTGTTTCTTCACCCACTTCCCTGTTGTCCATATCCCAGGGAGGAGGTTGTATGTAGATCTTTATAATCGGTTCCCATTTCTACCCCACCTTCCCTCCATTCTCCCAGGATAGCTACTCTCCCCACTGGTCCTAAAAGGGTCATCTGCCCTGGATTCCCTGTGTTTCTGGTTCCTATCAGTAACAGTGTACCCCCTCTGATCTAGCCGGATTTGTAAGGTAGCATTGCTCTCTCTGTATTAAATCTAATATTTTCCATAACACGAGATCACTGAGGTTTAGGTTCACTCCTCTGGCATGACATCAGTTGACTGATCACATTACAGAGGATTATATTACATAAAGAGACTATATCACATTACAGTAGAGAAGATAATCAGCTTTTCTGAAATCTAAATAGTTTAATCAAGATTTCAGTACATATCTGGTGGGGATATATAGTTCAATCAATAACATAAGGTGAGCATAGAATAGAGAAAGAAA
Source organism: Nesogale talazaci (assembly GCA_004026705.1). Classification (NCBI taxonomy): domain Eukaryota; kingdom Metazoa; phylum Chordata; class Mammalia; order Afrosoricida; family Tenrecidae; genus Nesogale; species Nesogale talazaci. The sequence goes on from PVJH01001889.1 coordinate 129,336, forward strand.
ATAGAGAGTGATAAGAGATGGAAACTTTGAGAAGTATATGTTAAAAGAATACAGTTTATAACCTCTGAATATCCACTTAACTGCATGGCAGGGGTGGCTCCTCTGTCACACGAAGATCTTTGCTATGGAATAAAGTTATGCACTGTTCAACAACCCCCTAAAACTCAGCACAGTTTACAACAAAGAGCAAAAATCAAGAAAGAAAATTAAAAGTCTCCTGTACATATCTCTGAGCTTTATTGCTGTTCCAAGGCTACCAGAACACAAAAGATTCTCTCCAGGGACATAAGCCAGAGCCGCTGAGTAAGGGACTCAGTCTCAGCATCATCTCTCTCTGGGAGCTTCCTTGTCTGATGTCTCCCAGCAGGTATGCAATCAGTCAGTACTCAAAGTGTTTTAAGCTGTGGGCTCGCCACTTTACACCTTTGGATTATTGAAATTGAGGGTTTCTCAAATAGAGGTAAGCACTTTAATCATCTTCCCCGTGGCCTTGCCTGCACATTCCCCCAGCTGCTGCCCCCTCACCTAAGTCCTGGTGTTTGAGACTTGTGAACTCAAACTCCTTTTAGGAAAGGAAAGTAGGGGATAGACCTGGTCAAGAAACATGGCTTATTTAAACCTGAAAACCCAGATGCTCAGAATGGAGTTGTCCCAGTAGTTCTGAAATCATAGAATGGAGGGAAGTAATTTAAATCCTACACAGTGAATTAGTGAGCGAGATCTATGAACCAGTTATTGTTGTTGCTCACTGTTCCTATGATGGTAAGTACCCTTATCACAACACGCAAGAAAAGCAACTCTGCTGAATGAATGATTCTGGTGCACTGCAGTTTTATAACCCCTCATGGCTAACCAGTTATGGTCTCCCTGTAGTGGAAGAGTGTAAAGTCGAGTATGATAGTCTGAGAAATGGTAATTGTTGGTTCTTTGATTCATATTTGAAGCTATATTTTTTTCTTGGTGGCTTATTTTCACTTTGACATTCTACTGGTCTTCAACAACTGGAATCATGACCAGTCCTTGTGAGGAATGAACATGGTACAGATCTTGTTCTGTGGATTCTTTTCAGAGAGAGGGGAGTAGTTGCATTTGTGCTATTTGCAAGGCTGTATTAATAAGTATAAGAATATAAAAGAACAGGAAAGAAGAGTAATGGAAAGTCCAGAAAAAGGTCAATTTGATACTTTGTTAGACAAGGCTCTCTAGGAAACTAAACCAGGACACTCATAATTCTTTATATATTTATATAGATAGAAGGATATATAAGATAAGAAAAAAAACAGTTAACTAATCTATAAAGCAGTACAAATGGCTCGGTGCAACTCACTTGTGTGAGACAGCTAAAAGACTGGCAGTCCTTGGGGTATTGAGGGCCGCTGAGTAGTCCTCTGTAAGAGCAATCCAGATTATCTGGTCACAGGCAGCAAACAGCAGAGCAAGTCACCAGCAATTAGCCAGATGACAGTGTCTAACAGTCCCCAGCTCAAGAGATGTATACTCCAGGAGCGTGGTAAAGTAGGGCTTGAAGGAACCGCAACTCACAGCTATGCTTTCCACTGATTAGGTGTCCCATGCATGGGTAGTGTCACTTGGAGATCAAGGCACAGGATGAACAAGGCAACCAACTTGTCTGAAGAGCAAGATCCAAGAGCAAGAGACCAAGGGCAGGGCTCACTGAGCCATTTCTATCTCCGCCCTTCCATTGATCTTACATATATTCATTGGCCATGTTGTCATAATAGACCTACCTATCTTATTTGGCTTTGTTGACACAAAAACCTTACCTATAACAGATGCAATTTAAAGAATCAGTTTGTAGTTCTTTAGATAGGAAATAAATCAATCATGCCCTTTTACTGAATCTAGTTTGCTGAGCAGTTGATATTTACATTAATCCTATAGGCTGAAGTATCTATTATTTAACAGACAGTTAAAGAGAATATTTAATGCTTCTCTTTACCCTTGGGAAGTATTTACCTTTGAAAAACTTTCCCCCAACAGTCATGTTATAAGCCTTTTGTTCTTGTGACTCATTCTACTGCACCTTATTATATAGTACAGTTCAGAAAATAAGGTGTTTGGATAGGTCAATGGAACAGTTACTTCATAACTGCAATTTTTCTACTCTTGTGAATTGAGCGACCCCTGTGAAAGGGTCTTTCAACCTTTCAAGGGATCAAGACCCACAGATTAAGAACTGCTGCTCTAGAGTAATGCAGTGAAATGGTTATGAGAATTGTAAAATTCTAAACCTTACTTTTATTAATTAGCATCGCATACAGGAATAGCATATGAGAGCTTTGTAAGAATGACAGACTCCCAATGAGGTCGGGTTCTTGATGTGTGAAATACTCTCTCTCTCTCTCTCTCTCTCTCTCTCTCTCTCTCTCTCTCTTAGAGTCCTGATGTGGGCTTCATGTCTTTTCTATTTAATTTGACATTATACCAAATTTTTTATTTATAGATTAGCTGAATATATCATTGAAAAATCAGTTAGTTTTGATAGCTTAGAATATCCCAGAAAGAGTATAAAAACAACTAATCAAGACATAGAAATGGCAAAGAATATGGTGTATGAGTAAGGAAAGTGTACCTCAATGTCACCAGCAAGTGCCAAATTATGTAAAATATAGAGACAGAAAATCATATTTATAGAGATCAACGTTTACTGGTGGTTCTTAGGAAGAGGGAGGTAATATTGTTTGATGCTGTCAAGGCAATTTGATTTCATGCACCCTTTGCACTGGTGGGATTCAAATAGTGCTGCCCTAATGACTGTTTTAAGTATATATGTGCATATATACCTATATGTATACACACATGTACAATTATACATTATAAGTACACATACATGCATACATATGCCAAAAGGTATCTTGTTACAATTAATAGTTAAATAAGATCAATTAAAGAGAGATGCAAAATTAGATTATGTTATGAGTTTTAAAATAGTAATTATGATATTAAATAATACTTAAAAACTGTTATTTATTTCCACTTTGGTTCTACGTATATCCTCCTTCCTGGGGGATGGACAACAGAAACGTGGGTGAAGAGAGACATCAGATTGTGACAAAAGTAATATGACAAAATAATAAGTTATGAAAATAATAAGCTATAACAAGATGAAAATAAGTTATAATTATCCAGGGTACATGAGGGAGAGGGGAGCGGGCAGGGAGGGGGAAATAAGGAGCTGATACTAAGGGATAAAGTAGAAAGCAAAAGTTTTGATGATGATGAGGGCAACAAAAGTACTTAACACAATGGATGGATGGATAGATTTTGATATGAATTGTATGATCCCCCAATAAAATGATTTTTTTTAAATGAGCAAAATTACTTTTACAAAAAAAGCCTCTTTGACCAGAGAGAGCCTGCCCAGGTGACTTCACTTGGTGTACTAACTCAGTGAGTTGCTAGATGCTCACCTAGAGGGGGAAATGCACAGTGTAAAAACTGCTCTCTGTAATGCATAATTCTGTTTTATATTTTTGTTGTTGCTCTGGTACCCAATCATCTGTTCTATAATAAAACAAGAAGGACACTAAAGAATTAAGTATAAGTTAGTCCTATCCACTTATTCATTTGGCACCCTAAACTCAAAAGATATCTGAATAAAAGTCTAGCAAAAGCCAGTTCTATGCCCTTGGGATAGGAGTTATCTGCTTCTTCTTACATCACGTAGTTTCAACCTTAAGTGCAAGGGACACAGGTGAGTTTGAGGTAGAGTTCAGTTAATTTAGTGGCATTTCCACCTTGACCACTTCTGACTTGGTCTATGAAGGATGTTACATGTCTCAAAAGAACAGAAAAGAGTCCAGAATCAAGTAGTCAATTGTACAGAGTCTGGATCACCAAGACCTGGAAAGAAACTGGGTCAAAATTATCTAGTAAGGAACATAGGACAAGGTATTTTCTTCCCTCTCTTCTCTATAAGGATTGTTAAGTACTTTATCTAACGAATATTGCTCTTCTCCATTGTCCTATCATTAGAAATTGGCTTGCCTTCTCCAGACGTGAATGTTCCCCTCCCACATCTTGATTTCAATTTCCAGTAGTAAGGTGCACTTATCACTTTGTAAGGGCTGACTGCTGCTTTGGGGTGATCTTAGTACAATTTTGTTTGTCAGCAACTTAATGGTCACATTCTTATCCCTGATCATAAAAAAAAACAAAAAAAAAAAAACTGATCCCTGATAGGATGAGGTCTCTTCTGTCAGAGTGTCTTTTTTTTTTTTTAAGATGTACATATAGAGGAATGATGTGTGGTTCATGAACACTCTCAACTCTCTCAACTGTGATGCTTGGCTTAGCAGATTGGATTAGCAGATTGCATGACCCGGGAGCAGATACTAGCATTCATATTAGTGCTTTTTCCTTATAGTAATGCACTCATACAATATGTGTCCTTTTGGGTTTCAATAACTTCACTCAGAATAATGATTTTAGGTGCCTCAATGTTATGAGGTGTTTCATAGTTGTATTATAGGGAGTATATTTCAATGTGTGTATGTAACAGATGTGGCAGTCATGTGCTTATGTTAATTTTATGATTGAAAAGTAGGGGTAGAGTCTAGCCTGGTAATCTGGAGATAGCCATTGAGGAGCCAATGAGGCCTCTATGGGGGCATGACTTTCTCTTAAGACTTCTGGGAAATCTCACGATATTTCCTTCGTGAAGATGAGAAGCTATCTTCTCCAGTTGTTGGGAGTTAGTATGAGAGACAACGGGTCACAGAAGAGACAGGATGGCAGCATCCGAGAAGATGGAGGAGCCGGCGGAGAGATCACACAGCTTTGCCCTGATGGAGCCAGACCTCTGAAGTTGGAGCGGCATGCTGTTAATGGACCCTGAGCCCTGGAAGCGAGGAGCCATGGGGAGACCACTTCCAGTGCCAGAATTCTGCACCCACTGACTTGTGACTTCGTGAGTTGGAAGGAGACTTTGTAGACTGATTCAGGCACATGGGTTAATATCGGGCTTATGACTTTGTACTGGACTGGATTGGGATGCCTTCTTAGTGTCACATTCCTTTTGTATATAAACCCTTTCCTTATATCTATATGATTGTCTATGAAATTTGTTCCTTTAGTCTACCTGGACTAACACACCAGAGATTTACTTTATTCATTTTTTGGTGCATTGCTCTACTCATAGGAATTTGGGTTATATGTGATTTCTTGGCGTGCTTCAATGAAAATGGAAGAGCATACTTCTGTTAAAGTTCAATCCCTTATTTCTTTGGGATATATGTCCTAGCAAAGTTATTGGAGGGTTGCATGGTATTTCTATTGCCAGTTGTTTAGGTATTAGAATACTGACTTCTTAATATCTCTTTTGGAGATCTCTTCACGGACATGTATGAATACTGTGGTTGTAGATATTTACAAGTCCACAAGGAATACAACTGACTCTGCTCATTAAATTATATACTAATGTTTATCAGGGGGTGGCCAGTCCTCTGATATACTCACAGCAAGGGTTCAACAGGCAGTTGTGTAGTGATAATTATTAATTATCATTTATTTTAATACTGATATTGAGATCATGAGAGTGAGAGAAAAGAGCATTAGAAGATTTTATATATATATATATATATATATATATATATATATATATATATATCCTTTCATGGTACATGCTCACCTCCATGCCGCTAGATGGTCCACATGGAGAGAGAGACAGGAGAGCAGCACCCTGGAGGGAGGCAGGCTGGAGGAAGCAGGCTTGAGAGAGAGAGCCTCTATCTTATGTCCCATCCCTATATACCCTCTGAAGCCAAGCCAGGCCCCTAACTACAGGCAAGGGCACACATCACAGGAAGGGGCTATGCCGTGTGCATACATTATAGGAAAGGGAACTATCAGGGTCCCATGTGATGAGACAAGACCTCAGACTCCTGAACGTGGCTAAACAGGTTAGGCTAGAGATCATTAACATCAGCATGTGAATCCACCCACAGGCTTCAAAGGAAGGGAACCATCATTCTAACATCAGGGGAGTTAGCTCTGTTGTGAGACAACACAAAAGCATTAAGTAACTGGGAACTACAGGGAGTATAGCTAATTTAACTTCCATAACAAATGCTGGTAAAGAGTTTGCCTAATATTTGGAGCATAATAATTCTGGAAAAGTTCTGTCTTCATCAGACAAATGATCTATTAATTCCTTCGATTGTTTCCACCTGTTGTTTTTGCCTTTTGTGGTGTCCTTGAATTATCTCTATATAAAACCATAGCATCTTATTTATTTTTGCTGCCTGAGGGTTTTGGGTAAGACTTCCAGAACAATGATGAATAAGACTGATGATAATTCTCAGACTCGTCTAGCTGCTGTTCTCAAAGAAAATGTTTTCAGTTTTCCCCCTATTAGCTGTTGTTTCTTTGTATCTGATCTTTAGTATATTGAAAGACTAAAAATGGATTTTTATATTGTTAAAGGGTTTTCTGCATCATTTGATATGATCATACAGTTTTTATTCTTTTTACTGTTTATGTGATAAATTACAGTGATTATTTTTCAAAACTTTGGACCATCTTTGTAGTCCTGGTATGAATCTCACTTGGTCAAGCTGGATTCTTCTTTCTTTCTTTCTTCTAGGTTTTTGGATTTTATAAAATAATTTTGTGGAAACTTTATGCACTTACGTCCCTAAGGGACACGTGTCTGTACTCTCCTGCCTTTGTGGGGATTTTGCCTGGAAATTAAGTTAATGCTGCCTTTGTGGAATGAGGATGGCACTTTCTTGGCCCTCTTTTCTCCAATACTCTGTGGAAGATTGGTGACAGGTCTTCAAGGGGGAACCAATGATAAGAATTTATATATAACCTCCTCCCCGGGGTACAGAAAACAGGGAAATGGGTGAAGAGAGATATCAGGCAGTGTATGATATGACAAAATAATAATTATTTATAAATTACCAAGGGTTCATGAAAGAGAGCAGAGTGAGGAGGGAGGGGAAAAATGAGGAGCTAACACTACGGGCTTAAGTAGTTTTGAGAATGATGATGGCAACAATGTACGAATGTGCTTGGCATACAATGGATGGATGTATGGATTGTGATAAGAATTATTCAAACCCCCAATTAAATGATTTTAAAAAATTTTAAATGTGTGTTTAACAGAATTTCTGTATAAAGTCATTTGTTCATGGGATGATTTAGTTATATTTTTTTCTTCTTTTAAAAGTTTTATTGGAACATAATCTGCATATCATAAACTTAAATAGTTCAACAGTATGAAGAAGAGTTGTGAATTCATGACCACAATAAATTTTAAAACCTTTCTTCTTTCTTGCACTCATTGTTATTAGTTCCTCATTTTCTCTCACCCTCCCCTGCCATAATCCTGAGAAATTATTAATCCATTTATAACCTCAAAAATGTGGCGATCATGTGCTATGTCAATTTCATGATTGAGATGTAGGGGTGGAGGCTAGCCTGTTAATCTGGAGATAGCCATTGAGTAGCCAATGAGGCCTCTGTGTGGGTATGACTTTTATTTCCCTCGTGGAGATGTGAGGCCATCTCCTCAGTTGCTGGGATTCAGTCTCTGATATGACAAACTATGGACAAGACAAGATGGCAACATCCAAGGAGCTGGAGGAGCTGGAGGAGAAGCCACATGGTTTTACCTTGATGGAACCAGACCTCTAATGCTGGAGAAGCGTCGTGGAGACCCCTGAGTTGCTTCTACCACCACTGGATGCTGTTGATGGACTCTGATCCCGGGAAGTGAGAAGCCATGGGGAGACCCCTGCCAGCACCCACTGGTCTGTGACTTCGTGAGTCAGAAGGCTTTATAGACTGGTATTGGGCTTATGGGCTAATATTGGACTTGTGATTTTGAACGGGACTGGGTTGGGATACTTTTTCAATGTTCCATCCTTTTTGTATATAAACCTTACACTTATATTCATATGCGTGTCTATGAATTTGTTTCTCTAGTCTACCCAGACTAACACAGTAGATTTACCTATATAGGATTTCATATACAGAAAAAAGTAAAACAGACTAAACTTATAATAACAAAGCAAACAGACAAAGCTAACAATAACAAAACAGAAAAGGTTTTAATTAAAATACAGAAAGCAGAAAACATTAAAACTAAAACAATCTTAAAATTGGACAAAAGAAAGACCAAATGATAAGGTGCTAAAATTTAACTTAGCTGTATTTAGAGCAATCCACTTTCCAATGCACTTTGCAAGGTAGCAAGGCTATTCACATCCTGGGTCTATGGTCAGATGGGATCCACCAGAGGCTTATTCCACATGTGATTGTTTTTTTTAACTGAAACAACTTTTAAATAGATCAAAAGGCAGATCAAATATGATATTATATTTTGACCTAATTATATATACCATAGTTGGTTTTACAATGCTTTCTCTCTCTCTCTCTCTCTCTCTCTAATAACAGACTACTCCCATCCCTTGACTGTGGTAAAAGGTGGTGAGCCAGAATCTAAATCTACCTTTGGACACTGAAAATGGCTTTTGAGATTCCACTATCTTCCACAGCACAATGGAAGTTCTGATGTCACACCCTCTGTGTTATAATATTTCAATCTTTGTATCACACAAATTTCTTAAATTTGGATTTAATTGATGTCTTATTTAAATTTCTGATAGTCAGGCACCATCTAGTTTCTTCATTATATTGTTCTGAAGCACCCCTTGTTGGAAGTTTCTTCATTACTTCTTTTTTCTCTTTAGTTATCAGTCTGTTCAGGTTTTCTACATCTGTCTGTCTTAATTTGTGTAGGTGGTTTATGTCTAGGTGTCTGCCCATTCCTTTTAAATTAATAAATGCATTGGCATAAATCCTTCATAGCAATACATTTTTATTCTTTTTATTTCATTTGCATCTTTTCTGATGTCACTCATCTTTGCATCTTCTTTTTTCACTTTTTAAGTTTTCCAGAAATTTGCCAATTTTATTAATCCTTTCAAAAGAGCAACTTCTTGTGTTGTTGATTTTTCCCTTTTTATTATTCATTTATTTCTGCTCCATCTTCATGATTTCTTTTCTTGGAAAGCTTTTTCTTTAATTTGTTGCTGTATCCTCTTGTTTTTAAATACCAATGGGATATAGGTTTTTTTCTCCTGAGAATGTGCTACATCATTCTAAGGCTTCCTTCTGAACCCTATTAGCTAGGATTTTGTTGAGACTTTTAAAATGTGTGTTTATAAGCAATATTAGACTAATTTTCTATTGTGGTAATATTTTTGTCTGGTATGAAAAGTTGTTTTTCATTTTTGTGACACATGCTTTGAGTCTCTGAAGTGAATTCATTTTGGTCTAATGTCTGAAAGTCCTTTCTGCTAATTTTTGGAGTTTGTGATACTTTTCTACATTCAGACTCATTTGTGTATAATTGGTGTCAACTCTTCTTTAAATGTCAACTCTTCTTTAACACTTTCTGGTCCTGTACTTCTTGTTCTTTGAAGCATTTTAACTGATCAGATATATTTATTTTTTATTATAGGGCTCTTAAGGTTTTCTATTTTAACTTGTGTCAATTTAGGTAAGTAGTATGTTTCTAGACATCTGTAATTTTTACATTTTAATGTGTGTAAGATTACAATCCTTTATGATTGTTGTGTAGTTATAGTTTTATCTCAGTTGGTTCTATTGTGTTCATTAAAGAATCTATCAAAGGGTGAGAATATAAGAAAAATGCAGAAAATAATCTCAAATTATCATGAACTCCAGATTCTGGGACCATAATGGCTGGATGGATCCTTGAATTACTGCCCCAAGAAAAGTAATAAACTTAAACAAAAGTATCCATGGAGCCTTGAAATCAAACAATAGCTTACCTTAAATAAAAAAGAATGTATGATTTGAGATTTGTGTCCTTTTAAACTATTTTTTTTGAATCACAAGGAAACAACAACTCAATAGATTAGACAAGAATCTTTACGGAACAGTCAGTTTATATTAATGGAGGAGGAATTACCCATATATGGAGGATTTAATTATTTGCTGAACTTTAATAGTGTTATTGATTTCACTGATATACACAGACACACATACACAATGATGACAAAGTTCATGAAAAATGGAATGTTGTAGGAACTTATTGGGTTTTTTTTGTTTCTTTGTTTAGTTTCTACTTTTTCTATGGAAACAATGTCATAATCTAATGCAAAATATGTGAAAAAAATGACACAAACGTTTTCTCAATTGCCAGGCAAATGGTAAGGGCTTAAATATTGTTAACATTAAGAGAAAATGGCAAGTCCACCAAAGTAACAAAATGGTTCAAAGTGAAGATGGAAGAAACTACAAGTAAAATCAATACAAGGAGAATTGGAATTGAAATGTGAGAAGTCAGGAACAACAAGTAGAAGTATTGCAGGGGAGTATCACATAAGGAGACTTTAATTTCTGCTTTATAATCTTAGTTTCTGGTAAAAGAAAAGTGCCAACATAACAGTGCCAAAAGCAAAGGACTAATAAGGACAACTGGGAAAGTGACATGTTGGTCTACTTAATAAACTCAGGGTAACTGCATTGTAGGTATTCGTAGGTTAAGCAAATAAATGAGCTTTGGTGGTGCTGTCAGCTAAGTGTTTGCGAATCATGAGATAAGTGGTTCAAATCCACAAGCTGCAACTCAGAGGAAAGATGAGGTTATCTGCTCTCATAAAGCTTAACAGCCTCAGAAGTCCAATATAGATATCTCTGTGCAGTCACCATGAGTTGAAATTGACTGAATGTCAGTGAGATTTTTTGTGCATGAGTCTGAATTGACTTCATGGCAGTGGCTTATGAAAAAATAACAAAGGGCTTCAGTGAGACTTGAAACTATGATTTATTGACCGCTTTAACTTGGCTAGTGTAATTACTTCTTCAATAACAATCTATATGAAAATATCCCATTCTGAGCTTCTCTGCTGGCTATGTCCAGTTACTCTGCAACCTATATGTTTTGCCGAATGACCCATTGTCCCAAAGTGCCTTAAGCAATATTAGAAATAAAAGTTGACTCTGTGTAGCCAAACAAATCTCCCTCTCATACACATGTGTGATGTTTATGGATTGTCTCTTCTTTCTAAATAATACCATCAGAGAAATGAGATTACCATATCACAACCATTATTAAGGTAGAAGATTTGAGAAAATTTAAACCCCCACTCATTAGAGAAACTTGAGAAGAAATAATAAGTTATGTGTGAACACAGCATCCAGGGACCCTATAATTAAAGCAAAGCTAATTGCAGTTCAGCAAGAAACCCATCCTGTTGTCATGCACATGAAGTGAGAAGAAGCACAAATTACTCACAACTAAAGCAAAATAATCCCAAGTGTAAGCTGGTTGCAGATGTGAAGGAAAATCTATATCTGAGACAGAGTTAATAGTCAAAGAAAGGACTTCGAGCCATCAACTACAGGCTACAAAGGGACAGAATTTTTTTTCTTAGATTGTATTTTTTTCCAATGATTTTATTGGGGGCTTTTATATCTCTTATAACATTCAAGACATCATTTATATCAAACATATTTGTACATATATTGCGATATTCATTTCCAAATATTTTCCACTTGAGTCCTTGGTCTAAGCTCTTCTTTCTCCTCCCTTAACTTTTTTTTTTTTTTTGAATCATTTTCTTGGGGGCTTATACAATTCCCATCAAGATCCATACATACATCAGTTGTATGCAGGCCACATTTGCACACTTGCTGCCATCATCACTCTCAAAACATCCTCCCTCCACATAGACCCCCAGGACCAGCTCCCCATATTTGCATATCCTCCCCTCTCCCCCTCCCCCATTAACCCTTAATAATTTACAAATTGATGTTACTTTTTCATATTGTAAACTGTACAATGTGTGCCTTCATCCAATTCCCTGTTTTCCATGTCCCAGAGAGAAGGTTATATGTAGAACCCTGAAATTTTTTCGCCCTTTCTATTCCACTATCCCTCCACCTTCACAGTCTCACCACTCCCACCATTAGTCCCGAGGGATCATCTATCCTAAGTTCCACATGTTTCCAACTCCAGTATACATCCCCTGGTCTAGCTGGATTTGTCTGGTAGAATTGGGATCATGATAGTTGGTGGGAGAAAGCATTTGAGAACTAGAGAAAAGTTGCATATTTCATTGTTACTACTCTGTGCATTAACTGACTCATCTCCTCCCTGCAACCCGTCTGTAAGAGGATGTCACTTCACATATTCATGGACTTTCGGTCCCCAATCTGTACTTCCCCTCATTTAAAATGATACGATTTTAGTTCTTTGATGCCTGGCTCTGGTTCCCGCCAACACCTTGTGGTCACACAGGCTGGTGTTCTTCTTCCATGTGGGCTTTGTTGCTTCTGAGCTGGATGGCCGCTTGTTTGCTCAAGCTTTTAAGATCACAGACACTATATCTTTTGATAGCTGGGCACCATCAGTTTTCTTCACCACATTTGCTTATGCATACATTTGTCTTCAGTGACCGTGTTGGGGAGTTGAGCTTCATGGAATGCCAATTTTATAGAACAAAAATGTTCTTGCACTGAGGAAGTACTTAAGTGGAGGTCCAGTGCCCATCTGCTGCCTTAATACTAAACCTAAAATTATATGCTCGTTGATCTATTTCCCCATCGTCACATATAAATATTTGTACCTATGTACATGCCTATATTTAAACCTCTATAAATGTTCTTTACCCCCTCCCCCCCAGTTCTTTCCTCTATTTCCTTTTACTTTCCTCTTGTCCTACTATCATGCTCAGCCTCCATTTAGGTTTCAGTATTTTCTCTGTTACTCTACACTTCATCAATCCCCATCAGACCTCTCACACCCACCTATCACTGATTTTTAATCAATTTTTATACCCTTACCCCTGGGCTGGTCAACACCACCTCCTTTCCCCCTCCTCTCTTTCTCTTATGTCCCCCACCTGCACCCTTCGGAACCATCAGTCCCATCGTTTTAACCTCCAGACTGTTTGCCAAGCCTATCTTATTTAGATAGACTTGCAAAGAAAACAATATGTACAAAAAAAGGCATCCTAAAATGAAGAAACCAAAGAAATAAAACAATAATAACAACAACAAAAAAACCCATTGTCCTATATATGTGAAAAAATAAAAATAATAACAATATAAAAACCTATAAATAGTACAAGGTCTGTGTTGATCTCCCCTGGTTGAGATGGATGGGGTGCCACACCCTGGCCCTAAAGTATATCCTTGACATTCCCTGAGGAACTCCATGCACTGTTGCACATCCTTATTGTTTTGCTATGGTGTGGTTGTGTCAGACAGGGTATAATCCTGACACTGTTTCTCCATTGTTGTCCCCAAAAGGCCTTGGGTCAGTGCAGGCAGCCATGTTTCATAGTGGGGCTGGCCATATGATTCTCTTTGTGCACCAACTGTTCTGAGTGGAAGCATCGTCCTGGAGGCTCGGTGTACCAGGATGCACTCCATTCTACTTTCCTCCATTTGTTCTCATTTGCTGTCATTTGTTCTCATGTGCTCTGGTCAGGCATCTCTCACTCCCCAAGCTCAGCTTCACTACTGACCTCCAAGGCAAACTCTCCTGGTGGAGAGGCGGCTACTCCTGTAGTTGGGATTGGAGTTGTGTGTTCAGACCCCTCCACTGGTTCCCCGCTCCATGCTGTCACACTGCATTCACATCCTGGGTCACTGGGTTTAAGTTTGGTCCCTCTATCCCTGTGAAGATATAAACAATATGCTTCCCTTGGCTGGGTCAGTATCCCATTCCCTCACCACACATCACTATATGCCCCATCCCCCACCCCCGTTCCCTCATTCCAGTTGGCTACCATATGAGGTCTTGAATTTGGTCTGGCCCCTGCCATACTACCTGGCCTTCTCCCCAGTCATTTCTGTGTACAGTAGCTTTTTCCTGATATCCCTTTTACATTTTCTTTAATTAAGCTTACCCCAGGTGACTCATGTTGTATCTGTCCATTTGTGCTTGACTAATTTCACTTAGCATAGTTTCCTTCAATTCCTCCCATGCGGTGATGTGCTTCATGCATTCATCACTGCTTTTCAGTGATGCATAGTGCTCCATTGTATGTATGTACCACAGTTTTTTAATCCATTCATCAGTTGATGGAAATCTGGGCTGTTTCCAATGCCTTCCAATTGTAAACTGTGCTGTGATGAACATTGGGGCACAGATGTCTGGTCATGGATTGTTGCTTGCCTCTTCTGGGTATATGCCCAGTAGGGGGGTTGCTGGGTGTGTTAGGCAGGATTCTCTTAGAGAAATAAAACCAGGACACTAGTAAATCTTTATATATATATATATATATATATATGTATGTATATATATATATACACACACACATATATGTAGAGAGAGAGAGAGAAAGAGAGAGAGAGAAGTATATAAGATAAGAAATAAACATTTAACTAGAAGACTGGCAGTCCTTCAAGTCTTGAGAGCCGCTGAGTAGTCCTCTGTAGAGCAATTCAGTCTATCTGGTCACAGGCAGCAAACAGCAGAGCAGGTCACCAACAGTCAGCCAGATGACAGAGTACAACAGTCCCCAGCTCAAGAGATGTATATCCCAGGAGCATGGCGAAGTAGGGCGTGAAGGAACTGCAACTCACAGCTGCACAGTCCATGATTAGGTGTCTCATGGGTAGTGTTGCTTGGAGGTTGAGGCCCAGGACGAACAAGGCAGCTGTCTGGTCTGAAGATCTGAGAGGGCGGCACTCGCTCAGCACTTCCTATCTCTACCCTTCAATTCATCCCGTGTGTTCATTGGCCATGCCGTCACAACAGACCCACCGATCTTCTGTGGCCATGTTGGCATAGCAAACCTACCCATCACAATCCACCCCTTGTCAACATGGCACCTGTACACAATTCTTTACCCATATAGAATTTCCAGATATCAGTGTAATCAAACTTATACTTAACATCAGCATCTATCATACGTATAAATGAGAACACACTGAGTCCAATTATAGCTGATATGTCATATATGAGCATAGAAAAGATTCAAAAAGCTCATAAAGAGAAAATACATGAACAATCACAAACCTTGCTTCTGCAATTTATCACGTTGTCATAATTGGTAAGTAGAACTACCTTCTTCTACTATCCATTCTGTATTACCTTTGCCCTCAGCAATCACTTCAGCTGGTTGTGGTTTTTTGCCTGGTGGGGTGACCCAGACCTTCATTCCTGAGGGGTCTAGCTCATTAGATGCCCTGTCACGATGGGGTTTTTGTAATTTACCATTAACTTTTATCACAGGGCATGGTAGCACTAAGAGTCAGCCTATGGGATCTCCTGGATTCCAGACATATTCCTCTTTACCCCCATTATGTAACACCAGTCCAATTTCTTCTTGATAATCTGGGTCAATCACACCACTCAGTAGAGTGACACCTTTCCTGATCTGTTGATCCAAAGGCATGAGAAGCCCAAAGTGGCCAGGGAGCATTCTCAGCTGCCAGTTCAGTGGAATCCGTGCTGTGTTTCCAGGTGGGAGAGTTCCTTTCTTTGGGACCAGGACCTCCAGTCCGGAAGAACATAGGGTTGCTGGGACAGGAAGCAAAAATGCTGCAAGTGGGTCACTAGGAGTAATAGTGAGTGGTGCCACTACAGTTTCCACTCCTTGGTTCCTGGACCCATGAATCCTGGCTATTGGAGATACAAACCATACATTGGCCGCAGGTTTAAAGCATATACAGCTTCCTGGAGAACACTGGCCCAGTCTCGCAAGTTGTTGCCATGTAGTTTGTGTCACAGTTGTGTCTTCAGTAGCCCGTTCCATTGTTCTATCAAGCCAGCTGCTTAAGGATGATGAGGAACATGATATGACCAGTGAATCCCATCCATGGGCATGGGCCCATTGCCACACTAAATTTGCTGTAAAGTGAGTTGCTTGATCTGAAGCAATGCTATGTGGAATGCCATGCCAGTGATTGAGGCATTCTGTAAGTCCACGAATGGTGGTTTGGTCAGAAACATTGCATGCAGGGAAGGCAAATCCATATCGAGAATGGGTGTCTATTCTAGTCAGAACAAAACACTGCCCCTCCCCCTCCAGGATGGGAGAGATCCTATGTAATCAACATGCCACCGAGTTGCCAGTTGATCTCCCTGAGGAATGGTTTCGTACCTTGGACTTAACGTTTGTTTTTGCTGCTGGCAAATAGAGCACTCAGCAGTTGCTGTGGCCAAGTCAGCCTTGGTGAGTGGAAGTCCATGTTGCTGTGCCCATGCATAACCTCCATCCCTGCCACCATGTCCACTTTGTTCATGTACCCATTGGGCAATAACAGGAGTGGCAGAGGAAAGAGGAGGGCCAGTCTCCACAGTGCATGTCATCTTATCTACTTGATTGTTAAATCTTCCTCTTCAGAGGTAACCCTTTGATGAGCATTCACGTGAGACACGATTATATATACTTTTTTTCACCCATTCAGAGAGATCCATCCACATACCACTTCCCCACACCTCCTTGTCACCAATCTTCCAATCATGTTGCTTCCAAGTCCCTGACCACCTAGCCAAGCCATTAGCCACAGCCAATGAATCAATATATAGTCTCACATCTGCCACTTTTCCTTGTAGGCGAACTGAACGGCCAGGTGCACTGCTCAAAGTTCTGCCCATTGGGAGGATTTTCCTTCACCATTATCTTTCAGGGAGATCCCAGAAAGGGTAGTACTGCTGCTGTCCACTTATGAGTGGCACCTGCATATCGTGCAGAGCCATCTGTGAAACAAGCATGACTTTTCTGTTCTTCAGTTAAATTATCATAAGGAACTCCTCAGGAGGCCATAGATGCAGATTTGGAAAGAGAAGGTAATGTGACTGGAGTGGGGACTGTAGGCTTTGGGGCCACTTCTTCATGCAGTTTATTTGTACCTTCAGGTCCTGCTCTGGCCCGATCTTGTATGTACCACTTCCATTTAACAATTGAGTGTTGCTGCCCACGTCCAAATTTATGACTCTGTGGGTCAGACAATATCCAATTCATGATGGGTAGTTCAGGCCTCATGGTGACTTGGTGGCCCAAAATGAGGCGCTCAATTTCCATCAAAGCCAAAAACAGGCCAACAGCTGTTTTTCAAAGGGGGAGTAGTTGTCTGCAGAAGATGGCAGGACTTTACTCCAAAATCCCAATGGTCTACGCTGTGATTCACCAAGAGGGGTCTGCCAAAGACTCCACACTGCGTCTTTATCAACAACTGACACTTCTATCACCATTGGGTCAGCTGGATCATATGGTCCCAGTGGCAAAGCAGGTTGCACGGCAGCCTGAACCTGTTGCAGAGCCTTTTCCTGTTCCAGGCTCCACACAAACTTGGAGGCCTTTCATGTCACCTGATAAATAGGTCGAAGTAGAACAGCCAAGTGAGGGATATGTTCCTCCAAAATCCGAAGAGGCCCACTGGGCGTTGTGCCTCCTGTTTTGTTGTTGGGGGAGCCAGATGCAATGGATTGTTTTTCACTTTAGTGGGAAGATCTCGACATGCTCCACACCACTGGATCCCTAGAAATTTTACCGAGGTGGAGGGTGCTTGAATCTTTGTTGGGTTAATTTCCCAAACTCTTGTACACAGATGCTGTACTAATGAATCTAAAGTGTTTGATACATCCTCCTTAGTGGATCCAATCAGCATCATGTCATCCATATAATGGACTAGTGTGACATTTTGTGCAATAGACAGGCGATCGAGTTCCCTTCAAACTAATTTATGGCACAGGGCAGAAAAGTTGATGTACCTCTGAGGGAGAGTTGTGAAAGTGTGCTTTTGCCCCTGCCAGCTGAAGGCAAACTGCTTTTGGTGATCCTTTGAGATTGGTATCAAGAAGAAGGCACTGGCCAGATCAATAGCTGCATACCAAGTACCAGGAGAAGTATTAATTTGCTCAAGCAATGGGACCATATCTAGAACTGCAGCTACAATTAGAGTAACCACCTGGTTAAGCTTATGATAATCCACTGTCATTCTCTAAGATCCATCTATCTTCTTTACAGGCCAAATGGGTGAGTTAAATGGAGATGTGGTAGGAATCACCACCCCTCCATCTTTCAAGTCTTTGATGGAGGCACTGATCTCTGCAATCCCTCCAGGAATGTGGTATTGCTTTTGGTTTACTATTTTCCTAGGCAATGGCAATTCTAGTGGTTTGTATTTGGCCTTTCCCACTATGATAGCCCTTATTCCACATTTCAGAGATCTAATATGGGGGTTCCGCCAGTTACTAAGTATGTCTATTCCAATGATGCATTCTGGAACCGGAGAAATAACCACAGGATGGGTTCTGGGACCTAACAGACCCACAGTGTTGTGTCACTGAGCTAAAACTCCATTAATAACTTGACCTCCATAAGCCCCCACTCTGACTTACGGGCCTTTGAAACACTTTGGGTCCCCTGGAATTAGTGTCAGTTCAGAGTCAGTGTCCAGTAATCCCTGAAATGTTTGATTATTTCCTTTCCTCCAATGAACAGTCACTCTTGTGAAAGGCTGCAGGTCCCTTTGGGAAGGCTAGAAGAAAGACGAACAGCATAAACCTTCAGTGTTGTGGCAGGGTCTTTCTTCCAAGTGACACGACCTTCCCCTCATTCAAGTGGTTATGGGTCTGTAAACTGGCTCAGGTCTGGGAATTGGTTGAGTGATCGTGACTGCCTTTCCCTCTGTTTACCTGGTCAAGTATTCTGCCTGTTTAGGTCACATAAATATTTAATAGGTTTCCCATGTATTTCACTCCTAGAGACACCATGACTAAGTAGCCAATGCCATAATTCCACACGAGATAGGCTGCTTTGATTACTACGAAAGCCTTGTTGTCTCTTATAACCATGTCCACCCTGTCTCTGTTGTTTCAGTGCTGACAATTGCCCTCTGTCACCAAAGAGTCCAATCAGCCTCATCATGGGCAAACGTTGGAGTTCAGTTAAGGCAGTTCCCACAGTTAATCCTGGTGCACACAACATAGCAATTATAGGAGATTCTAAGATACTGTGACAACCTCACAAATTTGTTCCTTATGGTTGTGGTGAAGAGTATGTCCTCAGGACACACCCCTTTGGGGTTTCTGGGAGTATCCTGACAGATTGATTCCAATATACCAATTTCCCTAAGCTTTTGGCTGCCTTCTTCCACAGTGTACCAAGGTAGGTCAGGCACTCCAGGTGGTCTAATGTAGATCATATGGCAGCCCATGCCTCAGTGAACCCGCCAAATAAGGAGTTGGATCCTCTCTTAGCCTCTCTCGCTGAGGCATCTGTGCTTGGGGTCCCATATCCAGAAACTCAGACTGATCTAATACTACATTTCTTGCACCAGTATCCCACATCCTTATTAACCATTTCCAGGGATACTCCCCAGGCTTTTGCTTGTTCGTATTTGAAAGCTCGAGCAGTTTTTTGTGAGTATAACATACTTCTTCTTGAGTAATCACCTTGGCCTCACCCTTAGGAGCTTTCCTTGCCTTAATTTTAGTTACAGGTCTAGCAGAAACTCTCAATGGTGAGGGTGTTTCCTGGGTGTTCTCGGCACTATCTTGTAAGTCATTTCCCTCAGACAATGGTAGAGATACAACCCCACCTGCCGTTTTACCTTGAGTAGGTTGGTTGATCTGCTCAGGTGTGGGTTGTTTTGTTGATAGTAGATTACTATCTTCAGTTGGGAGGGGTAGATCTATTGATTGGGCTAGTTCAATTGTTTCTAGTAGTGGCATAATCTTCTGGATTATCAGCCCATCTATTCCCATCCCATGTTTCAGGGTCCCAATTTTTTCCTATCAATGCCCTTACTTTGGCTTCAGACACTGCTCTAGATCTGCCATTCAGCTGATGTAGTAATTCAGCCACTCACATAATGAGACTTTGGACCTGGTTCTCAGCAAGATTGGCTCTTTTACTACAGGCAAGAAGGCTCTCCTTTGTAGCAAAGACAGAACTCTTCATGTCTGTGAGTTGGCACTTAAGGCATGCTTCTGAGGCCCTGAGGCAATCACACTCCTTAATCACATAGTCCATTGTAAGGAGGATCAGCAACCAGCTTCCTTATATTTGGCATCTTGACAAAACTGCTGGAATATATCAAACATATGATCTCCCAGAATCTCTCCTGTAACAAGCACCCTATCCATCAATGCTCCTACTTTAGGTATAGCTAAACCTAAAGCAAGGTATACTTTAGGTATAACTTTGCTATTTCACACCATGGACTAGTAGGAGTGGCAAAATAACCCATGGCTTTAGGTCTAGAATTAGCATCACCAGTGCTCTTAAGACTAATCAGATTGGAGAACCAATCAAAGAAACCCATATTTATGATTTTATGATTTTATTTCTCCAGAAGTACTCCTGGTACCACTTGTGTCAGGCAGGGTTCTTTAGAGAAATAAAACCAGGACACTAGTAATTCTTCTTATATATTTATATATAGAGTAAGGTATATAAGATAAGAAAGAAACAGTTAACTATCTATAAAGCAGTACAAATTGCTTGGTGCAACTCACTTGCATGAGACAGCTAGAAGACTGGCAGTCTTTCAAGTCTTGAGAGTCACAGAGTAGTCATCTGTAGAGCAATTCAGGCTATATGGTCATAGGCAGCAAACAGCAGAGCAGGCCACTAACAGTCAGCCAGATGACAGAGTCCAACAGTCCCCTGCTCAAGAGATGTAAATCCCAGGAACATGGTGAAGTAGGGCTTTGAAGGAACTGCAACTCACAGCTACACAGTCCATGATTAGGTGTCCCATAGGTAGTGTTGCTTGGAGGTTGAGGAACAGGATGAACAAGGCTGCTCTCTGGTCCAAAGATCCAGAAGCATGAGAGATGATGGGACTCGCTGAACCCTTCCTATCTCTGCCCCTCAATTCATCCCTTGTGTTCATTGGCTGTGCCATCACAACAGACCCACCAATCTTCTGTGACCATATTGGCATAACAAACCTAACACTGGGTCATATGGTAGCTCAATTTCCATCTGTTTTAGATATCTCCAAATCGATTTCTATAGTGGCTGTACTGATCCACCAGCAGTGGATAAGATCTCCCCACAGCCTCTCCAACACTTGTTACTTTCTGATTTTTTGAATTGGGCTATCCTTGAAGGTGTTAGGTGGTATCTCATTGTTGTTTTGATTTGCATATCTCTTATGGCTAATGATCAGGAACATTTTCTCATATGTTTATTGGCCATTTGGATTTCTGTCTTCTGTTCAGGTACTTTGCCCACCTCCTCAGTGGGCAGTTAGTTTTGCTCTCTTTGGAAGCTATCAGAGGATTGTAGATTTTAGTAATAAGACTTTTATCTTATTTGTCATTGCTAAAGATGTTTTCCAAGTCTTTGGGCTCTCTTATTACTCTCTTGGTGAATTATTTCATTGTACACAGGTGTTTTATCTTCAGTATACCCTACTTGTCTATTTGTGCCTCCTCTATTTGTGTCTATTTGTGTCTATTTTGTCTATTTGTGTCCTTTCCTATTTCTGATAGCTATGTAATCCCTGTGCCAAAGTTCTCAGTTTGGTCCCAATTCCCTCATTGATGGCCCTAATAGTTTGGGATTTCACTTAGGTCTGTGAGCCATCTTGTGTTTATTCTAGTGCATGGAGTGAGGGTCTTGCTTCATTTTTCTACAAGTTGATATCCATTTTTTCCAGTACCAATTGTTGAAGAGGGCATCTGTTTTCCATTTGATATTTTTGGACCCTTATCAAAGATCAATTGTCTCTATGCTGGTGTTTTTATTTCTGGGTTTTCAATTATTTTCCATTGGTCAGAGCATCTAGCATTATTCCAATACCATGCTGTTTTAACCACTGTTGTGCTAAAGTCAGGTAAAGCCAGTCCTCCCACAGTGTCCTTCTTCTTAAGGAGATCTCAGCTAATTCTGGACTTCTTCCCTCTCCATATGAAGTTGGTAATCATTTTTTCCATTTCTTTAAAGAAAGTTGGGGGTAATTGTATTGGAATTGAATTAAATCTATGTAGTGTCTTGGGTAGAACTGATGTCTTTGCTGTATTGAATCTTCTGATCCATGTGCATGGAATATTCTTCCACTTATTGATGTCACTCTTGTTTTTTTGTAATAATGTTTTGTAGTTTTCACCATATAGCTCTTTTGTTCTTTTAGTCAGGTATATTCCTAGATATTTCAATTTGTGCATGGCTATTGTGAAGGGTATCTTGTTTTTAATCTCCTCTTCTGTGGTCTTAGCTGATGTGTACAGCAATTCAGTGGACTTCTGATTGTTGACTGCCTTTTGAGCAAGAAAAAATGAATTGAGACTTTAAGGAAAAAGCTAACAATGTAACAAAGTAACAATGAGTATTCTACAAAAAAAAGGTGATTTGTGTCTTTCTGAATAAATAGCACTGCCTAATGAAACCCATGACATATCCTCACCACCATTTTTCTACCTTCATTAGATTTTTTTCTGCCTTCAAAGAGGGGGATGACTTACTGAGAAATCTAACATCCATATTTAGTAAGTAACAAAGCCAATATAATTTTGTTGATAAAAACTCCATGAGCATTTGTAAACAGAGGGATCATGATCAGCAAACACGGCTTCGAGTTTCCAAGGGAGAGATGATGGCACACTGATTTGCTAGGCTTTCTACTACCATCAAATTTTCCAAGCAATGAGTTGGGGAACTAGAAGCAGTTTGATAGGAAATTACTCTTTTCTTTTTTTTTTTTAACTGGGGGCTGTACAACAATAGAATACTCTATGGTTCCAGAAGCATTCTACCCAGATCAAATATTTTGATCAGTCTTTTAAGTATGGTAGAAACCAATGACAATTATTTCATGGGATAAGTCACAGTTCAGGAAGAGTCTTGAATTTACCAATATTATCAAGAGAATAAGATCCAATAAAAAAACAATAGCTTCTGAAAGGATCTTTCTAGCAGTTAAATTAAAAGCAAAAAGTCAGCTAAGAAGGTTATGATGACTGCTTCTTGGGCTTATAAATGGGTAATAATCATAGATGCTATTCAAAGGACACAGAACATTCAAGGGGCTACTTCTGAAGAAAATGCCCTTATGAACTTGATGAACTTAGTGATGAATATAAATACAACATACAATATAGATTATACCTCATTATAAAGAAAAACAATAATCCATAAAATAGAACCAATTGAGACATCATAATAAAGAAAACAGTGAAATTAAAAAAAATCATTTAATTTAGGTTCACAATCAATATACATAGAGGCAATACTCAAGAAACTAATCGATATAATGCTTTGAGCAAATCTGCCCAAAACATACAAAAAACAAACACTTCATGAAAAGCAAAATGTCACTTTGAAGACTGAAGTGTGCCAGATCAAAGACAGAGCATTTTTAATCCCTCATATATTTGTGAAATTTGGACAATGAATAAGAAAGGTGAAAAAAGAATCAATGCCTCTGAATTGTGGTTCCAGTGAAGAATGTAAAACATCCAAGGGACTGCCACAGAAAGAACAAATCTATGTTGGAAGAAATAGAGCCAGAAATTTTTAGAAGTAAGGATGGAGAGACATCATTTCCAATCAATTCTTAGAGAAAGACATCATACTTGGTCAGCAAAAAAGAGCAAGTACCTCAATGAGATGGGTGAAATCAATGGCTACAATAAAGGGTTCAGATTAACCAGCAGTTGTGGCACAGAGCCAGGCAAAGCTTGATCCTATAGGATTACCGTGGGTGGGGAACGGACTGGATGGCACCCATCAACCACACTCACTGGCTCTATCATGTAAATTCTGACTATTGTAACCCTAGGGGGCAGGGTAGAGATTCTCTGTCAGTTTCTGAGACTGTCACCTTATGAAAGGCGAAAGTTTCATCTTTATCTTGTGATGTGGTGAGATTTTTGAACTGCTGATTCTGTGGCATCGTGGTGAGGGTTTGAGCTGCTAAGCAAAAGTCAACCATTTTAAGCAACCAGTTTCAATAAAGATGTGGGCTTCTATTCCTATAAAGTGTCAGTCTCAGAAATGCACAAAGGCTGTGCTATCCCATCATAAAAGTTCACTACAAGTCAGAAGGAATTGATGATAGTCACTTTGTCTTGGTTTGTATCTTGTGATTAGCAGTGCAATGCATAATCATTACCCTCATAACAACCACAAGAACTGTCAAACTAAGGAGTTCTTAATGGCACCTAAGAACAACAACAACAACAACGACATTTCAGGTTTAACATCAGAAAAGGTATGCAACAGTGCTGTGTCTTTTCCCACCTGTATGCTGAGCAAATCATCCAAGAAACTGCACTCTACTGAGGTTTAGAGGAAAATTCATTAACAACCTACAATATGTGTGGTGCAAAGTATAAACTCTCCTCTGCTATTGTTGTTAGGGGTCTCCTGTTGGTTCCAACCAATGGCGACTCTGCACAATATAATACATCACTGCTTAGTCTTGCACCATCTTCACACTTGGCTCTATGCCCAAGCCCATTGTTTCAGCCATTTGTCAATTAATCTTGTTGAGAGCATTTATTTTCTTCCTGTCCCAAAAGCTTAATCAAACATGATGTGTCTCTCCAGGGACTGGTCTATTCTTACAAAATATCCAAAGTACGCAAGGTGAGGAGGCTGATGTGCCTGCTGAGCAATGTGCTTGCTGAGGGCTGGCCTCAGATAGAGATGTGACTTCTTCTCCTCAGATGGCAGCGCTACAGAGGAAATCACTAAAGATACAGTTTGGGGAGAGCAGCTAGTTTCACCTGCCTACTTGGGGACAAACCAAAAGGGGAGTACAGCAGACCAGTGATGGGTACATAGTAACAAAGTACCCAAGGAATCCTGATTGTAGTCTTTCAACTCTAGTGGCAGCACTTGACACCATATCTGAAATGGTTGGGGTTTACATACAGGGGACCACCCTGAAAATCTAAAGTAGAAAATCTAAAGGGGTGTTGGGTGGAGCACTAGACCATTCCATCCCTGACTGTACGAATAGCCATGGGGACTTTTAGGATGTGTGCTTTTCAGACATGATCTTTGTTAAAGAACAAAGGGGTGTGTGTTTTTAGGTAAGTGGGGCCCTATATATGGAACCCTGAAACAAAAGGGGAATTGACTGCTGGCTTAGAACATATCCTTCTCTCTATTTAACCGAGAGATCGTCATCTGTTCTGCAGGAACCCTGTTAGACTTGAGACAAGTTGTCTGTTCTGGTGTTGGTTAGGCTGGGCAGGCAACCCTACAGAGACCATGACAGGACCCTCAGTTTGGGGGTGGGGGGGGATGGTGGTGAGTCAATACAGATAAGTCCAGAGGACTAGTAAGGAATCTAAAGTGGATGGCGAGGAGGATGTAGCTATTCTGGTCATGTTTGATCTCAGAACTGTATCTGAGAGGAATTCCTGAGAGGTAACTGGTAGATAAGCATGATAGTGGGGCAGGAGGAAAGAAGAAATAACATAATATATGTAAATATATCATTATTTAAGTATAAGGCAAGCTTTTTTATATTTGTATATAAATGCAACAAGCAAGCCAATTTGGACCACTAATTCAACCTTACCTCAGAAAAAAGATAGGTTTGTTCTAATAATATGGTATTCTTTTGTTTTGTTTGTTTGTTTTTGTTTTTTGGGGGGCATCACTGCCCTCTGGTGGTGGAAGCAGGAGGCCCAGCCTTGCTGTTGCAGAGTTGCTGCTGGATTTGAACCTCTATCCCAGTGGGCCTCAATCCTGCACACAACCACTATGCAACCGGGACTCAGCCAATAATGTGGCATTCTATGATACCTTCCTGGAAGGAATGCTGAAGACAAAATGAGTGCATAAGTAAATGTAGTAAAAAACTTATCGTGCCAGCTGTTAAAAGATTGAGTGTTAGGATTGTAAAAGCTTGTAGTTAAATAAGCAGTCATCTAGCAGGGAACCAACCAAACCCACATGGCCAAAGCACACCAGCCTGTGTGATCATGAGGTGTCAACAGGAAAAGGTATAAGATGTTCAAAACCAATGTGAAGGGGGCAGGATATAGTAGTAACCCAAACCCCACCTGCAAGTGGAGTCTCTCTTACATGAAGAGATGAGCAATGAGAGATTCAGGTTGCAGCACATAACTATTTTGTAGTTTTTAAATCTTTCCTCCTCTTACTGATGAAGCACATAGCTCTTTTGTAGTTTCTACACATTTACTCTTTTACTATTATGCTTTTTTAACTAGATGGTCGCTTTTTTAGCTAGATGGTCACTTGTTTACCTTCACGCCTTTAAGACCCCAGATGCCAAATCTTTTGATAGCTGGGCACCATTAGCTTTCTTCACCACATATTTGTTGTCAGCAATCATATCAGGAAAGGGAACATATAATATTAAAATTATTAGTTCTTGCAAACTGATAATTGATCCCTTTGTCATCTCTTGATTCCACAAGATGGTCTGCTTCTTCCAAGTGTACTTTGTTGCTTCTAATCTGGATGGCCGCTTGTTTACTTTCAAGCGTTAAGATCCCAGACACTACATCTTTTGATAGACAGGCACCATCAGCTTTCTTCACCACATTTGCTAATGCACACATTTGTTTTCAGTGATCGTGTCAGGGTGGTGCACACCATGGAATGCCAATTTAATAGAACAAAATGTTCTTGCACTGAGGAAGTACCTGTGGAAAAAGCACACCATCCTGAGCGACCACGCGATGTCAAAGAGAGCCGGTATCAAGCATCAAAGACCTAAAAATTATATCATCATAAATGAGGGGGAGTTCAGATTGGAGACCCAAAGCCCATCAATTAAGTGAAGTGACATCCTCTTACAAAGGGGTTGCAGTGAGGGGAAAAGTAAGTCTAGGTAGAGTGTAGTAGCAATGAAATGTGCAACTATCCTCTGGTTTGCAAATGCTTCCTCCCACCGACTATCATGATCCCAATTCTACCAGACAAATCAGGGGATGTACACTGGAGTCAGAAACATGGGGAATTTAAGATAGATGATTCCTTGGGACTAATGGGGGAAGTGGTGACACTGGGAGAGTGGAGGGATGGTGGAGTAGAAAGGGGGAGCTAATTTCAGGTATCTACATGTGACCTCCTCTCTTGGGTGCAGACAGCGGGAGGGTGGGTGAGGTGACACATTGTACAGTGTATAATATGAAGAGGTTATAACAATTTGTAAATTTCTAGGGTTTCATGGGGGAGGACAAAGGGGGAGGGGAAATATGAGGAGATGGAATTAAAAAAAAAA
This sequence comes from Nesogale talazaci, assembly GCA_004026705.1. Classification (NCBI taxonomy): domain Eukaryota; kingdom Metazoa; phylum Chordata; class Mammalia; order Afrosoricida; family Tenrecidae; genus Nesogale; species Nesogale talazaci. The sequence goes on from PVJH01001889.1 coordinate 156,513, forward strand.
ACTAAAGGAAAAGAGGAAAGAGGAGCTTATGCTGGGGGGAAGGGGGACCAAGTAGAAAATGTTTGGAAATGAACATGGCAACGTGTACAAGTGTGCTTAATACCAATAATGTATTGAATGCTATAAGAGCTGGAAGAGCCTCTAATAAAATCTATATTAAAAATAATCAGCCTAAAAAATACTATTATGTTTTTAAGATATTTTACCTCATCAGTCATATCATACTTGCTATAAATATTTGTATATATATTTTTTACATTTGTATAATTAAGATCATTTGATACCTGTACTTTTTACTTGCGCTTTGCACTTTTTTTTCTCTTTTGTTCTTCTTTACATTGCATTGTAATCCATGTTGAAAGTAGCCATCCATGGTCTGTATCAACAAGTACATCAAATTCTCACTACATATTGTAGGTTGTTAATAAGTCTCCTTGATTATTTGTTCCACATACAGATTTAATAAGTATGGTGAGAGAATTTAACCCTGACTCACACTTTTTCTGAAGTTTTAAAATGAATCACTCTAATACTATCAAAATGATTGGTAGTTAGAAACCAACCAGATATGTCTTGAAGCAAACCACCCAGAAATGTCTTGAAGGCATGCCTGGGTAATTGCTTCTAATGGGTCACCTTCTTGAAAATCATTTGAGGAAGATCTAATCTGCACACAGATTGTGGCCATGAGTTGTACGGCATTATTAAGTAGCAAGCAGCATGCTTTCCCTTCGAGTTGATTTGAATTCACATCACAGTGACCACACAGTGCAGAGTAGAGCTGCCTCTGATGATTTCAAAGCTGTACATCTTTACTGAAGCTGATGGACACATCTTTCTCCTACATGTCAACATATGTTCAAAATGAATGAATAAATAAATAAATAAATACATATGTTTTAGAGAGTGGCCTTTCAGTGTGCAGATCAGCATTGATCCACTGTACCACTAGATCCCCTCTAACAAGAACAAATACCAAACTAATACAGAGAAACTGGAGAACAGGAACTCAACAAGACTGGCTACTTTTCTGGATTTTACAAAGTTTCCACTTTTGAGAAGGCCTTATCACTTTTCTATTACTAATTTTAGTCAAAAATACTTGAGTTTTCCTTTTTGACAGATTTCTTCATTAGACAAATTCTTAAAAGAAGGAAAGAATGAAGAAAAGAAAAACAATTCTGATGTTTACAGGTTTACTATAGATCTAGCCCTGATGTTTCCCACTTGGGATTAACAAATGCAGCATGATCACTGATGATAAAGATATTTCTTTTCGCCTTCCCTCCCCCCTCCCCCAACTGGAAAAATAGCAGTCTGCTTAGTTGTCCAGATTCAAAATATGGGAGCTATCTTTAATTTACTCACTTTCTGTGCTTTCACATCTAATACATCCTGAAGTTCTGTTAGTTTTATTTTCATAATAGCTCATGAACAAACTCAAGTAACTTCATTTTTATTGGTACCATTGTATATTATATTGATAGTCAAAGTTTCTGTTATTAGTTGAGTTATATGTCCTCCAAATACATATCCAAGTGCTAATATGTACTCTCTGTGAAAATGGCCTAATTTTAAAATAGGATATTTGAAATTAACAGTTACAAAGTCACACTGCAGAAAGGGAGTCACTAATTCCTCTCTTATCTAATCTTATAAATAAGAGATCAATGCTAACACACATGAAGTATCCTACCATCTGAAACAAGTTAGAGATCAGAATGATGCTGTCTTTAGCCAAGAAAATTAATTACCAAAAGCTAAAAGAGAGACTGAAGCTAGGTTCTCCTTCAGAGACTTCAACAATTCCAATATCTAATTTCAAACTTGTAGCCTTCAAACTGTAAATGTGTGCAGTTTTTAAAAAATAATTTTATTGAGGGCTCCTACAACTCTAATCACAATGCATGCCTCTGTTGGCTCAGGCATGTTTGTACATATGTCACTCTCATCTTTACTAGATATTTACTTTCTATTGAGCCTTTGGTATCAGCACCCCTCCTTCCCTCATAATCCCCTGACAGATAGTACATTGCTATTATGTTCATCTCTCACACCAACTGCTGTCCTCCTGCCCTCAGGTTTTCTGATGTTCTTCCCCCTGTAGAGGGGTGTATGTATGGTTATGTGTTATCATTGCAATCAGTTCCCTCTCTCTCCCTTCCTCTCGCCCTCTTCCCCATCCTTCTGGTGTCACTATTCCCATTCCTGTTCCTGAATGCTGTGTGTTGTGTGCGCCCATCCCTTTCTATACTTGTGTATATGTCCAAATCCAGTCTGAACTCAGAAGCAGCACTGTGACCATGATAGTGGGGGATGAGGAAGACTGAGTCATCTCGTGTCTGGTGTCTTGTAATAACAACCTTTCAAAAGTAACATCAGCTGCTATTGAATTAATTTTTACTCACCCTGACCATGGTTTGTAGAAAGGAACTTCTCCATGGGGTTTTCAAGTCTCTTTCCTTTCAGGATCAGATTACCAGTTCTTTCTTCTGAGGTCCTTCTGGGTGGCTTCAAAGTGCCAGTTTTTTTTATTTCCTAATTGAATGCTTAACTATTTACACTGCTCAGAGCCTCCAGGAATTATAAAACCTGTGAAATGTTCTCTCCCCTCCTCTCTGTAAATAATTGATCATGCCTACTCCTTCCAATGAAGTTTATAGAATTTCCTTCATCAAGATCTTACTTCCCCGCCCCAAAACTGTAGCATTTGGTGGCTGTGGCAGTGATGCACTTATGTTAATTTTTTGATTGAAATGTAGGGGTGGAGTCTGACCTGTTAATCTGGAGATAGCCATTGAGTAGCCTATGAGGCCTCTGTGTGGGCATGGCTTTCACCTGAGACTCCTAGGAAATCTCGCAATATTTCCCTCATGAAGAGGAGAAGCTATCTTCCCCAGTTGTTGTGAGTTAGTTTCAGAGATGATTAATCATGGACAAGAAAAGCTGGCAGCGTTCAAGAGGTTGGAGGAGCCGGCGGAGAGACCACATGGCTTTGCCTTGATGAAGCCGGACCTCTGAGGCTGGGGCAGCCACATGGAGGCCTCTGCCAGCAATGAGTTGCTTCTGCCACCACAGGGATGCTGTTGATGGACCCTGAGCCCTAGAAGCGAGGAGCCATGGGGAGACCCCTGTCAGTGCCAGGACTCTGCACCCACTGACCTGTGACTTCGTGAGTCGGAAGGAGACTTTGTGGACTGATTTCGGGCATACTGGTTAATATCGGAATTGTGACTTTGACCTGGACTGGGCTGGGATGGTTTCTCAGTGTCCTGTTCCTCTTGAATATAAACCTATTCCTTGTATCCATATGCGTGTCTGTGAAATTTGTTCCTCTATTCTACACGGACTGACATAGTGGCCATAAATGGAAATTTTCCAGATCCATAGATGTGTTCAATTCTTCCTCCTATATATTTGTCTATTTTTTAGCTAACATGAAGCCATAGAGGTGTGTTCTGGTGCAGAACTGAAGAGTAATTAAAGGTCACAGTCTCAGGAGCTCTACCAATCTCCATCTAACCAATGAATATGGTATTATCATGGTTTGAGATTTGTTCCACATTGTGTTCATGTTCTATCCAAGAACTTTTATTGTGATTCCCCTCAGGCTTGTTGATAGTGGTAAGCTTTTTGATTCAAAGCCATGAGGATTTATATTGACCCAGTCCATTTGTCCATTGAACTAATGGTTTACATGCAGATTTGGTCTTCTTCATTCTCTTTTACTCCACACAGGTATAGACCAATAGCTGCACCTAAGATGGACATTTATAAACTTTTAAGGCTGTAGTCACCCCTCCCCCAAATGGGTTGTAAATTATAGAAAATTGTCTCTATGGACTATTGTTTATCAATTGTCTAGAGACTAGAGTTCTGTGCCCCCAGGTCGGGAGCTTTATTCATTCTCCTAAGGTATTTGGTTGTGTCTGAGTAGTTTTCTTGTTTTCCCTTATATGCTCCACTATATTCATGAATACATTTATAGCAAAGCTAAAGTCACATGTACTTTTTATGTGAACACAGACAAGGAACAGAAAGCTCGGTTTGAGGAGATTGTTTGGGAGAAACGGTATCAGAAAATATGCCATTGCTGGAATTTCTATTGAGCTGGCAAATCAGACTATGTGTAGGCCAAAACTACATGAAAGAACATGAGGCAAACAAGACCTAAGCCCACCTTTACTGTAACATCTTTCACCATTTCAGCTCCAAGTATCTAAGACATGGGGAAACCTTTGGATAAGCATTGATTTGTGTGTATATGTGTTTGTGTGTGTGTGTACTTTTCATGTGTCTGTGTGTCTGTATGGCAATTTTTCCTGGAGGCTTTTTCTTTCTAATAAAAAAGCTATTGCCATCAAGTTAACACTGACTCGTATTAACATGCAAGTAGAACTGTGCTCCAGAGAGTTTTCAAGGGCTCATATTTTCTGAGATATATCCCTCAGGTTTTTCTTCAAAGGCATTTTTGAGTGCACTAGAACCACTGTATTTGGTTAGAAATCTACTGAAATGCATTTTTCATCACCCAGTACTCCTTTTTAAGATAGTTTACTGTCTCAATTATATTCCTTATAATGTGAGGCTTATTCTTCCCAGCAGACAACTCTGCTACAAGCAGGTCAAATACCAAGATCAGGAGTTAAATTTTGTTCTTATCCATCTAGTAAGTACTGGCTTCAAATGTGTGTGAGTCTATTCTAGATGAATCAGCACGCTGTATAAATTTCAAATCTTTTGAACATGCACTGACTTAAAAATTACATAAACAATGTGCTGTTTTACATGAGGTCCTTATTAGCCTCTGATTTACTAAGCAAAATGTTTTCAATTATGCCATGTGAGAGTCAAGGCCACACAATAATTGTTGGCTGAGTTAGAATCACATTGCTGGTGTTCTAGTCCATGTTTCACAGCTAGATGCAAAATCTGGAAAAGATGATTTCTTTTAGCAACAATAATTTCAAAGCTAATTTGTGCTGCCTTACAGAGCAATGCAGGATTGGTGGAAGAGAGCTGGCTTTGAAGTCATTTTCAGTTGATATATTCAGATATCAACTCAGATTACTGTGTGACCTTGGAGAATGTAAAACATATGTATTAATATTAGCTATTTTGTCTAGATCTGGAGGTGTATAACAAGTAATATTTATGGTTTAGCTTGCTGTTATCCAAGATAATATCTTTGGTGCAATAGGAGGCATTCAGAGTTTATAGGTACTGTACAACTGTATTACTAAGACATTCATTTAATGTTTGTGTAGTACTTGGTTTGTGACAGTCCTAAAATGGTCAGAATATTGTTTTTTTCATGAGTCAAAGGCACATGTGTACATGGACACTAGCACTCTTTTTTGGGGGGGACATCACTGGTCTCTGGTGGTGGGAGTAGGAGGCCCAGCCCCACTGCTGGAATTGAACCTCCGTCCCAGTGGGCCGCAGTCCTGCGCACAACCACTATGCCACCAGGGCTCAGCCCAACACTAACACTCTTTATCATACCATATATTTGTGGCCTTAACTATGATTTTCTGCTTTTACATTGAACTTCTAATATCCTTTTCAGTAACTGTATAGAACACAGAAACAAGATTTATGATTGGAATGTTTATTAAGGGGATTAATAGGTTGTTATGCGATTGAGAAATGCTTAAAATAGAGGAATTCATCAGGATATGGTACAGTTTTTCTTGACAATAGATGCCTAAAGGGCATGTTATTTAGTTACAAGTCTCAACTCACAAGAATTCAGCTCAAACTCTACGAGTCAGCAGCTTCCTGAATTAAAGACCCAGAGGTCCCCAGTTCCAGTGATATCCAGTACAAAGTCACTCAGCTCCACTTCCATGGTTCAGCAAGTGAAGTTCTCCAAATTAAGTATGCAGAGGCACACACAAGCCAGCCTCCTACACACAAACATTCAGTTTTGCTTGCTCCATGGGCTGAGAGCTCTGACACGTGATTCCATACTCGGGACCCTGGTTCTGCTACATCTCTGATTTGACAGGAGGACATTCTCTATGCAGAGTTCTCAGGTCCAGAAGATGCACTCCTCTCCTGGCTCTTCCTGGCAATTAACTCCCTTCTCCTGCTGCTGAGTGGGCTCATTTTATATGCAGCAGGAGGGCCTTCCAAGGAATCCTGTTCACAACTACTCCTACATGACTCTTACCGAGATCTTCTTATCTTCTTATGAGTCCCAGGCAAGTAATGGTTGCCTGAGAGGAGTTAGACACTTTGGCTAGAAGAACCACATTAAATATTTCAGCATCCTTGCAGTGTTCACTCAGAGAAAAGTATTTTAAAATGTGGACTTCATTCTTGTGCTCATCTATATTGTGTTGAGTCAAAAGTAAATAAGAGAGAGTCACACAGGATATGGTTGACTGGGATGTTGATGTCTCAGAGATGTCAAAAAGTGAGAAATTGATAAAATAATGGTCTAATGGGGACTATTATTGCAGCACTCAAATGTTCATCAAGAGGAAAACTAGGAAGGTGTGAGACATCCCGGCACATCTAGAGACCTTCCACACCAGAAAGGTGACAATGAAATTAAGACTGAGGGAGACTTTCAGGGCGTCAGTGCTAGCTGAATGTGTGATTTCAAAAATGGAGTGTCAACTAAAGTGTCAGGCAATAACACATGGACTGGCAAAGATTAAGTTTGCTCTGAAGGAGGAACCTATGAGAAGCGATGTCATTTTATTCAATGTCTAAAATTTCAGTTAACTTTCCATGTCTGATGGCCCTAATATAGACTATTAATTAAATAGAATACCCATTATTCCATCTGAGAAAGGCATGCAGATATAATTTCTGTAAGACTTTGTTTTTTTTTATTTTCATTGAGAAAAGGTAAATTGTTTTTAGGTCCACATGCTCTCCACACTGAGCACAGATAGGGCAGTAGTTAAAATACTTGGCTTTTAACATTGAAAACGACAAAGTGAACCTACCAGTGGATCCTACGGAGAAAACTGTGTTAATCTGCTTCCCTCAAGGTTATAGATTTGAAAACCCTATAGCGAAGTTTTGCCCTGCCCTAAAGGGTGACTAAAAATGGTGCAAATGATAATGGCTTTAAAGAGTGCAGGAGTTCATGAAGACTTTTACTTTCCATGGCAGAACTCCTATAATCTGCCATGTGACATCATTTGACAAGCAAATTAGGACTGATTTAATCAATTCCTCTTGATTTGCCAGAGAATCTTCATTTCTAAAACAATTATATCTGCATAAGTCAGCATGGTCCAACTGGAGTCAAGGACTTGGGTATGAGAGTGCATATGCTAACTAGCCTCAGCCACTCAGATGACTCCATAGACATCAGTACAGGGCATACGCTTAAAATGAACCAGCCCTTCTGGGAAAAAAGATGACACTTCTGCTCCTCTGAAGATTTACAGACTCAGAACCCCAGAGAGAAATGTTATGATTTAGAATCAACTGGATGGCACTAAGTTTTTCGGAACATTTTAGGAAGTGGGTGTGGGCCAGCTCTCTGTCACTGATTGCCATACAGAGTCATACCGGAGCCTGAAATTGAAGGAATAAACCAAAGTAATATAATACTCACCTTGTCCTTATCTTCAACATTTATATCTAGTTCAGTGTTGTTTTTGCATTAATTTTGTTCTTTGGAAGTATTATTTTAAAATATTATTTATCTTTACAACTAAACTTTTGGAACTCCCTCAAATCGTGAGCCTGCGGGTTTAGATCGTCAAGAGTAGCATACTTCTGTAGAGTGGCTGTAGCCTTTTATTTCTCTATGCTCAAATGAGTATATTATGTTTATTGTCTAGTGCCATTTTGTCCACTTCAACCCAGCATGACCCCATCTGTGATGACTCAACCCAGTCTAGAGGGTCTTCAAAGGATGACTCTTTAGAAACAGATCCTGTTGGCTTGACTTTTGAGGCCAGGGGGTCTGTTTCCTTGCATAGGTTTTTACTGCCAACCTTTCAGCTAGTAGTTGGGTACTTTATTGTTTGAGTGACCCAAGGACTTCACTAACCGACAAATCCAGATTCACTTTGCACGGGGAGGGAGGCGGTGTTTAATAAGTTTTATTCTGTGAAGTAACTGTTCACAGTTTAATTACGTACTTTGTAGCACACTTAATATCTGTTAATCAAATTAATAAAAGAAGCAAACTATCATTCTTCATATTTATCTCCTGCTGATATATTTTCAAAGTTTTTGCTGATATAGACTCTTTGACCTAAAACCATATTTTGTAATTCTTTAAGAATTCAGCTATCTGCCTTGGTTGCCTAAGAAAACATGTTAAGTAATGCCAAGTATTTTAGCTACTGCACTCTCTGTGCTCAGTTCTGCAAGATCTTACTTCTCTGGACTTCACTAGCCACTTCTATAAAATACGAACATCCTTTACAGCTAAGTGATTCTATGAGAATGAAAAACTTCACTGAGCTTTTTCAGAAGGATAAGAATTAACCATCTATCTACCTATGTATATCTGGGAATTAGTTTTCTGGAGATACTCTCACCAACGGATGGCCCATGAACACATGAAAGTAATGGCTCACAGCTCTGGAGGCTACTAGTGTGCTTTCAGGGTATTGATTGTTTGATGCTTTCTTAAGGCCTTTGAGGGAAAACTCATCCTTCGTCTCTCTCCTGGTGTCCAGTGGTTCCCAGGCATTCCTTGTCTTGGAGATTCATATGTATTAGAATATATTAAACATTACTAATTTTCTAACAGTTGTCTACTAATGTTAGTTTTTAGCTGAAGAGCAGTTTGAATGTTTTCATAGCAGTTTTCTGAATTGTTAACTTTTCAATTTTCTTTATACTATAAAATATTTTACATTTGGTCTACTGCTTTTTTTTCTCATTGTGATAACTTCAGTCAGGTACAGTTATAGCTTCTTGCTCTTAGTTTTCCCATGGTTAAGTTCTTGAGCTATCACTTGCTCACCTACTAACACTGGTTATGCTTCCTAATGCTTGGGACCTAGCATTGTTCTTCTTTTCATCTGGTAATAATAATAGTCATCACCAACAGTCTGGGAAAGATTAAATAGAAATGCATGTGGATGGAGTTTACATGTTGGGAAGAGAATACAAATGTAAGAATGCATAATTATTAATTCCATGCAAACAAAGTTCTTTAGTACTTTGTACTTGATGAATAATCATTCACTCACACTTACTAAAAACTCAAGCTCTTTGAACTTGATTTAATATGTAAAACAAAAGTCTGAGAAAGTAACTGATATGCATATGAGTAGCATCCCAAATTGTTCATTTGCTTTCATGGCCTCTTTGGATTGAAAGTGGGTTCAACTGAGTTTCCCCTTCCCACCTTGGTTGAATTTAAAAAGGGGTTCCTCTCTCAGGAATCATTTCATGGGGTGAGGGACAATGCCTGAAATTCTTACTCTGACATCTACATCCAGCATGCTCAGATGCTAAGCCCAGATATTTCCATCTATCACTGACAGCAGCAAATGCCTTCGGGGATCCACAAATCATGCTGTGATCTTTCTCTCTCTCACATTATCACCAACAGCAAATAGTCCATGGTGGAATTTGTGCTGACGGTTCAGGTGATGATTTGCCAGGCAGCAAAGTCTTTCAGCATTGTTCTTCAGGGGTTCTTTCAGATCCTGCAGGGCTAACACAAAGAAAAGCTTGCTGATTTTCTGTCCACTACCTGTAATGCTGGCAAATGAAACTCAAAATTGAGTGAGATGCAAAAATACAGGATAGGAAGATATCATTTTCACATTCAGATTTTTCTCCCAGCCAGACGGGCTTTTGAGTTGCAGAGTAAGTCATGGCCTGGGGCAACACAAAAGAACCTTTTCCCAACTGTCTGAAGTAAAGGCTGCTCCAAGGAAACTCAGCATTTTTGGAGCTTCACCATGATTGGGTTAAATGGCACTTGGAAGAGGTGATAAATAGCCATTTGAAATATGTCCCAGTCACTGCCTTGACTATTGGGTCTGAAAAAATGGAAAATTCTCATTTTTTAAAGACTGACTTACTAGACATATACTTAACTTTTTTTTTTTTTACTATGCATATTCTTGTTCCTTCTCCATGCTCATTTTCATTCAAATGGCCTTTGGTAAGAGTTTTAGCTAGGCAACTACTTTCCTTTGCCCGATCATTATACAAACGAGAGCAGTTTCCATAATGGCTCACACACAACAAGTCTTATGATTATCCATACTTTTTAGATACCAGTCTAAGACATAATAAGATTAAGTGTTTTATCCAATGTCATGCAGATAGCAAACAGTTGAGCCAAGAATTTAGTACAAGCCTTGGGACCTCAGTTTCCATGAACTAAACACAGCCTATTCAAATAGAAGCCTGTGTGTATGTATATGGATATTTTCTCATCCGGGTTTATAACTGGTCTCAGAGATTGTCCTGGTTCAATCTACTTCATCAGAGTTAGAAGTAGAGCCCTTCCTGTGATGTGCTTTACAGGGATCTTTACCTGTGTACTTCACATGTTCTCTAGCTCTTTTCTGACCTTGAGCACTCTCTACCATTCCTATTGTTTCTATGAAGGAGTTCTAGTGACTCAGCATGTTGTGCTGGCTTACGAAATGATAGGTCAGAATTTCAGACACAGTATCCAATCTGTGGGAGAAAGACAGAAAAATTACAAGCTCAGACGCACGCGGAGCCTTTCTCCTCTGACCTGGAGTGGGAATTGATTCCACTGTAGTAGGTTTCGCCGCTACTGAGCCATGAACACTTCTGTTTTTACTTCCTGTCCCTTGTAAAACCAAACCAACCCAAACACAAACTTGATACAAAATGTTATCACACTTAAGAAAGGAAAGTATGTTGAACCTGCATCATGAGGTGAGGAGTTCATCTCCTTTAACATGCACCTTGGAGGCAGCATGGCAGTAGATGCTGTGGTGGGTTCTGCACTGCACTGCTAAGTGCAATGTCAGCTCTTGCAAAAAAAGATGAAGTTTTCCACTCTCATAAAGATGTACCGTCTCCTACATTTACGGACACAGTTCTACTCTGTCCTACGAGGTTGCAATGGATCAGCTTTGACTTAATGGTGATGAGTTTCCTTTAGAAGACCTGGTGGTGTGAAGGGCTATGCATTGGTTTGTAGTTTCAAACCTTGGTCAGGAGTTCTAAACCACATACTACACTGTGGGAGAAAGATAAGGGTTTCTGCTCCTAGAGTCACATACAGGATTAGAAACCCACAGGGGCATTCTACTCTGCCCTCTAAGGTCACTATCGCTGGATATAAATTCATTGGCAGAGATTTTTTCTTTGTTTGTTTTAAATTGCATAGCAATTTGTAGCATAGATTCCAAGGCTAGCGTGCTTGCAGTTGATTCCAGGCTCTACTATGGGTTCACTCTATGACTTTGGCACTAACTATGATCTCTCTTTGTTCATGTCTTATGTGTTTCTGTGAATATTAAATGGAAATATCCAATCACCACTCAGCATAGTTTCTGACACTTATTATCCATTTACTGTGGTTGTTTGGTTTCCTCAAGTAACTTCTGACTCAGAATATTCTATGTACAACAGAATGAAACACTACCCAGTCTTATACCTCCCTCACACCCATTAGTATACTTGAGCCCATTGTTCCAGCTCCTGTGTCAACTCTTCTTATTGAAGGACTTTCTCTTTCTTTACCAAAAAAGATATAGTTCTTCAGAGATTGGTCCCTCCTGTAGACATGCTCCAAATATGTGAGATGAAATCTCACCACACTTGCTTCTAAGGAGCATCTTGTCCGTACATCTTTCAACATAATCTGCTCATTCTTCTGCCTCACTGCTGTTAAGTCTGCTGATTTACAGTAACCCCTGTGGGTTTCTGAGACTGTAACTGTTTACTGGAGTAGAAGGCCCATCCTTAGTCCCTCAGACCTACTGGTGGTTTTGAACTGCTCACCATGTGTATCACAGTCCAATGTGTAGCCATAATACTACCAGGTCTCTTCAGTCTGGCAGTTCATGGTATATTTGATTTTTTTTTGCCAATACCATAGTGCAAAGTCTTCAACTCTTCCTTGGTCTTTATTTTCTAGTTTTAACATATTAATTAGTTGATTGAAACAAATAAACATGGGTGTATCAGATTAACTCAGGCTTCAAAATGAGTAAATATATGTAACCAGGAATTTAAATTTTTAACTGAGTTTTTTTACTTGATATAAGGCATTCTCTTAATCATGCCTCATCTTTCCAACAATCTTGAACAAATCTATTAACCAAATATTTCAAGAAAAGATGTTCAGAAAAATCAAATATCTTTCCCAGAAATACACAATTGGTACTTGTCTACTTTCATATTTTTTATTGACTACAATAATTTTTGTCCTCAATGTCTGGGATGTTTCTTCTGGGGGTGGAACTTGTTACTTATAAGCTAAATTTACCTATCATGCTCCTCATTCATAAACCAAAGATAAGTGGTACAGAATTTACAAAGTTAAACAAATCACTATTTTACTATTGTATTACTAAACTTCTGCTTTCCCTAGGTTTATAACATACCTGCATAGTCACCTCAAAAACAACATACACACATCAACAGACACACATTGGCTGTTAAGTTGATGATGACTTATCCCATATATGCCAAAATAGAACAATGTTTCAGTGGTTTATTTTTCTGAAGTAAGTAATCAGATCTTCCTTCTATGAAAATTACAAGTCCTGAAACTTCCAGTTTTTAGTTAGCAACCACATTTATCCATCTGCACTACTTAGTGATTGTAGGCTATCTCCAAGGACCCTTTGATTTCCAGCAATGTTTTGTGTAAGGATAGTTAACTTCTATTTAGCACAAGTTGTACTTTGTGCCAGCCCCTATGATAAGCACTTTGCACACACACATTATCCTTTCAGATACCCAGGTAATAAGCAAATGTGTAGCACACATTTTAGATTTATTATAACCCAAGAAATGTGGGCTCTGAGAGGTTAATTTACTTTTTTAAGGTCACACTACTATTGAGAAATGTAGTCAGAATTGAAAACCAAGCCTGTGTCACTCTAAAGCATTTATTTATGCTGTATTATGACCCTGGATAGAGAACTCATCATCTAAGAAGGATGACTTGGGTGGTAATGAAATAATAATTCAAGTTGTGGGGAGATGTATAGTTTGATGAACTTCATCTGGTCTATGTTAGGGAATGACAAGAAGATATGTAGGCATAAATAAGGAGTGGTTGTATGAAATGAGCAGATGAGCAAGAAGGTTAAGTAAGAGAGGTGTGGACCATATCAGACCTGCAAAGAAGTGAAATGAAGCGATGGTGAGAGTCCTATATAAAAAGGATGTCATGGTTCATGGCATCTGCACCCTAAAGCTGGGTTGTCCATGTGCTTGGAATGACAGGCAGTCATGATGTATGCTCTTTTGGCACTGTTGCTTTGGCCCCTTCTTCAGAAATGGAGAAACTGGCTCACTCAGTGCTAGTTAACTCCTTGCCAGTGACCAATTTTTAATTTCCTGTATCTTTGCGGGTGTTTGTGTTTCGTTCCTTGGTTTAGTTCCTCTACAGAAAAACTGACAAGGAGACTAGAGAGAATGGATACTTCCCATTTTCTGACATTTTTCTGTGTGAGATGCTGAAGACGTGCGAGAATGAGTGAGCACAAAACTTAGGAAGTATAAGAGAAACTATGGGGTATAGGTGTGCTTTCATCCAAGTTCCTTTTTCTTTTTTAAAAAATACTTTCCTTTCAACCCACATCTGATATGAACCCAATGTGAAATAAAGACATCACTCAATGATTTATAATTGTATTAAATTGTATTAAATATGTTTCACACAAAACTTAAAAAATATTAGTACTGAGCAGACAAATATAAAAGAAAAATACAAATAGAAAACCTCTAAAATGGCAATACATAAATAAGCATCTCCTACATTTTCTATTACTCTTATTGTACTTTAATTAGTATTAATATTTTCTACTTTGTCCCATAGGATTTTGTAGATGAAGATAATTAAAGAGATATTTACACACAAATTGGCAGAGACCAAAAGCATTCTATTTTTCTTCTAGAAAAATCTTATATGAATAATTTTTATCTGCCTGAGATCTCTTTTGTGCCTTATTTTTTCAAATTATGGTACCATTTTTTTTTCAAATGGGTAAAATAGCATGGCTCAAATGTACTACATTAATACAAATAGTATTTTAAATGCCCTTCTTCATTTAGGCAATGCTGCTAAAATTTCAATAAAGTATAATAATAGATTACTATATCTTTTCCTGTTTAAATTTGCTCTTTGTTATTGTTATTTATTAATTTAATCTTTCAAAAATATTGATCTTATTGTTAGTATAGACTGATACAGTGCATTGCAATGAGGTTACATGCACACACTGCTCTGATAAAATCCATGACCTTAAAGAATTCACGCTTCAGTGACAGTGAGGATAATATTAATGATTAATAAATAACATCTATTAAACATAAACAAAATATAGCAGAATCTGTGCTTAGTGAATTTATGTATATGTATATCATATACTGTTGATCCTCATAATCACCTTATAATTGGGTTCTTTTATAAAATTTATAGAGATGAAAGTAAGATTTTGAAATTCTGAATGGCTTTTTCAATATTGCTTACATGATAAGTGCTGTGCCTGGAATTCAAGTATATCCCCATGCCCATGTCACATCAAAGCTAAGATTGTGATTTTCCTTACATTTTTTAAACTATTTGGCTCTTTTGATAGCCATATACATCAAGAATATATCCATCATTCCACTTAATCATTTTAAAGAACTGCACCCTCTCTTTTGGAACAATAACTACATAATAAAAATATGCATGCTGGTAAGTATAAGGTCTACAACATCTTTATGTGTCTAGCAAACAAGCAGAGAAAACTCTCTGAACGTTTCTAAATCCCTCCAACCTCCTAGTTCTTTATCATCTCTACATCCTTTGCTTAAGGATATATAACATTGAAATCAGGTATTGTGTTTTTTCAGACCACTAGTGATATAACAGATTTTATGGTGGGCTCATAACCACTAAGTTGGGGAACTTGCCAGCAGCTTCATGGGAGAAAGATTTTCTGCTCCTGTAAATAGTGACAGCCTCTGAAACCCACCCTGTTCACTACTGTTGCTGTGAATGAGAGGTGACTCAGTGCTAAAGAATTTGGTTCCTGGCATTTGGAATATTTGCTTCTTGCTCAGTATGAGAGTTTTTAGGGGAGAAGAACCCTAGTTCTTAACACCTTCCCTTTGTGTCTTCTCCATGATATTTATTATTGGCCATTTAAGAGTCTTATACTTTCCTGAATGTTATGTGCTCAGATGCTATATATATGTAATATACCTTTGCCTTCAAAGCAGACACAAACCCAGACACCTGGAGGAAACTGATATCTAAATAAGAGACTAAGATCAAGTAGCGAGTGACATGGAAATGAGAAATGAGAGTTCTGATGAGGCCTGGTAGAATCACTCTGTGAAAGGTTTCTGGGGAAGTAACCATTGTTTGGGATAGGTGCCAAATTCTGTGCCACCACAAAAATAGGTATGTTTGACCTCCTTGTTGAAGCCACCATGTCCATTCATTTCATTGAGAATCATCCTCTTCTTTCCTGACATGCTGATTCACGGACCCTTCTGTTCGATAGAGAAGGCAATAATTGTTGTGAGCATGATCAAGTTTTTATTGAGTAGACAACAGATGAGATTTATAGGCAAAATTATTAAGTGGGCAAAATACCAATGATGAGTTATTCTAGGTGCTGTCCAGACATGATTTCTAAATTTCACAGTAGCCCTGCAAAACAAGGTTTATTATAAAATTTACAGATAAGCAAGTCAAAGTTTTAAAAGCTTAGAACATAGTCTGTACTAGCTCAGTTTGTTCTGTACTTGGGATCTCAGACTCTTCCCAGGACACCACACTACACAGGAAGCATGAGGCTTTACATCGCGCTTATGCAAGCTTCCATAGCTGTGGATGTACAACATTACAGAAACAACCGAAGAGAATGAGATGAGAAAACATGAGTTCAGTTGACCATTAAGTGGGATTTTTTTAAGGGGTAAGGGCCCCTTTTATTGTATTTGAGAAGGGAACAATAAATGATCCCACTGCTAACTACATGAGTTTTTCTATTCTCCTAACTGAGGTTGTTTGATGTATCCATCATTGTCTAAATTATAACTTTGGAAAGAGGATGTTGTCTTATACAATCTGAAAAGAAAAATCACACAGATTTACAAAATGTGTGATAAATAAGACAGACAGACATCCCTAGAGACCAGACAGACCAGACACTCTTAACAAGTTGAGAGCATTGTAAGACTCTTTGCATTAAATAATAGTAAGACTCTTTCCATTAAATAATAGGAGCTGATACTAAGGGCTCAAATAGAGAGTAAATGTCTAGAAAATGATGATGATAACATATGTATGAATATGCTTGATATATTGATGTATGGATAGTTTTGAGAGCATTAAGGGCACCCAATAAAATTATCTTACTAAAAATAATAATGATCCACAGTATCTATGAGTATTAGTGTTTCTTGGAGATAAGAGATTCAATATGTTAGAACAGGGACTAAAATCAAAGGTTTGAGGCATAAAAATCAGAGTTCATATCCAAGCTTTACCACCAATATCCAAGCTTTGCCATCAATATGCTATTGCATCTTCTATAAATAAAGTATGAATTCTAGGATAAAGGGCTTAGCCCCCATGCACAAAACGTTTTGGGAAATTGCAACCATTATTCTGATTACTTTTACTATGATATCGGGAAGGACAGAGAACTAATACCCACTCTGGAAAACATGATGGCAGGGAGCAGTGGATATCTCCGAATTGTGTCATACTAAGGACACAAGCCCTAACCCCCAGTAGGGCCCTCTTAATGAATAATTGAGCTCTGCTATGAAAGGAAAACTTTGTTTATGGTTTCTGATATTATGTGTTTGCACCTGGCTAGTTCCAATAATACTTTTAAATAACCCATTTCACCTTTAACGTCTGATACATATACCTCCTGTTTTTGTGCTAGGAGTTCTATAGCTATAAAAATAACAACTTTAAAGAGGAAATACTCTTTTATTATTTTTAAATAACAAAAGTGTCCTGGCTGGAGCCAAAGGAAATCAGAGAATGGAAGCTCAGTCAGTTTGGTTCACTATATCCTAGACTGTTGTCTATCAGGTGAGAGCTGGGCAGTTTTGTCTCCATTATAACATAAAAAGAATGAAATACATACAGTCTGAATCTTCCATATTTGATTCACTCAAGGATTTTGAAATGTGAAACTCCCTATTGAATTATAATAGTTTGGAGATTGTTGACTGTTCTGAGCTTTCTAGGACATAAATTCAAAAGCTTAATATACTTAATACAGATCTTCCCACTGATGAGATTTTGTGTTCATTACAGTGCTATTCACAGTAGTCAAATGGTGGAAGTAGCTAAAATTCCCAGAAACAGAAATATATAAAAAACAAAATGTGGCATATGTATACAATGGAAAAATTTTTGTCATTAAAAATAAGAAATGAAATCCTAAAACATGACACAGAATGTATGAAAATATTGTGCTGAGAGAAATAAATCATCAGTCATAAAAATACAGCTATTGTGTGATTTCACTGATTTAAATACAGTGAACTATGCAAATGCAAAATGATCGGAGGTCAACAGTACTCATCAAAGACGGGAGAGTACTTATCAAGAAAAAGGGAATCTTTGGCTAACGAGAATTGAGTTTCTATGTACAATGATGGAAATGATGGCAGTACATTGTACAACCAGTTTCGTTGGGGTGTACAAGTGAAAATATTGAACTAGCAAATGTAGTGCTACATAGATTTTTAGAATAATTTTTTGAAGTCTTGCTGCATATAAAACACTTAATTGCCATCTTTTAATCCAAAGATATTATGGAAGGAGTAAATGTTTCGCTAATCTTTAACATATTCAAGTTTATACAAAATGTCCATAATTTTAAGCATATTGCTGTCCAATTAATGAATGACAGAAATAGAAAAATAAACTGTGTCGAATTAAGTGCTAAATTTTAATACAAATCACCAATGTTTATAGGATACTAGTAGACAGACAGAGATTACCTTATTTCACCAAAGATTTAGGGGATACAGATAGACAACTATGCATAAAAGTATTCTGCTAAAAAAAACTATCACTTTCAAAGAAAATAAATGAACTTAACCCAAATGAAAATTAAAATGTTAATGTAAGGTTGAAATAATTTTGCAAAAGATGTAGACATTAAGGGGAATTCAATTAAAATGTCAAGTGTAGGAACTGAGGAACTAAGAGACAGAATGACTCTGGTAAAGGCAATAGCCACTCAAGCCTCCAAGAAAGCATTGTAATTATTAGGTGTCATCAAGTTGCTTTCAACAAATAGTGATTCCATGTATAGCAGAAAGAAATGCTGCCCTATTGGTGTCATAATTATTGCTAGGCTGGAGTCCTTTGATGCACCATTGTGTCAGTCCATCTCATTGGATGTCTTCTTGTTTGATACTGCCTTTCCACTTTATCAAGCATGACATCCTCCAAGGAATGTTGTTTCATTAGATGCCAGTTGAGTCAATTCCAGCTCATGGAGACCTTTTTTCACAACAGAAGAACCATTTCCTGCTCTTGTACCATCCTCACAATTGCTCCTATGGTTGAGCCTCTTGTTGAAACCACTGTGTCAAGCAGGAATAAATCTCACCTAACAACATGTCCAAAATATTTGAGACATATCTCATTATCCTTGCTCTAAGGAGGATTCTGGCTATCCTTCTACCAAGGAAGATGTATTTGTTCACTTGGCAGTTCATAGTATTCTTTCCCAGCACCATAGTGGATTGATTCTTCTTTGTTTTCCTTATTCAGTGTTCAACTTTCACAAGCATATGAGAAGATTGAAAATACCATGATTTGGGCCAGGTGCATCATAGTTCTTAATATAAGATCCTTGCTCTTCAAAATTTCAAAGAGGTCTTGTGCATCTTCTCAACAGAGATGCATAAAATATATTGTTCGATACATTTTTAATAAGGAAGTGTTTGTTAAAATATTTTTCAAAAATACATAAATAAAATAAAATCTTTTTCCTATAGTTCTTTAAAGCCAGAGATTTTATTTGTTTATTCATTCTACATTTATTTCAACATTAACTGTGTAACTAATTGTACTTGAAAAGAGATATTTCAGGGCCAAATTATGATAACTTCTGAATTAGAAAATTCCCTATAGTAATTGTCCCAGGGAGAAAGGGAAGGTTTTTGATCCGTAAAGAATTCGTGTCAGAAAACCACAGACAGGGGGTGGGGTACCACTCCATTCTATAGGGTCAGGATGACTCAGAATGGAGTGTGTAGGTGTGAGTTTATTTTGTTTCTTTGTTGATCCTCCCAGGTCTACCAATCTTTTCTTTTCATCCCCACAGTTTAATTGGCACATCAAACAAATATCATGTAATTCAATCATGCAACATATCAAGAGTAATTGTACACTCTTACCATAGGCATCTTTAGAATTTTTCCCTCATGATTAAATCACCTTTAAAAGGAGTTGTGCTCAGATCTAGTGCTCCTGCCCCCTTTCACCTGTGTGTTGCTGGATTTCTTGATAGTTTCTGCCACGAACATTGCCTGTGGATCCAAGGAAGATGAAATGTTTGACAATGTTTGACATTTCTCCATTTATAATATTACCTATTGATCTAGTTGTGAGGGTTTTGGTTTTCTTACATTGAGTTTTAATCCACATTACAGGAAGTAACACTTGATCTTCACCAGGAGGTGCTTCCAGGTCTCCTCACTTTCAGCAAGCGAGGTTTGTCATCCGCATATTGCAGGTTACAAAGCCTTCTCCCAATCTTCTTTCTATAGTACAGCTTTTTGGATTTTTGCTAGACACACAGACTGATTACGTATGATGAGAGGATATGGCCCTGGTGCTCACCTTTCCTCATTTGAAACTTGCAGTAGTCACTTTTGTTTGTCTCTTTGTGCAGGTCTTCATGATCCCAATGAAATATTCTCAGATTTCTATGAATAATATTCATAGTTTTTTATGATCTAACAGTCAGATGTGTTTCCACAGTCAGTAAAATATAAATAAATATTTTCTTGTATTTTTTTTCAATCAAGGTACATCTAATAATGTCAGAAATGTTATCTCTTGTTTCATATCCTCTTCTGAATATAGGTTGGATTTCTGGCTTCTCCCACTTAATGTACTGCTGCAACTGATGAAAGGTCTTCAGCAAAATATTACTTACATGTGATATTAATATGGTTTAATAATTTCTCTATTAAGCTGGGTGACCTTTCTTTGGAATGGCTACTTTAATAGATGTCTTCCCGTTGCTTAGTCAAATAGCTGTCTTCTAAATTTCTTGGTAGATGTGAGTGAATGTTTCCAGTATGTTGAAGTATTTCAGTTGATAATCCTCCAATTTCTGGAGTTCTTTTTTTTTTCAGTTTGTTTCTGTTTGGATTTTTGGGGTTTTTTTTTTTTTCATTTTAATCAATGCTTTCACTATAGCTTAGATTTCTTCCTTCAGTGATATTGTTTTTGGGTCATATGTTACCTTTTGAAATGGTTAAATGCTGACATTTACTTTTTGGTTAATTTACTCTGTGTGTCATCCCTTGCATCTATGCTTCCCACATCATTCTCTCTCTCTCGATTATATATATATATATATATATATATATATATATATATATATATACACACACACAGACACACACACATATATATACATACATATATTTATAAAGTAAGATTTCAGCAAAAATGAGATAGGGCCCCCTCCCCATGGTATCATGGTATGACTTGCTGCTGTAACCACAATGATGGGCCCAAAAATATTTAAAAATTATGAAGATGTAGGGCTAAAGTTTTATTCAACAGCAATACTAGACTATGTTTATTCTCTATCTTATGCTAGGCACTACCCAAATAATAGTTTCAACTTCGATGGACTTTATTTCTCTTTATGTGGGCAGATTCTATGCATTATTTATAATTTGTCAGGCTATTTATGGATTTCTGCTCACGTTAGAACTCATTCCCCCTTCCACCCACCGGAGGTCCCATGTGATGCAAAATTTTATACAGTGACTGATAACCATTAGGTTAGCAGTCAAGGCCCAAAAGTGGCACAGAAGAAACCTAGAGATATATTTGGAAAATCAGCCATAGAAAGTTCTGTGATACGGGTTCTCAAGAATAGGAATCTACTCAAGGACAACTAGTTAATTGTGCTTAGGTGACTTAGTACAGAGGTCTTTTTGCCCCAGGGACAAATAATAGCAGAAACATGTTCCCTAAGAAGAGCCTGCTCTTGGATGCTCTCTCATTCCCTGCTCCTGGTCAGTCTGGCAGCGGGGGAGGGTCTCTCTCCCCTGTGGGTGCACATGTGCCCATTCTAGGACCACCCAGGTCCACCGCCTCTTGGCCCACATGCTCTCACCTTCTAAGTTTCTTGGGCATCTGGTCTCCCAGGACACACCCCCTCTGTCTCCAAGATCCACAAATGTGGGTGCTGCTCTTTTCCATGTGGTTGTTTGGACCTATTTGTAAACCCTTTGAGTCTATGAAAACTGATGTGTACAGTCCTTCATAAAAATCCACTTCAATTACAAAATAGGCTTTTACATGAATTCTTTCATTGTAAAAAGCCAAGAACTGAGGTATTTCCAACTCCCGAAAGCTCACACTTTAGTTTTAATAATTTGGTCCTTCCTGGTCCTCACCTTTATGAAGAGATGACTGAGAATACACCAAAGTGTGATGAAAGCCAGGTTAGGAATTGGAATAGTGTCTGGGACTTAAAGGTGTGTATTCAAACAAGCAGCCATCTATGTGAGGTACCCACAAAGTTCTCATCAGAGAAGCACACCAGGCTATGTGAAACAAAGATGACAAGAAAAACCAACTATGATGATGGAAAAATTATTAGTGTTTAAATTGGGAACAATTTGTGGAAGTCTATGGAGGACAGTAGAGGCCAACATCCTTGTGTAGAGTATTTGTCAGGTTAAAATCTCTAGGATGTCCCCTCTATCCTTGGATGAGGGACTCAAGCAGCTTTGCTCTCAGAGAGGCTATTGTAAACTTGATTGTTCCATAACAGGAATTTCTTCTCAGGTTTTAAAAAATATTTTGGGGGGTCTTTCACTATTTTACGTTTTATTTTTGCCTTTTATAAAAAATGATTTTATTGGGGGCTCTTATAGCTCATAACATTCCATACATCATTTGCATCAAGCATATTTGTGTACGTGTTGCCATCTTCAGTTCCAAATATTTTCTACTTGTGCCCTTAGTACAAGCTCCTCTTTCCCCTTTCTTTTTTTTTAATAAACTATTTTGGGAGCCTCATAGAACTCCCATCACGATCAATACATACATCAATTGTATGCATACCACATTTGCACACTTGTTGCCATTGTCTGTACTCCAGAGAGGAGGTTATATGTAGATCCCTGAAATTGGTTCCCTCTTTCTATTCCACCATCCTTCCACCATCCTGGTATCACCTCTCTCACCACTGGTCCCAAAGGGATCATCTATCCTAAATTCCCCATGTTTCCAGCTCCAGTGTATATCCCCTGGTATAGCTGGACTTATCAAGCAGACTTGGGATCATGATGGTGGGCAGGAGGAAGCATTTGAGAACTAGAGGAAATTTGCATATTTCATAGTTACTACACTGTACCTTGAATGGCTCACCTTCTCCCTGTAACCCTCTGTAAGGGAATGTTGCTTCACCTATTGATGGACTTTGGGTCTCCAATCTGTACTCCCCCTCATTTATAATGATATTGTTTTTATCTTTATTTTGTTGTTATTAGAATTATTATTACTTCTTTTTGCTCCATTTTGTTTTATATTGTTTATGTTAAATTTGCCAGTTTATGGAACATAGACGGAATTGATCAATAGAGACAATAGACAATATAAGTTTTAATTGGGAACTGACAGAAACAGTGGAGAAAGGAGGAGCAAACAATGACTGTGGGAGGGGGGAGGAAGCACTAGAACTGACTGTGTTGATGGATAGACTACTCTTGCTAAAAGGGACTTAATAGTGGGAATGTATGACACCTGAATTTTTTATCAAGAAAACTACTTAAAAACAACAACAACAACAAAAAACACCAAAGTTGACCAATGACTATCATGGGACGTGGAGGAAGAGTCTTTACTTAGGGGGCATTGAGTTTATGTTAATGGTGTTGGAACTTTTGGAAAAGGATATCACTAATGGTTGCATAACCAAGTACAATCAATTGCACTGAAATATACATGTCAAAGGTGCTAAATTAGAGAATGTTTTGTTGTGTATGATATGGAAAAGAAGTGCCAAGAAATGCCTCTATTGAAAATGGCATGCCATATCATGGAAATTGAGAGGCAAATCATTGAGCCCCTAAAGGGAATTGCCTAGCTACAGTGGACAAATACCTAAGGAAATGTTACTTAGGACCACTTAGCCAGAGCAGGCATGGTTTTGAAGTTCAAGAAAATGGCATGTGATTACAAACCGAACTGACACTGACAATGTCAATAAATAAACCTGAATTGTTGACTGTGTTGATGAAAACAAAGTTCAAGCCTTGAACAAAGGCTTCACAGTTCTGCATGCTAGTATCTTCCTTAAAGATGAGATGTGTAGACAAACAAGTAGGAAGTGAAAGAAGGGTCACATACTGTTCTCATTGACTTGTTAAAAAAATCTGTGTATGCCTTAATTTTGAAAAATCAGTTGATAAAAACTGGTAAATCACATTCATACATTAGATTGTTTTTCTTTTTCAGATGTTGGCATGTCAGTAAGAAAAGTAACCTCTCTGTCAGGATCTAGCCCAAAAGGCTAAAAGTGTATCTATTTGGTAATTCACCAAAACAGAGTTAAAGAAAAGGCAACTGGAAGCCAGCTCTTTATTGTTGCTGTTGTTTGTTTTTCAAATAAACATATTTTGTGTGTGATCAAATTCATTTTTTCCTTATAAGGTCAGAAAAAATTGCTCTAACCCCAAATATCTCCTTTTAAAATTTCTTAAGAGTTAAAACCATAAACAAGGGGATTTAAAGTACTACACGACCACATGCCCAATATCTTAATTTAGCCAGACTTGATAAATTCTATCAAAACTAGGTAATTGAATAAGAAACACATTATAAAAATATTAGCCAAAAATGATTATTAGATGATTCTGCAAAATAAAATATGAAACTTACTGAATAAATTATATGCAAATGTATATAAGCATATGAACACAGCAGGGTTATGCTCAGGTTAGTTTTGAAACTTGCTCAAGTGAATTTAATTTAAAGTTGTCCTACAGTGATTAGTTTAATCTGAACTCATAAATGAGTCAAAATCACAAATGCACAGCCACTCTTAAGATTCCTCGTCTGAGAAGGCCACTACATTGTAAGTCAGGTCTGCAATCTCTGTCATCAGGGAACTGGATGGGCCCCTGGGGTCGTTGGTGGTGGCTTCCGGACTTTTATTTCAGCTTCTGAATAATTGATCACAATGTTCTTCTTTTGTCGTCTGATAGATGAGGTCGTCATTTTTATTTTCCCTATTCCAAATTTAAAGCTCCTCAAAGCAAAAGTCTACAAAGCATCCATTTCTGTAATTAACCTGGAGTTGGGCCACTGAAAATCATTTCTTTTTCTGGAGCCGAAGACTTGGAAAATTGAAAGCCACGACTTCCATTCCTCGCGGATGGCTCTGTGCTTGGCTTTGCCCTCCAGGCGGGCTTGGAGCATGGAAGAATGGCCGTGTTAAGTTCTATTTGACACCCACACACCAACATGGCTGCTTAGAGGTGCGCGCGCCCGCAGCTCACATGCTGTCCCACCCGCAGTGCAGAGCTACGGCCTCCTCTCATTGACTTTGAAGAAATTGACTTAAGTTTTTATTGAATATTTAAATTCTTCTACTTGATAAGAGAGGCCCAGTTCAAATTCCAAGTCGCTGTTTTAAGATTTGCTGACAGGTGGTATGTTTAACCTCCCCTTCCTTTGAATGAGGAGCACTGGGGGTGCGGGAGGAGGGGATATGTCAGTGTGTTTCCTTAAAGATTACAGCCTTGGAAACCATATAGGGCAATCATTTTCTCTCTCATATGGTTATTATGACTTGGAATAGACGATGCTATGGTCTTGGATTTGGGTTGATTAAGCTATTTAATCTGTAAGGTTGTTGACAATGATTATGCCCAAGAGTTGTTTTAAGGTTCGAGTCAATGTGCCTAGATTGACTGATATATAGTAGATGCTTTACAACTGTTAATTTCATTTGCCTAATCTTTGGCATTATGTCCATATTTAATGGTCTGTTTTTTGGGGACAACTTAACTATGGTGGTTGAAAACTCATACCAAATTAAAAATGATAAAGGGAAGATCAGACTGCTAGAACAGAGAGGAGGACCGTGAGCCATCTGTGTTTCTGGATCACCCAAGTGTTCTTCTTATGGGGTCAGACTCAAGCGAAGTGACACCAACTGTGAAGTACCCTTTGTGTCTGCACTTCTATCCAGGATGCATTCTCTGAAGCTCCTGCATTTTTCATTACAGATGAAACAATGTCCTCTGCTTTAGTATAGTCCTTTTGTGAAAAAAAAAAAAAAAGAAGCAACTGGAGTGACTAGCCCCTTCCTCCTTCACATTTTAACAAAAAAAAAGTCAAAGTGGACAAAAAGTCATTATTCTGATAATCTGGCCATATTTTTATAAACCATTGATGTTTCCTGTGACTTCTTGTCCTATCAGTGGAGTCTTGGATGTCTCGACATCTGATAATGGAATGTAAAAACAGCACCTACCCTAACATTCTCCAGACTGTTAGGTTTTATCCTTGTTGCCAAGACACCTGTCCACATAAGTTACTCTCCAAGATATGATGCTATGAAGGATTTGTACAGTTTGTCATTGAGAGTGAGCTAGACCCAGGCTTTTGTGTCATCAGCAGTGTGTCATAAAGAAAAAGTTTGCTGCAGCTCTCTCAGTTCTTCTGATTGGATCAAGCTAAATACAAGTCTCTTTATACAGGTTAAATGGTCCCTGAGTCTCTCCCTGCTTGAGGCTGTTAATCACCAAATTAAATTCTACAGTGGAGAGAGTCAGATGTCTACTGGTAGCTTTTTTTCAGCAAGCTATTGAGGAACCCAAACTGAAAATCATCATAAGTTCTGTAAACTTATGTTCAGATCAATTCTGTAAAAGGTGTTTGAGTAACACTACTGCATAGAATGTATTCAAAGAAATTTAATTTATTTTAGCTTTTTATCTTCTAGTCTTGAATTGTAGGACTCAGTAATTATTAGTTGGAAGAATGGATGCATTTTTGGAGTCCCCAAAGGGTTTATTGCAAGGATAGTGTAGTGAAAGATTGGATTCTTTTGCTCTTGAAAACACTTACACTCAATTATTTTAACTGTTTATTTTAGCAGCTTTATTGAGGTATGGTTTATATCTTGCTAAATTCACCTTCTTTAAGTGCATGGTTCATTGACATTGCATTAATCCTTGACCAAATTTTTTCACTAATGAAAGAAGGAAGAACACCTCTCTGACTGAAGCTCTTTTTAGCTCCTTCTTTAAGGAAGCTAAGCATCAGCATCAATTCTCCAAAGTTCTCAGGATCCTGGGGGACATGCTTTCTTTTAAATCAACGTCCTGGGCTCTTTCATCTTTGCAGTGTCTCTGAAACTCTGGCTCATTTTCTCTTGAAAGCTGGGCCTCTGGAAGGAGTGTGCCCCCTTCTGGCAGTTTGTGATATGGAGAGAAGGCAGTACCTTACAATGTCTTCTATATACACCAAGAATTCTTAAATAGCCTACAACCTCTTAATCAGAGGAACATGTTTATAGTACAATTCCTGGGACCCACATCCCCAAATGCATGGTTCTGGAGGGATAGTGTGTGATAACAGGGTTCAGAAGAGGAATCTTTGCTTTCCATAAGGAAAACTCTGGTTGATTCCTGTCTATAAGTTGAGGCTTGCTGATAGGGCTTCCGTGAAACTTGCTGGCTAAATTGATCTTGGGAGAAAGGTCTGAAGACCAACCTCTCACCAACCTCAGTCAATAAAAAACCTATGGGTCACAGTGGATTGATTTACAAGGAATCATGGGAGTGGCACAATTCATGAAGCATTTCCTTCTAGTACACTCAGTGTCATCATGAGTCAGAGTCAATTAACTGAGTAGCGCTCCTGAAAATAACAGCATGTAGTACCAAAATCCAAGCTCCCTGTTTTCAAGATAGTCCAATTGATAGCAATCCTCTACAATATGGGAGAACTGTCTTGTGGTTTTCTGAGACTATAACTCTTGATGGGAGTAGAAAGACACTCTGTTCTCCCAGAGTGGCTGGTAGTTTAAAACTACTGACCTTGTGGCTAGTTGCCTAAAGTATAGCAACTATACAGTGGGTGCATGTGATAATAGTACATGCTATTATAGTACTATTATATTCTAGTCATAGTGCTATATACTGCTACAGTCATATATATTATACACTATACTTGAAAAGAGAGCAGTCCCTACTTTGCTTTGAATCCTAGGTTCAATCAGAAAGCAAAACAAAACGGGAGTTTGCAGCACATCTCTTTGGCTTTTTTTCCCTATCATTTGAATTAAGACAAAGTTTAGTTTAAGTGTCCTCATTGCTATTGAGCCAATGCTGACTCATAAAGACACCTGTGAGTTTCTGAGACTATAATGTTTAAGTGAGAAAAAAAAAAAGCCCTTTGTTTCTGGTGGTAGCTACTGCTGGTTTCAAACTGACAGCCATCTTGATTACATCCCAAAGCATAACAATGACACCACCAGGACTCCTTTTAAATGTACTAGTATATTTATATTCCAGTAATATAATAGTATATGGCATACTAGTATATAAACATACATGCACTGTTTGGACCAAAAGAAAAGGCAAGCTAATATAGAAAAATGAGAAAAAAATAAATTTGGTATTAAATATATTATAATTTCCTTGTCAAAATATTTTACTATAATAAAATCTCTTTGTGTGTGTGTATTTAAATTTTTTTGTTGAATCTGAAAGCTTCCTGCTGGAATATGAATGGAATTGGAAATTCACGCATAGTCAAAAACAGAAAAATGTTTTCAATGACTAATAGTCTCTAGCCATCTTAGTTAAGTTAGAGCTTCCTATTGATGGGAATAATTAGCTTTAGAAATAAAAGTTGAAATAGAAATGGAGGACACTAGCTGATATGTGCCCACTTTGCATATTTATATATTCTGCCAGGTTCTTGCATTGTGCTTTCTGCTTCAGGAGTAAATTTGCCTTTATTGTTTGTCTCAGCCTTCTCCAGTACCATTGAGCCTTTACTATGCCAAGATATATATATATACACACACACGCATATATATATATATATATATATATATGCCAGTGATCTGCTATTGAAGCTGAAATATCTCTCTGCCAGTGACCTTCCTAGATAATGAGCAGATATGGTTTTCTAATATAAAGGGAATAAATCAAGGAACCCTTTTTAAGGGAGCCAGGGTAATAATAGCATAGTCCAAGATAATCAATTCTGAAAGCAAAGACAGAGACACCAGTCCCTATGGATTAACATTAAACTAAGACAAAGCAGGGGCATTCATTCCCAAAGGTGGGAGAGAATAGAAAATGGAGTATCACCTTCCTTGATTAAATCCTGGGAGTAATCTATAAACAAGCCAAAACATGCTGACTTAAGATATAGTTTAGTGAAATGAGTTGTTTATGAATAACTAGGTTTTATTATTATTAATTGGGAATTAACACATATCTCATAAAATTCCATAGTCCAATCAAGTCCAGCAGAATTGTACCTTCGCTACCACAGTTTCCAAATACTTCTTATCTACACGGAGTTCTTGACATCATCTCCCCTTCCCCATGCCAATACCACTGTAGCCTCCATCTCCCTCCTCCTTTATTCTACTTGCTCTCTCTATCACTTCTTCTATCCTGGGTTCATATACTAATAAACAAACTATAAGATAATTTCAAGAGGATGATACCCAATGCCTAACTCCTCTGAAATACTCCCTAATATATACAGACATCAAAGAAAACAATACAAACCAAAACACAGAAGAAAATTGGAAACCAGATAAGGTCCAGCATACATCATAGTGGTGATCTGCTGACAAAGTTTTAACTGCTTGAGTCATATTTATGCCTTTGCTCTTCTGCACTAAACTCTCTAATGCATTAGATAAGGTTCAAGTTCAGTGATATTCTGTAAAACTCTCTTGATGTACAGCCTGGTCTTTCCTCACTCTACCCCTGTGCTCATTTGACAACATTGGTGTCTCTACAGAGGAACTGATGAAGGCCTGCAAGTGTGGCTGACAAATGTCAGGGCCAAGTACTTCCTAACCTTGTTCCCAAGGACCAAAGTAAGCGTTGAGTTACCTTGATTATCGTTAGAAGATGAACTCAAAGGGCATTGCTGCCCTAGATCTTTTGTTGCTTGCTTTATCCACATGTTATTTATATAACATTGCAAAATGCCCAGGAGAGTAAAGAAGAGAACCATGTGATGATTAGGAGACTGTGTCTTTTATGGAGGGGCCATGGTGGTATAGTGAAAATATTAACCTGTTGACTTTTCACAAACATCAGGCATTCCACAGGCGAAAGGTAAGGCTGTCTGTATAAACATTTATAGTCTCAGGAATCTTGCACAGGATGTTTATGATTACTAATCAGCTAGGTGTCCATGGCTGTTTTTTTTTTCACTATTATTGTTGAACATTTTATTGGGGGATCTTAAAGACTTATAAACATCCCTAAATCAATTATTCTAAGCAAACTTGTACATACATCGTCATCATCATGTTCAAAACATTTACTTTCTACTTGGGCCCTTTGATATTACTTCTTTTTTTCCCCTTCCCTCCCAAACCTTTCCAGCATTCTTCCCTCTCCCGCCTTTACATCTTCTTGAACCCTTAATAAATGATCTATATATTTTTTTCATATCTCACCTTGTCCGTTTTTTCCTGCTTCCAAATTTGTTATCCATTTTCTTCAGGAAGGCTGATTATATATCAAACATTCCTATCAATTCCCCCTTCATCTCATTCCCCACCCACACGTCCCATACCTTCATGGTATCACTACTCCCTTTACTGTTTCTGGGGGAGTTATGTGTCTGGAATTCTGTTTCCATAGCTCTTCCCTGTACCAATGTTCATACTCTGGCCAAGTCAGATATATGAGGTAGAACTTGGATCATGATAGTTGGTGGAGGAATTATCAAAGATCTTGAGGAGCATTGTGTGTTCTGTCTATACTACACTGAATCCTGAGTGAATCACCCCTTCCATGTGACCCTTCTATGAGAGGATGTCCAATTGTCTACAGAGAAGCTTTGGTTCTACACTCTGATGTCTCTCTTTCACATTGATGTAATTGTTTGCTTTTGATTTTCTGATAACTGATCCCATCAACACCTTCTGATCACAGAGGCTTTGTGCTTCTTCCATGTGGGTTTTGTTTCTTCCGTGCTAAATGGCCACTTGTTTACCTTCAAGCCTTTAAGACTCCAGATATGATATATTTTAATAGCTAGACACCATCAGCTTTCTTCACCACATTGCTCATGCACCCATTTTGACTTCAGCGATTGTGTTGGGAATGTGGGTATCACAGAATGCCAGGTTATTTGAACAAAATATTCTTGTGTTGAGGCAAGATTTGAATAATGGTACAAAGTCCACCTTCCATCTTAATACTTTCACATATAAATATATGTACCTAGAGCCATACCCCATCTTAGTATATTTACATGGGTACATGCCTTCGTTTATACATCTTTCTATGATTTTTGCCTCCTAGTTCTTTCCTCTTTTTTACTCACCTCCTGCCCACCTATCATGTCCACCTTATGTTCAGTTCTTTTTTCTTTCTCAGCTAAATTAAAATTGATCAAATGCCACCAGGCTTTCTACATCCTACTTGCTGTCAATTTTAGATCCCTTGTTTGTTCCCTTATCCTTGTGTTTGTTGGCTCCCAACTCCCTTTCCCCTGCCTCTCCTTTCCCATGTCTTCTCAGTATCATCCCACTGTTTTCTACTCTGGCTTGTTTTTCCTGCATATATTATTAGACATATATAATTTTTAACATTGCTGTGATTTTTAAAGTCTATAATATTTCCAGGCCTATGTGCTAACTTTTATGAATGACTTCCAACAAGGTCTGATGATGTGTCAAGCACTGTCCCCCAAGTCAGAAGACTATTTTTAGGAGTCCTAGGGAGCTTTGCAACATTGTTTCCCTTGCTGATTGGTTGTGCTCCCTTTGTGATTTGCTGCCTTATGGGACCAGGGGTGTCAGATTGGCTAGACTTCCTGCATTGTCTCCAGTGTTTCCCCCCCTTTGTGCTTTGGGCTTGTGAGGAGACATTGTGTCTCATGTTGGGGCAGTCCTACAGCCCTCTCTGTACGTTGGCTGTTCCAAGAAGCATTGTTGTCCTTGGGGTTGGTGGGCCAGGT
>PVJH01001890.1:0-103253 GCA_004026705.1 Nesogale talazaci
GTGCATGGAACTGCGGCCCACTGGGATGGAGGTTCAATTCCAGCTCCACAGGAGCAAAGGCTGGGCCTCCTACTCCCACCACCAGAGGGCAGTGATGCCCCCCCAAAAACCAAAAACAAAACAAAACAAAAGAGCTTTAAGAGCCCCCAATAAAATCTTTAAAAAAAAAAAAAAGAAGGTGTTCTGAGAATGATGACAGCAGCAAGTGTAGAAATGTGCTTGGCACAGTGACTGCATGTGTGGATGGTGATAAGCATTGTACGAGGCCCCAGTAAAATGATTTTTAAAAGCAAAAAAGAATATCTGAGCTTATGAATTGACAATTCAATATTAAATTTGGCTAGACCACAGTTTGGGCTTTTTTTTTTCCTGGTGCAAAGGAAAGAAGTCAAAAAGTTATGAAAGGCAGGTTAGAGGCAAACAGAGTAACTGTGAATGCAGAGCTTCAAACCTCACCGTGGCTGTTAGCTGCCAACATCTTGAATCTGTGCACAACAGGAAAAAGCGCTGCCCAATCCTGTGCCATCCTCACAGCCCTTGCTATGCTGAAACTTATTGTTGTGGCCACTCTGTCAGTCCATCTCATTGAGTGTCTTCTGCTGCCAAACTGACCATCTGCTTTAACAAGCATGAAATCTATCTCAACACTCTGCCTGTCCTGATAACATGCACAAGATAGGTGAGGGGAAGTCTCACCATCCTTAATTCTAAGAAGGATTCGGGCAGTTCAGCTTCCAAACAGATTTGTTTACTCTTCTAGTCTATGGCATTTTTAGTGTTATTTACTAATACCATAATTCAAAGACATCCATTTATCTTAAGCCTTACATATTTTTGTACATTTTTTGCATGTTGGGGAGACTATTGAAAATGCCAAGAACCATATATCACTCTATGTGCACTTGATAAGAACCATCTCAAAAAAGGAGACCTCACATTGGCTGGGCTCACTCCTTCAAGAAAGTGGATATGAGAGACAACCATCCACTTGATGCTGTACAACAGGGGGGCTCACCCTTTTCCAGCATGCGACCTACTCATAAAATGATCAAATCAAAATGATCTACCATCTACAAAAATGCAAAACATATATTTATTTTTATTTATTTATTATATATTCATAAATGCATTGGGAATTCTTTATATGTACAATGTATTTTTATGTATCTTGCATAACCACATGAGTCCATATTGCACAACGCAACACAATTAACTCTGTACATTTTTTGTCATTACCTGGGTTTATGCTGATGATTTGCACTGAACAGAATGAGCTAGGGATGAATAGTCTGGACAGTAGTTGCTGACAACCAGCCTCAAGCACATGTGCAAATGATCAGTCATGGTGGAACAGTACTTGGACTTAATGATTTTCATGTGGGAAAAGGCTGACTCACAGAAATAAGTAGAGTCAAATAATGCAGTCAAGGAGGTAGCACATTTTGCTCATATTTGGCTACTTTCCCTCTGCAAGTAAGTTCCAGAACTGTTCATGCACTTTGGACTTCAGCTGAAAGTCAGCTTGTTGTGTCAAGATCTCATCTTCCATTCCAAAAGAGTTCAAAATCTCATCTTTCGGTTCAGAAGGTGAAACAGTGATGCAATTTTTGATGCAAGTGAATCAACCTCTGTACCTCCTGGAAAAGGAGAGCACATGAATGTAGCTACTGGCTCAAAGAAAAGTCTTGAAAGCGTTCGACTGTCAGTTCTGCTGCACTTAGTGCAGTTATTTGCACATTTGTTTGACACCTGAGAATGCACCTGATTGGCAGCACTGTATATCAAGTGACAGGATTGATAGACTATGTCTGTTTTTTCAATTCCCTGCAATCTACCCACACTCCATTTGCGATGGATTAGTAGATCGCAATCACATATTGAGCACCCCTGCTATACAACATTGAGACAAAGCTGTGACAAATCAACAGGCCCTCCACAGGACTGAGAGGAGAACCTAATTGGAAAATAAAGTTGAGACCAGGGGAGGGGAGCATCAGCATTTCAGAGGCGGCACGGCAGAGATTTCTGTTGGTGGGTATGGTGGGTAAATGGGGAGAAGCAACCTCACATCCGGAAGGGATACTAAGCAATGATTGTAGGGAATGTAAGGGGGAAATAAACCCAGTTCTGAGGCCTTGGATAGACATTTAAAGTATGTTTCTTGCCATTCCTAGGTGCTGTGGACTAAGTCCTACGATGATGTTAGACGCTGGCCTTATAGAGTACAAGGCTTCCCTCAAGGGACACACAAGGACTCAACTTGGAAACCTGACTGTGTGAATTGGGCCCTACCAAAAAGCTATCTGTGCCCTTGGACTTAGGACTAAAATATTCTGATGGGAAAGGAAGCAAAAGAATGGCCACACCAGGAGTATAGAAACCACAGTCATTGGATCTTGGGTGAGACTACTGGCTTAATGTGTGCCCAATGAAAGGGGAAGTGCCACCTTATATTTAGTATTCCACTGCTCCCCTGGCATGATTATGGCCATTTTTAATCTGAGAGACAAGGATAAGCTCTTATAAGAAAGGATAGAGGAAAAATTTCCCCCAGGACCAACCCCCTTGCTCAATGCAAGAAAAGCTCAGTCAATTAAGAAAGCAATCTGCAAAAACAACAGCTCATGGATCGCAGCTTGCAGTTGGATTGACTCTACTTGCAGAAACTCCACTGATATCAATAGTACCTTCATTTCTATGATATTAGATAAATTATCCATGCTATCAATACAATTGCTATATACCTCAGGGGGATGAGTGACAATGTTTTTCTTTTATGTCTACTTTTTTTATTCTTTGAGGTTTTTTGTTTGTTTGTTTTGTGGACTTTTGGTTGTTGTTCTTATTCTTGTAGGTTTTTGTTTTGGGTATAATATAACCTCCAAAGAAACCAGAGTCGTGGATAAATCATGAGCAAGTAAATAGCATCTGGGCTCCCATTTAATTCTGTCCCCAATCCCAGAATAGTCAATTCTTATACCATGACTCTCTGAAGAAGAGAGCTACAAAATAAGTGTCACAAAGAAGGCAGATGGTGCCCTGCTGTCAAGGGGAGTAATGTCTGGAGTCTTACATTGCAGGCTTGTATTCAACAAGCAACCTCTAAGTGAGGCATCCACCAAGTCCACACCAAAGAAGCACACCAACCTGTGATCCAAAGATGATCATGACAAAATCCATATATGACAAAGGGGAAAGTATTAGAGCTTACAATATTAGAATGCTATAGAGGACAGTGAGAGTCCAAAATCCCCTGCAGAGCATCTAGTCAGATTAAACCTCTTGCCAATCCCCTTGAGCCATAATCGAGGGACTTCAAAACATCCTTATTTTGAGACAGAGATTACTGTAAACTTCAGTATGGTGGGTCCAACTGTGGTATCACATCGTATTTGGTCAGTTGACCCTCTCTTGACCCAGCCTGAATTTGCTTTAGGATCAAATAATTCTCTCTCATTCCACAACAGAAATTTCTTCTCTGGCTTTTAAAATATTATTGGTAGTCTATTCTTTATTTCTCTGCATTGCTTTATCTTTATATTATTATCATTACTATTTTATTCTTTCTGGTTTTTCATTGTTTCTGTTAGGTTTCTCAATTTATGAAGCACAAAAGGAATGAATGGAGACAATGACTGATGTGATTTTTTTTAATCAGGGTGTGGGGTGGGGAATGGAGAGGCTGAGGGGAATTGGGAAGTGAACAATGAATGCAGCAGAAGAGATAGCGCTCTAGAACTGATTGGGATGGTGTATATACAACACTATTAAAAAACCATATAGCCACGAAAGTGTGTGATATGTGAATACCATATCAAGAAAACTACTGAAAAAGAAAAAAGCAAAGTTTACCTATGATGACCATGGGTGAAGAGTGAAGAGTATTTCCTTTGGGGACACAGAATTTACATTAATGGTGGTGGAATAATTTGAAAAAGGATATCAATAATGGCTATACAACAGGACAGTATAATCAATGGCACTGATATACATTAAGGGGTTGTTGAATTAGAAAATGTTTTGTGTATACTTTTGCCACACTTAAAATATTATTGCACAAATGAATAAAAAGAAGAAAAACTCAAAGCGATTGTGGTAATGATTGCACAAACCTTTCTGGGAAGACTGAACTACTGAATTGCATGGTATGTACATGATGTGCCAATCAAACTGTAAAGAAATGACATGGCTTGGGTCAGGTGCATCTTAGTCCTCAAGGTTGCTGTTTTACACCTCCAAGAGTACTTGAGTAGCAGAACTTTCTAATGTAATATGACATTTGAGTTTTTGGTTGCTGCTTCTGTGGGAATTGATTGTAGATTCAAGGAAGACGAAACCTCTGACGATGCCAATATTTTATTCATCTACTGATATTGATCATTGGTCCAATTATGAGAATTCTTGATTTGTATGCTGACATGTAACCCATACAGAACACCATGGTGTTTGAGCTTCACCAGTAAGTTCTTTTCATAGCTTGTGAATTCCAAACACCCTGACCCTTCCTTGCACTCTTCCAAAGATCAAATGTCCCTGCTTTGTGTGCCAACACTCTGCACCAAAGAGAACCTGCAACACTCTGACAGCTAAAAATATTTCTTGAAGAAGATAAAAAAGGAAATTGACAATCCTTTCACAGTGCCAAGCAGAAGAAGGGGAAAAAATGAGTTTTCAAATGATAAGAATGCTGTACTGCAGCAGTGATCCATGATTCGTTTTCACTTGGCATCATCTAGACTTTGTTGACCACTTCTTCCTTAGTGCCTTCCAGTCTCATCACATTGAGTGAGCGAAAAATCTGACAGTTCTCAAAAATGCCCATGATGCAATGCCAATTGGATTGGACTCACTGGAAAGATAAAGCATTTAGATGTTATGGTAAGGGCTTCTTTAGTGTTGGTAGAGGGTGAGTGGGTAAAGGAGAATCAGAAAAGATATTCTTAAAATAAACAATATCCTTTCTGCCTTCCCATCTGGAAAGATGTCCACTCCCAAACCCTACACATATATTGACTAAGAAATTCCTATACATTATTCTAGGAAACTCCTTACACATTTTTTTACAAATCATTGCCATTGGCTCACTTTCTCCTCATGGCCACCCCAAATAAGTCTGAGTAGAATTGTGTTCATAGCATTTTCAATGGAAGACTTTGGAAGTTGATCATTAAGTCTTTCTTCTGAGGTCCTTTTGGGTAGACTTGAATCTCCAACCTATCAGGTAGCAGTCAAACAAGTTAACTGAAACATACAATGTAGATAAGTTAAACACATGAACCACATGAACACTGCTTATATCTCTGTCTTGTGCTTACAAAAATTAGGCCCTAAAATGTTTCTAATGGTAAAAGAAAACACTGTAAAGATCTTAAAATAATCCCTTGTTGCACATCTTAGTTGTATATTACACAGGTAAAAGAAAACCTTCACCTTTATTTTTGTTGATTTTCATTCATTAAAACCAATTGTCCCAGGCTAATGGAAGAAAAGGGGAGGTCTCTAAGTTTTCTGTTTTTAGATTCTCCTTCATTGCTCCTCCCTGAAATTAGGATTGACATTTCAAAAAAGTAATTATATTTGAATTTGCAAAGACCTCCACATTCAGATAATTAAATGGCGCCATTTGGAGAGTTATTCATTTATTTCTTAGCACAATTTGAATCTTATCCAATCAGGTCCAAGGTGGCAGTCAGATTGTTCTTCCTAATTGGCATGCCACGGGGGAATCCAGATGTCCTCAGATCAGTCCTCCCAGCTCCCATCTTTTCTAGCACTCATTGAGTTCCCTTCCCCTCAGCAAATGCAAAAGTCTGCCCTGGTGCCCTCCGTGGGCTCAGCAATAAGATACTCTTTAAAGAGTGAACACTTCAAAGAAAACGTCCAGACATTTTCTCGATACAAGTAAATGCTTTTCATTCTACTTTCGCCCTACATTGAATCAGCTCATTTCATGTTTTCCCTCAGGCTGAGGGACAACAATTTCTAAAAGGCAGGCACTTTGACCAGTGTGAAGGAACAGTTGGAAAGATAAAAAGAAAAGAAGATAGGAGCGCAGGTCTCGACGTCAGTGTCATGTCATCCTCTCAACTGATAATAGGATGCTTCAAAATTCATGGGAAAAAGGGAAATATAATCTTTTTCTATATCATTTTTCTGTGAATTCTTTGATGCTGCATCATAGTTAATGAGTGCTTACTATATGCTGCTCCTTATACCAGGTCTTAAGGATGAAAAAAAAAGAAGAAGAAGGTTGGTATGGACCCTGTCTTTGAGGTTTTCATAGTGTACCAAAGTCGAAAATCCATAATACAAAGCGAGGCTCTCCAGTTGGATGTGCTGTGTAAGTTTACACTACAGTGAAGCTGGAGCCAGGCCACCGCCAGAGTAACCCAGGCCATGCAAGCTTCATCAGTGCTTCCAGACCAGATAGACTCGGAAGAAAGAGGAGGAGTTTTGCTTCAAAAATTGCTCCAGAAAAGTCCTATGGATCACAACAGTGCACCATCATATTTAGTGATCAAAAATAAGCCGAGTAGGTGGCAAGTTCCTCAAATACCCAGTGGCCTCAACAATCAGCTCAGGCCTACTGATAGTCGCACAGATGGCAGAGGACCAGGTCATTTTTCACTCTGTTTTATACTGAATCACTGTGCATCAGAGTCAATGACACAGCAGGTAACTGCAATTTAGAGAAAGGTTTCTGGAAACTGAAGAGAAGCCACTACATCTGCTGGGCATAATTATAGGAGACACTGAAGAAAGTGTAGGAAGATGTTTGCAAATGAGTCCTGAAGGAGGACATCAAAGATGTCAGGTAGATAAAGACAAAAGAACTTTACTAGAAGTGCCTCGAATGTGCCAGAAAAAGTGAGTGATGATGTCCAGACCGTAACAACGCACAGCTGTGTGCCAAATATTGCTTCCAGACAGGTTTGATATTATGTGTACTGTTATAGATTGAATTCTATCTCAAAAAATATTTGTTGTCCATCTTTAGATTTTTAAGTATTTATTTATTTATTATTAACTGGGAGTTAATACATATCATTCCATAGCTCAGTCACTTTCTTTTTCTTCCTCCTTGACATCATCGCCCTTTTATGTGACCCACCCACCCATCACCGCTGTACCCTCCCCCAGTCTCTTGTCTACTTACCATCCCTATAGGTTCATTAACCCTGGATTTTTGTACACAAAAAATCAGAAAAACACATAACACAACTACAAGAGGCAAATGACATGACAAAAATATATGTATTTGTAAATAATGTTAACAAAGAAATTTTCATATAAAAATTGGAATTTCCAGTTCCTTTGGGGGAAAAAATGCAAAACAGACCATTGGACAACACTAACCTCACTCTCATCCTTAAGAAGAAAATATGGACTAGGTTCAGTCGAGTCTATCCCTTTCGGACACAACACTTGTTCTCTGGCTCTCGTGGCTCATTTCCTACCTGCAGGGCTCCATTTACAATTCAGTGAATGATTAACAACAATTGGAGATGAAAGTGAAAAGATGGAAAGTAGACTTATCATGGAGAATCTGTAATCCCTATTTAAGAAGCTTCTTTATAGCTCAGTATTTCTTTTGACTCACCCTTCACATTAGCCATCCTCTGGCCGGATCAAAACCATTTGTTTCTTTATGATTCCAGATGAATTGCTGCCCAGTGACCTTTCTGCAACTCCTAGTTATCAGTAAAGTCAACCTCAGAATAACTCATGTGAACCTGAAAATTCAAATGCCCAGAAACTCACAGAGGAGGTTTAAGCTTTCAAAGGACATTATGTTTAACCTATATTTCTAAGGCTAAAAAAGTTCTGGTTAAAATGCATGTGCATTGAAATTTAGTACATGATACGATAATATCTAGAAGATGATACCATTAGATTTACATTTATGAAATAATTTAATTATTGATATTAATATTCTCAAAAGAATATGGAAGGACTACTAAGAGTCACTTGAATGCTCAATTGGTCAAAATTAAAGTGTTTTAAGAGGTAGCATATAATCAAGAACAGATGATATTATAGTAAGAAGTTTAAATTGCATTGAAAGCATTACCAAAAAAAAATTTAAAAGCTCCTGGAATTCTGTGAAGCTCATCTTCCTGAAATGATCACTGAAGACAAAAGGGATGCATAAGTAATGTGATAAAGAAAGCTGGTGGTACCCAGATAGGGGTCTTAAAGAATTGAAGATAAACAGTGGACATCTAGCTGAGAAGCAAGTAAGTCCACATGAAAGAAGCACATCACACTATGTGATCATGAGGTGTCAACAGGATCAGGTATAGGGTATCAAAGATCCAAAACAAAAATAATCATATCAATGTGAGTGATGGGGAATGCAGAGTGGAGACCCAAACCCCATGTGTAGACAATTGGACATTCCCTTACAGAAGGATCACAAGGAAAGATGAGCCAGTTAGGGGGCTGTATAGCACCAATGAAACATACAACTTCCCTCTAGTTTTTTAACATTTCCCCTCCACTCCCACCCACTATCATGACTCCATTTCTACCTTACAAATCTGACTAGACAAGAGAATGTACATTGGAAAAGATAGGAGCTGAATATACAGGGAATTCAGGACAGATAGACCCCTCAGGATCAATAATGATAGTAGTGACACCAGGAGGTAAGGAGGGAAAAGGGAGAACTGGTCACAATACTCTATATATAACCTCCTCCTAGGGGGACAAATAACAGAACAGGGGTTGATGGAAGACAACAGTCAATATAAGATGGAAAAAATAATCATTTATAAATTATCAAGGGCTCAGGAAGGAGGGTGCATGAAGCAGGATGGGGGAAAAATGAGGAACTGATACCACGGGCTCAAGTAGAAAGAAAATGTTTTGAAAATAATGATGGCAACATATGTACAAATATGCTTGACAAATGGGTGTGTGTATGGATTGTGATAAGAACTGGATGAACACCAATAAAATGATTTGGGGGGGGAGGGGGCGGTTGGCGGGCATCACTGCCCTTTGGTGGTGGGAGTAGGAGGCCTAGCCTTTCCTCCAGTGAAGCTGCTGCTGAAATTGAACCTCCATCACAGTGGGCCACAGTCCCACGCACAACCCCTACGCCACCAGAAATAAAATGATTTTTAAGGAAGAAATGTGATGCAGCAGAATTCATAAATTATCAATCAATATCACTAATATCACATGCAAGTAAAATTTTGCTATTGCTGTTATCAAGTCCTTTCCAACCCTAGCGGCTCTATGCACAACAGAACAAAACATTGGTGGGCTGAGCCCCGGTGGCGTAGTGGTTGTGCGCGGGACTGCGGCCCACTGGGATGGAGGTTCGATTCCGGCTCCCAGGAGCAAAGGCTGGGTCTCCTACCCACCACCAGGGCAGTGATGCCTAAAAAAAAATAAAAATAAAAAAAATAAAAATTAAAAAATTAAAACATTGGCAACCTCCTAAATGTTTCTATGCTGCAGTTTATTGTTGCAGTCACTGTGTCAATACATCTTTTTAAGAGCCTTCCTCTTTTTTCCCTGCCACCCTGCTTTATGAAGCAGTATGTCTTTCCAGGGACTGGTCTCTCCTGACAACACTTACAAAGTAAGTGAAAAAAATTCTCTACATCTTTGCCTCTCAGGAGCATTGTGATTGTACTTCTTCCAAGACAGATCAATTGGTCTTTTAGTAATCCATAATACTTTCAATATTGTTCTCCAGCCCCATAACTCAAGTGCATCATTTCTTCTTCAGTCTGCTTCTTCAATATCCACCTGTCCCATTCATAGGAGGCAATTAAAAGTAGCAAGTTTTGGATTAGATGTACCTTAATCCTCAAAGTAGCATCCTTGCTCTCCAATATTCTAAAGAGGTCTTATGCAGCAGGCTTACCAGAGGCAACACATCTGTTGATCTCTTCACAGATGCTTACATGAGCAGTGGTTATGGATACAAGTAAGGCAAAATCCTTGACAACTTCAACCTTTTCTACATTTATCATGCTGCTGACATTTGGCCTAGTTGTGAGGATTTTGTTTTTCTGCACATTGCATTGTAATCCATACTGAAGGGTGTAATCCTTGATTTTTGGCTTAAGAAGCCTTTATTTTTATTTTATTTATTAAAATACTTTTATTAGGGGCTCTTACATCTCTTTTCACAATCCATACATTCCTTCAATGTGTCAAGCACATTTGCACATATGCCACCATCATCATTTCAAAGCATTCTCTTCCCACTCAAGTCCCTGTTATCAGCTCCCCATTTCTTCCTCCTCTTTCCCCCACCTGCCCTGCCTCATGAACCCTTAATAAGTTATAGATTATCTTTTCCATATCGTACATCATCCTTCATTGTTCCTCACTGACTTTTCCATTATTTGTGGAGGGGGTTCTAGTTGGTCTTTGTGATCCATTCCCCCTTTCTCCCTCCACCCTCCCCTAATTCTCCTAGTATTTCTACTCTCATTGTTGGTCCTGAGGGATTTCTCTGTCCTTAATTCCCACTGCTGCGGGCTCTAATCTGCAGCAATATGCATGATTGTGTCTAATCCAATTTGTAAAGCGGAATTGAGACCATGACAGTGGGATGAAGGAATTACCAAAGAACTAGAGGAAAGTTGTGTGTTTCTTCAGTGGTATATGTCAGCAAATACTTCAAGTCTTTCTCACTTTCAGCAAGCAAGAATGTGTCACATGCATATTGCATGTGTTAATAAGCCTTTTTCCAATCCTGATACCACATTCTTCATATAAGCCAGTTTCTCTGATAGTTTGCTTAGCACACAGATTGAATAAGTATAATGAGAGAATACAATCCTGACACACACCTCTCCAAATCCAAGCAGTATTCCCTTGTTGTGTTAGCACAACTGCCTCTTTATCCATGTCAATAAAGCACAAGTCATAGCAAATATTGTGTAGTCAATAAAATATAAGTAAACATCTTTGGGCAAAGATTCATCTATCCTACATCAGCAATTACATTCGTTGTTCTGTATCCTCTTCTGAACTTGACCTAAACCTCTGGCAGCTCCCAGTCAATGTACTGCTGCAACCATTGATAGCTAATCTTTAGCAAAAGATTGTTTGCATGTGATATCAATTATACCATTCAATAATTTGAGCTAATGCCTAGGATATTGATCTTTATAAGTTTCATTTCACTTTTGATGGCTTCTGGTATTCCTAGTATCAAACTTAACACACTCCAAGGTCCAATCATTAGCAGATTTTTGCAGCTGATTCTTCTCACCTTGATTATACCCTATCAGCAAAAGAAGATACTGAAGGCTCCACTACCACAGGCTTTACTGCACTCACGTGGCCATCATAGATTCTATGATTGAATCCACTCTGACACATTCTGAGTGTCCTCCAGTCTTCGAGACTCATCCTCCAGCACTACCTCCATACTAAATCTTTTCATTAGGCCTTACTACGGCTTTCAGTGGTTACTTCCTCTGAAGTAGGCAGCAGCTTATTGCTTTGTTTTCTGTTCTTAAGCTGGTCCCTCAGCTGAAATCTCTTTACTTTGGATGGCTCTGTTGGCCTGAAATGCATAACTTCCATCATCACAGGAACACCCACATCATCACAGTACAACAAACTGATCGACAAGTGGTGGAAATTTTTCTGGAGATAATTCAAAAGTAACAGTACATCAATAAGGAGCTGTCAGAGATTATAGGCACATTCATGAGAGGATGTAGAATGGGGGATATTATTGATTGTGTCATATGGATCTTGCTTAATAAGAGAGAATACCAGCCTTATTGACTACTTATTGACTACTCAAACGATAAGTAACCTTGAAAAGAAGGGGAGTACAGAACAATCCATTTTGCTCATGTGTAACCTGCATGTAAACCAAAAGAAGCAGCCATTCAAACAAACCTGGAAAACATTACATAATTAAAGTCAGGAGAGGTGTGCATCAGCTTGTGTACTTTCACCATATGTATTCAATCTGTAGACTGAGCAAATAACCCAAGCCAGCCCATGTGAAGAAGCAAACGGCATCGGGATTAGAGGACGCCTCATTAACGAGCAGATGAAACAACGTTGCTGGTTGAAAGCCAAGAAGACTTGAAGCGCTTGCGGATGAAAACCGAGAACTATGACCTTCAGTGTGGATTACACCCCAAAACAAAATACAAGAACTCTCACAGCCATACCAAGAAGCGACATCATGATAAGTGGAAGGGAAAACTGAAGTTGTCCAGGATTCCATTTACTTAAAGTGACCAGATTTTAAGTGGGACACCGTTGACCAGGGGGCTGGGAGGGGGCCTCTTGATTAAAAATTTGGTCTATATGGAGCAACAAAAATGCA
This sequence comes from Nesogale talazaci, assembly GCA_004026705.1. Lineage (NCBI taxonomy): Eukaryota > Metazoa > Chordata > Mammalia > Afrosoricida > Tenrecidae > Nesogale > Nesogale talazaci. The sequence goes on from PVJH01001890.1 coordinate 12,323, forward strand.
GTATAGAATGCAGTATATGGCAGTATATTTATCTTAATTTTAAAATGACATGTGAGGGCTGAGCCCCGGTGGCGTAAGTGGTTGAGTACGGAACTGCAGCCCACGGGCTTGGCGGTTCAAATCCAGCGGCAGCTGGGTAGTGCCCACGACCACCAGAGGCAGTGATGCACACACACACACACACACACACAAAAGTCATGTGATGTTGTTAAATTGTTAAAAAGTGGGACATCTGGTCACTTTAACTTAGAGCTGTAGCCAATGTTCATGGAAGCAGCTATTAAGAAATCAAATGATATATTGAACTGGGAAAATCTCCTACACCAGACCTATTAAAGTGCTAAAGAGCAAAGATCTCGCATGAGAGAAAAGGTGTGTCTGACTCCAGACATGATATTTTTTTAATTTCTTTTTTAATTAAAAATCATTTGTATGTATTTTTTAACAAATGTTTTTATTGGCACATAATCCATATAGCATGCAATTCAACAGGTATGAGTATTATGATCATTACCACAGACAATTTTAGAACATTTTCTTCTTTCTTGTTCTTGTTGTTATTAATTCCCTATTCCCCCCAACTTCCTCTGCCATACCACCAAGAAACTATTAGTTCAGTTATTGTCTCTAACAATGTACTATACTAGATTTTGTGTACAGAAAAACATGCAAAAGCAATAACAAGAGATGAAAGCAAAAACATACCAAAAAAATATAACAACAATAATAAAATAAAGCAGATGCAACCCTTAACAGAAAAGGAAGTAGAAAATATTTAAAAACTTGGACCAAATATAAAGTGGGTAAAAAGAGAAATCAAATGACAAGTTGTTAAATCATTGCATTTTCAACGATTCACTTTGCAATGTCCTCTGCAAGGCTCTTCATATCCCTCATCCTTGGTCAGAGGGGATTCACTCTTGCATTCCCTCCATCCCACCCTCTCTCTACCCCTCCAGCAGCTCCAATCTAACCACCGGGCTGAAGGGGCTCAACCATCTTGGTCTCCCCACATCCCCAGCAGACTAGCAGACCCCTCTCCACTAGCAGACCCGCTCTAGTCCGTCTGGATTTGTAAGGTAGAGTTGGGACCATGATAGTTGGAGGGGAGGAAGGCTTCAGGAACTAGAAGAAATTTGTATGCATCATCACTGTACGGCTGCTCCTTGATTGGTCTGTCTCCTCCCGTGACTCCCGTATAAAGGGGTGACCAATTACCCACCAGTGGGCTTTAGGCTCCCATCCTGTTCTCCCCCTCATTTGTAATGATGAGATTCTTGTTCTTTGATGCTCAATACCTGCTCCCTTCGGCCCCTCTTGATCACACATGCTGGCGTGCTTCTTCCATGTGGACTTGGTTGTTTCTGTGCTGAATGGTGACTCGACTATCTCCAAGTCTTTGAGAGTCCAGACATTCAATCATTTGGTAGCTGGACACCATCGTTTCTCCTACTATGTTTGTCTCTGTATCCATTTGTCTTCAGCGATATCGGGAGTCAATTGGTCCATTGTTTTTAGTTTTTGTTCTTTGATGCCTGATGGCCAGATTGTTTCAGCACCTGATGATCACACAGGCAAATGAGCTTCTCCTATGGCTACACATATGGTCTATACATGTCCTCAATGAGCACAGTGATATGTGTGTTTTGCCTAGACCTTCCACCACCGTGTGGCCACACTGACTGTTATGTTTCTTCTGTGTGGGTGTGGTCTCTTCCCAAATAAATGGTCTATTGTTTATCTTCAGGCTTTTAAGACCCTAGACCATACATCCTATGATGGCTGAGCACCATCAGCTTTCTTCACCACATTTGCTTGTGCACCCATTTTACTTCAGTGATCGTGTTGGGCCAGTGAGCCTTGAGGAGCACCAGATTCATATAACAAAGTATTCTTGCATTGAAGGAGCCCAGGGTGAGGGCCCAAGGTCCACTTTGCTATTATAGTACTTGGCCTATAGATATGTTCTTAAATTTATTCCCACCTTGTACTAGATAGTTGTGTGTATGTATGTATGGACATACCTATGTTTAGACCTCTCCAAGTGCTCTTTGCCCTCTAGCTCTTCCCTTTATTTCCTTCCATCTCCCTCCTGTCCCACCATCATGTTCCACCTTCGTTGGCATTTCAGTGCTTCCTCACAGAATCATTGTCCTTGCTTATTCCCAACCAGGCCTCCCACCCCCACCTTTCCATTGATTCCAGACCACTTGTTGCTTCCCCACCCCCATCCATGTGTTTGTCAACACCCTTTTCTCCAACCCTCCCTCGTGCCCCCAGGAATCACTGTTTGCCCAGTCCTTTCTGTGGCGTATTGGGTCTCCAGAGGGATGTATTCCTCTGAGCATCATGTGTCAGCGTGGAGCTTGGACCAGCTCTCTTCCTTTTCCTCCCTGTGGGTGTGGGATGCTGGCCCCACCCCCATCCTGTTTTCTGCCACGCCCACTTCTAGGAAAGGAGTCCATCTGACTCTGGTTGCGTCTGGCTCTGCAGTTCTCTCTCTTCTTGCATCCTTCCATGTGTCTACGCTGTCGTCATGATTAGGTGTTTTGTGGTAGGAACCGCTCATCCACTCTGGTTTCTGTGGAGACAAGACCAGTACTCCCCCCCTGGGTGGAATAGTACCCTGCTCCCTCTGTTATCCTTTCACTTTTGTACTCCCTTTACTATGGAAAGCAGTCTGGTGATACTTAATGAAAATGGAATTTGAGCTACCCTATCATCCAGCTATCCCACTATTGGGCATATATCCAGAAAAGACAAGAAATAAACCACAGCCAGTGGTATGCATGCCAATGTTTATTGCAGCACAATTGCAAAGAGTTGGAGGCAATCTAAATTTCCATCAGTAGATGGATCAACAAACTGTGGCACATACACACAATGGAGTACTATGCCTCACTCAAAAGCTCTGATGAGCTCATGAAACACATCTCTGTGTGGGAAGAACTGGAGGAAATTATGCTAAGTGAAGTCAGTCAATCACAAAAAGATAAGTACTGCATGAGCCCCCTGAAGTAAGTAGAAACAGTATGGTGAGTATAAAAGAGAAGACTCCTATACCATAACAGTTGGTACAAGATATAGGATAAGGGGAGGAGGGAGGACCAAACCCAGGGAGGTACATGTTGGGTACAACACAGTAATGGGAGAAGAATGAGAGGGTGGAGTACATAGGAAAATTAAAAATCATTTTACTGTGGCCTCGTACATCATTTTTCACAATACATAAATAAACATACTGTGCCAAGCATTTTCACATGTCCACTGCTATTATCACTCTCCAATCATCTGCCTTTCCCCTTGAGCCCCTGGTATCAGTTTTTCCATTCCTTCCCTTCTTCCCCTTCTCTCCCCTCCCCACCAACCCTCAATGCTTTATACATTATTATTGTTCTGTCATACTTACACTGCCCGACCTCTCCCCCAACCCACTCCTTTGGTGCCCATCCTTCAAATAGGAGCTTCTATGTGTATCCTTGCAGTTGGTTCCTTGCAATTGGTTCCGTCTCCCTACCCCACCTTCTCTCGACCCTTCCAGCAGCTCCAATCTCACCACTGGCCCGAAGGGGCTCATCTGTCTTGATTTCCCCATATCTCCAGCTCCCCTCTCTACTAGTGTACCTTCTCCAGTCCATCTGGATTTGTAAGGTAGAGTTGGGACCATGATGGTTGGGGTGAGGAAGGCTTCAGGAACTAGAAGAAACTTGTGTGCGTCATCGCTGCCCAGCTGCACCTTGACTGGTCTGTCTCCTCAACCATGATATTTTTAAGTACTCATAGGCATGTGAAAGCTGAACAGAGAATAAGGAAGTCTGGAGAAAATTTATTTATTTGGATTTTGGTGCTGGCAAAGAATATTGGAAGTATACTGGATTGTCAGAAAACAAACAAATCCTCCTGGGAGAAAGTACATCCGGAGTACTCCTTAAAAATGAGAACTTTGTCTCATAACTTTATATGCATTATTGGAAGAGACCAGTCCCTGGAAAAAAAAAACATGAAGTTTGGAGATGGAGAGGGTCTGAAAGTCAGAGGAAGGCCCTCGATGAGATGGATAGACTCCATGGCTACTGCAATATGCTCAACTGTAAAAGCAATTGTAATTGCACAGGACTTGGGAATGTTTCATCCAGTCATACATATGCTAGCAACTAGTCAGAGTTGGCTTGGGGACACCTCACATCAGCACAACAATTAAATGTGATAAAAATCCTATGATTTTCCTGTAAAAGTAGGAGCTCGGATACCGGAACACATCTGAGAACAAAATCAGAAACAACTTTCTGAAGTTCTCTAGTTTTTTGCTAAAGAAGTAGTATATGGAATTCAAACTACAAAAAAAATTCCCAAGGACATTTTTAAAGACTTTTCTTGGCCCCTTCAAAGATGGTGTCCTTTTAACCAACCTCATCAAGTCAACTCATAGGACAGGGTTTCAAACTGTTCCAAAGCATTTCTGTGACAATAAATCTTTATGTTGTTTTTTTTTTTTGAAAAGACAGCCTTATCTTTCTCTCATGGAGAGTGGAGAGTGACTTTGATCCCAGACCTTCTGGTTAGTAGCCCAAGGTTTAACCTCAAGCACCGCCAAAGGCAAAGCAAAACAGGTTGCCATCAAGCCCATGATAACTCCTGGAGATCCTGTCTGGGTGTTTGGGAGTAAAACATTGCTCCATAGGCAACAAGCTTTTGCTGATTCCTCTTTGTTAATCAGCGCATCACTAAATACATTGGACTTCAATCGTGAGTTCTCACCAGCTGGTGCAACATCGTTAGTCTATAATTCACCTTCTGGCTCTTGATCCTTGTGCCTGATGGATGAAAAGCCCCAAATTTCCCATTCCAATTGCTCTCTATAGCAAACCTTGTAACTCACCATAAATCATCAACCTATAATCCTGCTTTTAGTTGGAATGAAATGTGTTCCTCAGATTTTCTAATCTGGATGTTCTTGCCAAGCAAACAAAGGCTTGCCAGGTGGTAAGGGATCAAGCAAGCATCCGCTCAGCTCAGGGTGTACAGAGCAGCAGGAATTCCACAGACATATTGTCAAAAAAAGACCCCAAGTCTGCTTGAAGAGGAAACTATGTTTTCATTGATTTCTAAACAAATAATCCCCATATATCTCCTATATCTCTGGCCACAGGATCTCCTATCCCTTTTGAAAAACATGTAGATAAGTGGAAAAGGAAATATGTGGTAGGGAATCAAACACAAATTGACACATACTTTAATAATATAGCCAGAATGCTCCTTAGAAACAAAGGTGGTGAGACTTTGTCTCATATACTTTGAACATGTTATGAAGAGAGAACAGTCCCTCACAAGGGGCACATGGGTGGCAAACTAGAGAGGCAGCAAAAGAAGAAGACTGTTGACAAAATGGGTTAACAAAGTGGCTGCAACAATGAACTCAAGTATAGGAAAAATCATGAAGATGACGCAGGACTGGGCGGTGTTTTATTCAGTTGTACAGAGAGCTGCTCTGAGTCAGAAGCAACTCATAACAACAACAGTGTAAAAATAGTACCTAGTATTTGTGGAGTCCTTTTCATTTTACAATGTATTTTGTATGCATTCTTCCATGTGAGCATCACAACAGCCCTTGAGGTGGAAAATAAATATTACATTATAGGCAAAAAACATTCTTAAAGAGAGTTACAAATTTCAGATAGGGGATAAAATCATCCACCAGAAAACAAAATAAAGTATAACTGAGAACATAAGAATATCAGAAAAATCCTTCAGATTTTAATATTAAAATAAATTTAAGATTAAGGTCACATAAAGTTGTTAAAATAATTCTCCCACTTAAATATATGGTACCATTGTATTACATAGTAATATTATCCCTTTCTGCATCTGCACTGCCAAAGAAAGTCTTATTAATAGCTTCCAGAAACATATTCCTTAAAATATATAAAATATAAATATAAGTGATTTTGTATATCTGACAAAACAATTAGATAAGTATTATCTGAAACCAAATTTACTGTCATCAATTCTGACTCATCCACCCTGTAGAACAAAGTAGAACTGTCTGTCTAGGTTTCTGAGACTGTAAATCCTTAGGAATAAGAAGTCTCATCTTTCTCCTAATAACCATTATAGAGTATTTTAAATAAAATCATCTCTATATTTTAATTAATGTAACTCTATACCTATCTATAAGTACAGCCAGAATGCCTTTTAGAAGCGATAGTGGTGAGACTTCATATCACAGACTTTAGACATGTTATTAAGAGGACCAGGCCCTGCAAGAGATCATTAGAGGTGAGGTAGAGAATCTGTTAAAACAGAGAGAGACCCTCAAAGATATGGATTAACACAGTGACTGCACCAAGGGCTCAAACCTAGCAGTGATGACGAGGATGGCCCAGGAAACGTTTCCTGGTTTTGAACATCATTTCTACAGAGTGGAAAATGACTTGATTGCCCTCCCCCCAATCTAGAAAATGGCCCCTTAAAGTCATCTTTGGCAAAACAACAGGTTATCAAAGAATATAAAGCATACCACCTGTGAGTAATAAGCTCACTACAAGAACTCTATTGATGTAGTAGCATATTTGTTAGGTCACCAACTACAAGGTTAGCAGTGCGAAACCCCCAATCACTCCATGGAAGAAAAACAAGATGTTCTACTCCCATAGGAATTATCAGAAATTCCAGCAGCAGCTCTCCAGGAGCAAGGCTGGGCCTCCTACTCCCACCAGAGGGCAGTGATGCCAAAAAATTATCAGAAACTCAAAAGGGCAGTTCTACTTTGCCCTCTAGATCACTGTGAGTCCAAATTGACTCAATAGCAGTGGACTTTGAGAGTCTGATATTTGAGAGTTGAAAATTATTCTAAAGCAGAGAGATGGCGAGAAGTTTAGAGTATACTGCAAATGGTACAGCTAGAAGAGAATGAATGGGAATGACCATAAATGCAACTGTAAAACATGCAACCCATATCACTGAATAATCTGTGTAGAAATTGTTAATTTGCTGTGTAAACTTTCACCCTAAACATAATAAAATATTCTAAAAGAAAAATAATAAAGTAAATCAATGAAATAGAAAGCTAATTCTCTAATCAAATTAATAAAATTGATAAACCTAAGTGACTTTTAGAACTTTTTTTAATGATCTGTGAGTTGCCAATATTAGCAGGTCTTCTGTCAAATTTGTTGAAAGCAATGTCCTGGAAACCTCTGGATCCCTATAGATTAGTTATGACCATGAGATTTGCTTAATTCTCAGTTTCTGGAAGTACAACAAAAGAAAGGGGTCCAAAGTCTACCCAACTCATATCTTCTACTATTCTCCATCCAGAAGCCATGCTCTAAAGTCATAGACTTAGAAACTAAAAAGAACTGGGGAAAAATTGAATTTAAGTTTCAATTGAAATTAAGTTTCAATGTGATTTCATTAATATTCTTTCATGATCATATTTTATGGGCTTTTCTAACCATTCTATTAAGACACTGTGTTAGGTAGGGTTCTCTAGAGCAGTGGTTCTCAACCTTCATAATGCCATGACCCTTTAATACATTTCCTCATGTTGTGATGACCCCAACCATAAAATTATTTTCATTGATACTTCATAACTGTAATTTTGCCACTGCTATGTAAACATAATGTAAATATCTGATATGCAAGATGTATTAAGCAGCCCCTGTGAAGGAATTGTTCAACCCCCAAAGGATCATGACCCACAGGTTGAAAACTGCTACTCTAGAGAAACAAAACCAGGACATTTATGATTATATGTGGATATCTATATGTATATATATATATACACACACAGCATGAAGGAATATAATAGCTAATAAGTCTATACAGTAGTACAGAGGACTTACTTATTAATCTCACATGTTCCTATTGGCCAGGTTGGCTCAATAAACCTCCCTATCACAGTTATATCCAGTCATTCAACTGACTTCCATGGAGCAGTTAATATTCTGGAAATCCTTCAGCTCATGAGGGATCCTGGGGCCAACATCTAGGAAGCAGACAGCTGAGTCTTCTCTCAGATCACAGGCAGTCTGGTCACAGGCAGCAAGCAACAGGACAGGTCACCCATAGTCATCAGCTCAGGTACATAGCAAAACAGGTTTGAATGGGATATTGAACTCAAGCAATGCAAGCTGACAGAATATGACAAACTTCAAGCTCAAGTGCAAAGCAGGCCTCAAAGAAATCTCAAGCTCATTTGACATGATCCTTGGGTTGGCTGTCCCACAGGTAGGGTAACCCACAAGTTGAGGTAGAGAACTAGCTAAAGCAGCCACATGCTGCTCCAATAAGAGACTAAGAGACAGTGAGGGCAGGGTTTTCCTAGCCAATTATCTCTTTACCTTCCAGTCAACTGTAACCTTATTAATCTCATATGTTCCTATTGGCCAGGTTGCCATAATAAGCCTCCCTAGCTTAGTCATAATCCAGCCATTATACAATTCAATAGTTCAGTCAAATCAAAAAGTGTTTTACAATTGTTACCAAAATGAGTTTTAGAATATTTTCTTCCTTTGTGTACTCCTTGATATTAGCTCCTCACTCCGCCCCCCATCTCCCCTTAATGCAGGAACCCTAAATCAAGCTATTTTTTCTATAGGTTCATTCATCCTGGATTTTATATATTGAAGAATATTGAAACATATTTAACAAAGGAGACAAGGAGACTACCAACAATAAAACATAATAGAGATACACCTCAGTTTGAAAGAAAAAACTAATGCCCTTTATTTTAATCAAACCCTGAATTAAGGTTTAGCCCATTTTGTTCATGGAAAACAAATATACTGCCAATTAACTTTAATGGCAAAGTCATATTTCAATGCCAAACCAGTCAGCAATTTAGATTTACTTTTTGTTTTAAATAGGTCTAATCCAGCACTCAGGGGAAAGGAATAATTGACAAGCATATAACATTTTTAAGCTAGCATAATTTTGTGGTAATTATACAATCTGGTGTCAATTTGGAACTTGAGAGAATTAAGAAGTGAAGAGGTGGAGTCAAGTCTGTCAATCGGGTTATAACCAATCAGGCCTCTGTGTGGGCATGGTCTTCTCCTGAGAATTCTGGAAACTCCTGGATTTCCTCCTTGGAGGAAAGAGAGACTCTCTGCTCTCTCCCTTGGAGACATTCTACTGACAAGATGCAAGACACTAGACTCTGTGCCCTGGGAACTAGAGAAGCCACATGGAGACGCCTGCCAATGCTGACATGCTTTCAAAGCCGCTGAATTCAAAGACTTTCTACCTACTGTTCTGTGTTCAGTGTCACTGCCTATGTTTTGTGAGTCTGAAGAGGAATTTATAGATTAATATCAGTTATATGGGCTAATATCAGACTTATGGGCTTGGACTGAACTGTTTGAGGATGCTTTCTTAATATAAAACTACCCTTTATATAAAACTTCCTCTTATACACATGAGTTTCTATGTATTTGCTTCTCTGATCTACTCAGACTAACACAGATTCTGTGTAATAATCTATAAGTTGATGTATTACATTATGCATTTGTAAGCCTATACAACACAAAGAATAATCCATAATGTAAACTATGGCCTTTAGTTGACCATAATGTATGAATATTGATTATTAATTATTATAAATGAACCACATGAATACAAGATGTTAATAGTAATGGAAACTGAGTTTGATTATGTGGGAGTTTTCTCTACTTTCTGCACCTTTTCTGGAAACCTTAAAGTAAGAGATAAAATGTAGATAACTTCTGGAAAGATGATAACGACTAATTGTTCACTGTATTTGGGGGTAAGAAGGCTGGTTCTGGGAACTTGAGGCTGGGCCTCACAGTATCCCAAGGTTCTTTTTGTGGTTTCTTCATAGAGGGCTCAGCTATGCTAACTAAGAATAGAGGACAGCCTCCTCCTGCATTCTCCTGCCTCAGCACCTTGAATGCAGCATTCCCTAGCCCCAGCTCCCTACAAGGAATGTTCTCCATCTCAGCAAACTGCACCCCGTACTCCCCAGCCTCTGTGACCCAGGCATCACCTGCCCCATCCGCCAACCTTTCCCTTCCAGGTGTGGAGATGCACCAGCAAGACCAGGTGACCCAGGACATCCAAATGACGTCCATGAGAACTTCTGGAGGGCCTGAACACTGGAGACCTCTGAGGTCCACAGAACAGAATTCAAATTGGGATAATCTCTTCTTGAGGACATGCACACTCCCCTCATAGTGATGGTGCAGCTATGTCCTCCGGATAGGTAACCCCAGCTATCTAGACAGAGAACCAGTCCCAGTGAGACAGAGACACAGCTCAAACTTGTGACATATTGGTTTCCAGAAGATTAGTAGATTTGTTCCTATCAACTTCTGAGAAAGAAAACACAGGGCACCTTTTCTGCCAGAGAATTTGAACTCACTACACCCAAGTTACCCAGCAGCCTTCCCCAGTCCTGGCTATGTAGCTTGAGAACATGAGGACTCACTGTCCTTAGCCAGATCACCCTCTGAACAGAAGCCCCTCTTGCTGCGGAATGCTCTACAATAGTCTATTTCCACCCTGTGGCAACGTGGAAGAAGCAGAGGGTTCTAAGTTGGGCAGCAATCTACCATAAGGGACCTTCTGTTATAAACACAAATAACTGAAGGACTACACTCTCTATATATAACATACAGAGTCAATAAGTGACTTGTATATTTAATATATCCCTCATGTACCCCAAACACCAAACCTCTAGACCCTGTCTCCTCCACCTCAGTAACACACACATTTCTTTAACTTACTAAGTAAAATTACATATTCCATAACCCTCTTCACCAACTCACTAAAAATTAATACACTTAAGAGGAAGGCCTCGTTTGATTAATACCACCAATTAAAACTCACTCCCTAGCACCTATCACTTATTCTCCTACTGACTCAACTCATCATTTATACATAATACCTTTTCCAGTACTTATATGATCCTCCCACGTCCTTTAGAGAAAACTCCTCTCCTTCTACACATTCCAGAGACCAAAGCATCACCTTATATCATCCACAATATAGTTAAAACAACAGTGAATACCAGCAGGTTTAACAAAAAAAAATCTAGATAAACCAATGTATATCACTGAAAATGACCCAAACCCAAAGGTTTCCACAGAAGAAGCAGCCTGTGAATTGCCAAATACTGAATACAAGTGACTATTGTTTAGGGACTTACAAGAAATAAGGATGTTAATCCTGAACACTGATGAAAAAATAGAAATACTAGACTCCTCACTTCAATGGAAATCCAGGAGATAAGGAATGATGTAGCAGAACAAAGAACAGGGTGAATGATCTCACCAATAGAATGGAAGAAATGTAAAATTGAATTAGCAAACTCAAAAATACCTCACAAAATTCAGAAAACAGGAGAAATAATCAACAAACAAAACAAATGAAAATGAAGAAATCCTGAAGATGATGTGGGATTCTATGAAGCAAAACAATATCTAAAGTACTACCATATTTGAGCAGGAGGAAACAAATAAGCCTACAGTTAAATAGTAAAGGAATTCTTGGAAGAAAATTTCCCCAATATCACAAGAGAGTAGATAATAACCATTCAGGAAACAGAAAGAACACAAATCAGATTAATCCCACCCTACCATCCCACCCCCAACCCTACCCTTTAAAAAAAAACAAGACATATAGTGGTCAAATTATCCAACTTCAAGGAAAGAGGATGAGTCATGAGAACAGTTAGGGGGAAAAAAAGCAGTCACATATAAAGGTAAACAGAATAGAATAAGCTCCCACATTCTCTGCAGAGACAATGCAAGAAAGAAGAAAATGGAGCAATATAAAAGTTGAAAGACAATAAAACAATCCAAGAATCCTTTATACATCATGGTTCTCCATCAAATTCAAAGAAGATATAAAAGTTTTCTCAAATAAGGAAACATTTAGAGAATTTGTAAAACCCAGTATCACAAAAAGCACTTTCCAGTTATTTATGGGGAAAACCCACAACCAGAGTACTCAAACATGAGACCACCACAGACTACCCACAAAACAACGCACTGAAAACAGTACCTAAAACATTTCAGAGCTAGTGAAGAAAGAAATACAAGAATAAACTCCTCACACACACAGCACCCTATAAAAGGAGAAGAAAGAAAAATAGCAAGAACAAATATTACAAGATGACTGCAACTACACTAGATTTAGAGTTAATCACACTAAATGTCAATGGACTAAACACACTCACCCAAAGACAAAGAATAGTAGACTGGATGAGACAACAAGATCCATCAATAGTGAGACACATCTCAAACTCACACACAAAAATAGACTAAGTCGAAGGTTGGTGAAAATTTTACTGAGATAAAGGCTAAAAACAAACAACAACAAACAAAAACAAACAACTGAGGGGGGCAATATTAATCTCTAGCCAAATAGACCTGGAGGTACATTATGTAACAAGAGACATCACATAATGGACATCACATAATGCTCAAGGGATCAACATGCCAAGAACACATAACCAAAATAAACATGTATGCACCAACAAAATACCCTCAAAACTCATCAACCGGGCTGAGCCCCGGTGGCGTAGTGGTTGTGTGCGGGACTGCGACCCACTGGGACGGAGGTTCAATTCCCGCAGTGGGGCTGGGCCTCCTACTCCCACCAGCGGAAAGCAGTGATGCCAAAAAAAAAAAAAAAAAAAACAACTCATCAACCAAATCCTCAATGAAATAAAAAGTGAAATCACCAGTTCAACAATTATATACAGGACGTCCATACACTACTCTCCAAGGAAGATAGATCAATGGGCAAGAAACTCAATGAAGAAATGGAAGAGTTGAATAACAGGATTGAACAATTCAACCTTCTAGATATTTACAGAGTTCTCCACACAACAGCAAAATCAATACACATTCTTCTCCAATGCACACAGCTCATGTTCTAAAATTGACCACAAGCTCAGCCATAAAGCAAGCTTGAGAAAATGTAAACACATACATATATATTAAAGCCATCTTCTGTGAATACAGCATCATAAAGCCAGAAATCAACAATAGAAAAAAAAAAGATAAACACTTGGAGACTCAGCACACTACTCAAACAAAAAAGGAATATTATCCCAAATGACAGAGGAAATTAGGAAGTTCCTGGAAACCAAAAAGAATGACAATGCAACATATCAACACTTATGGAAAACAACAAAGACAGTTATCAGATGTCATTTTATTGCAATAAATCCACACATGAAAAAAGTGGAGAGAATCATGTTTAGCAATTTAGAGCACCTCCAATAATTAGAAGAGTCAACAGCATAATCCTCACAACAACAAAAGAAGATAAATCATAAAAATTAGAGCAGAAATAAACCGGAAACCAATAGGACAATAAAAAAGCAAAAAGCTGTTTCTTTTTATGGGTCAACAAAATCAACAAGCTGCTAATAACCTTAACAAAGGAAAATAAGAAGCAGATGTCAACCTTGAGAATTAGGGATGAAAGAGGGGAAGTTACATTAGAACCTAATGAAATGAAAAGGGTAAGAAGGCAATATTACAAAAGACTGTATTCCAACAAATTCAGTAATTTGGAAGACATGGACAAATACATTTAAAGCACCCTCTCCCCAATTTAATGCATATGGACGTTAAGAGCATACCAAAAGAAGAAATAGCTTACATCAATAAGAAACCGCAAACCATAAAAAGTCCCATCCCAGATGGCTTCACAAAAGAATTCTACCAAGCATTTAGAGAAGAACTGACACCAATTCTACTCAAATTCTTCCAGAACATGGAAAGCTAGCAAACTTCCAAACGTATTCTGTGAAGCTAGTATGACCCTCATACCAAAATCAGGCACAAAGCTAAATAATTATAGACTGACAACTCCACAAGGCTAAATAATTATAGACTGATATCTGTCTTGAACATAGATGCAAAAATCTTCAACAATATTTTGGCCAACAGAATCCAACAACATATCAAAAAAATAATACATCATGCTCAAGTGGAATTCATACCAGGAATGTGATAAACAAGTAATGTGATCCATTATATTAACAAGAAAAAGGATAAGAACCATATGATCATATCAATTCATGCAGAAAAAAGTATTTGATGACATACAATACACATTCCCAATCCAAGCTCTCAAGAAGAGAGGAAAATCTCTCCCAATCCAAATTCTCAAGGGAAAATCTTCAATGCAATAAAGTTCATGTACAAAAACCCATTACCAATATCACACTCAAAGGAAAAAGCTGAAAACATTTCCATTAAGCAAGGAAACCTGAAAAGGATGTCTGCTATCCCCATTCTTATTCAACATTGGGTTGGATGTCCTTGCCATACGACAAAGCAAGAAATCAAGAGAGTACAAGTGGTTAGAGAAAAATGAAACTTTCACTATTGGCAGACAATATGATTTTATATATGGAGAACCCTAAGGTGTCCACAATAGAATTGCTGGATATAATAGAGGGGTTTAGTAGAGTAGCAATGATACAAGATTAACAAGCAGAAATCAGCTGGGTTCCTATATAGTAGGGATTAAAATACCAAAAGAAAAGATTTCAAGCAAACAATACCAGTCACAACAGTCATGCAAAAATTGAAATACCTAGGCATAAACCTAACAAGTAAAACAAAAGTACTGTATGAAGAAAACTACAGCTCACTACTATAAGAAACCAAATGGGATCTACACAATTGGAAGAATATCCCATGTTCATGGATCAGAAAACTCAATATTATGAAAATGTCAATGTTACCTAAAGCAATGTACAAATTCAATGCAATCTCAATCCAAACCCAACATCATTCCTCAAAGAAATGGAAAAACTGATGATCAATTTTATATGAAAAGAGAAGCAGCTCAGGATAGGCAAATTGAAGTACCATAGGTAAAGAGCTCCTCGAAAATAAGAACAAAGTAGGTGGCCTTCTACCCCTAAAACTATTACATAACCAGAGTTGTCAAAACAGCCTGGTACTGGCATAATGATAGATACATGGACCAATGGATTAAAACAGAAATCCCAGAAATAAAAGCATTCACATACGGACAAGTGATGTGAAAGCCCCCAAATCATTAAATGGAAAGCAGATGCCTTCTTCAATAAATGGTTTTGAAAAAACAGGTAATCACCTGTCGAAAAAAATGAAGCGAGACCTGGATATATATCTCACTCCATGAACAAAAACAAACTCAAAGTGAATCAAAGACCGACATGTAAAACCCAAAGCTACCAGAATCATCTGTGAGAAAATTGGGATAAATTAAGCAGGTGTATCCAGGGAATACACAGGCTTTCGGCAATAACAAGGGAAACAATCTCCTTGGAAAATAAAATAGTAAGTGCAACTTATTAAAAATAAAACATTTTTGACATCACAGAATTTCATTGAAAGAGTAACAAGAGAGCCCACCGATTTGGAGAAGGTTTTTAGTAACCACATAACAAAGAAAAGACTAATTACTAAAATTAGCAATATTTTATAAAACCACAAGAAAAAAAGCCAATAACACTCTGAGAAGGTGGGCAAAAGACCTTAACAGATGATCCACAAAGGAGATCACTCAAATGGCAAATGAAAACAGGGGGAAATGTGCCCGGTCACTAGTCATAGGGGAAATACAAGTCAAAACAACCATGAGATAACAGCTAACACCCAAAATTGCAGCCAGATTCAAAAGAACTGAGAACAGCAAATGTTGTAGTGGGTGCGGGGAAACTGAAATCCTTATCCATCGCTGGTGGACTTGTAAATATGTACAGCCACTGTGGAAAGCAATATGACGATACCTAAAAGAGATAGCAGTTGAAATACCATATAACTCAGCAATACCATTATTGAAATAAGAAACAGATCATGAACAGACATTTGCTCCCCCATGTCCAGTGCAGTATAGTTCGCTATGACAAAAAGCTGGAAGTTTCCCATCAATAGAAGATTAGATTTTTTAAAAATTGGAGTATATACACACAATGGGATACTATGCATTCCTTAAAAAGGGTGATAAAACACCTCAAGAAGTAGAAGAATGTTGAAAACATTATGCTGAGTGAACTTAGTCGAATACAAGAGAACAAGCTTGCAGAGCATCAAGTCTTCCCACTAGGGGTGGGGGAGTGGGGTGGGCAGATGACCTGGTAGAGCCTGTCTGTGGTCATTGAACCCTACACCATCTGCTCTAGGTAAGTATTTTATTGGTCACTTAATGGTGGGCCCCTCGCATCAGCTGGGAACAGATGGCTAAAGAAGGGGGGGAAGGTTTCTACTGAGTGGCTGTCACGTAAATCTATGATAAACCTCCCTCCTCCCACCCACCCACCCTCCACCTCCCACTACCACCACCACCCCTCCATGTAAAAAGCCCTTTCAGCTGGATAAGGAAGACAGATTGAAAAACCAATGCATTAGAGGGGAAAGGGAGTAAACATGATGGAGGGAACACCGAGGCACATCTGTTGGCAGGCAAAGAGGGAGGACCAATTCCCAGATGGGGGAAGAATGACTGAAAATGTTTCTGGGGACGCAAGGGGGCTAGTGACATCGGAAGCATGCAATGAATGGGGAGTTTGGGGAGTTTCAGGGAAGATTACGATACCAGGCCCAGGCCCGGTGACATGAATGCGTGGTATGCCCCACAGGCTACAGTGAGATCCCAAGCAGGAACTCCATTGGTTCAACTAGACTCAGAAATACTTTTAGCCTAAGGTTTTAGTTGGAAAATATATGATGTCTGAGGAAGCAGAAGACAGTTGTACCAAGAGTGGTGAACTGCAGTGGGTAGACAATTAAGGTACTGCTTCATCAGTACCCAGCATGCTGTATTAAGATGTGTATCATTTCAGCAAATGGAAGGAGGACATTCTGCTTCATTTTGTTTGTGCCTTTTCAAAGGTGCTGTGTGGGGGCCACCCTATGGAAGCTGTGGCATTTGTTTTATCTGTTTTTCAGTAAATGAAATCCAGATTGATGAGCCTATAGGAACAGCAAATAGAACACGGGTGTAATGAGGGGGGGGGGGATGTCAAAGAAGGGTGAGGGAAGTAAAAGGGACATGATATCAAAGAGACTAGGAAGGAAAAGTATGTTGGAAAACTGATTATGGAAGTAACCCTACAATTCTGTTGAATGAGATTGAACTGTGAAATGATATTACATATGTTTTAACCCCCAAAATAATAACAAGTTAAAAGGGGGCATAGATCCAGAAATGAGCTTTGGCCTTGCACTAAATCCTATCTTCAACTTAAGAATAATTAGTTCTTAAATCATGAACCTCACCTTCTGGAAGAAAACACAGCAGATAGGGAGGCTATTGGGAAATATGGCAAAGAATGTAGATGGTGCTCAGCTAGCAGATATAACAGCATCTGGGGTTGTAAAGATTTGTTTTCAAATAAGTAGTCATCTGAGTGAGATGTCATATAAGTCCACATGAAAGAAACACACCTTTACCAGTCATTGCAGGATGGTAAACTATATAATCTGAAGTCGACGGGCTAGTCTCAGAGCCTGCATTGTGAGAACCCAATGTACAGAAGGCTACAGTTGACAGTGGAAGATTTCATTTGTAAGAACTACATAGGGACTAAGTCTCTGGGAAAGTCCCTCTCTCTATAATTGAGAGATGGGAAGACAGAGAGCTTTGGAGAGATGAGTATGGAAGATCAAAGGCTTAAATCTTTTCAAAATCTTAAACTTTTTCAGTAGATTTCCCCCTACAATGCATGCTGGACCTGATGTGCTTTCCTAAATTGTCTGTATCTTTGGTTTGCATTGTTCTGCTTGGTTTTTGCTTGTCCCTATCAGGTTGTATCTCAGTGGTGTATTGTCATTGGAGGTCACCCTCTTGAAGTTGTGTTATATGTTTTTTTCGTTTTTCAATAAATGAGCCCCAGGATTGATGAATCTGATGAGACAGCAAGTATAATAAGGGTTTCAGGGGGGAGGGGGTTCAGTGGTGGGAGTGGGTTGGAAAGGGAAGAGATCGTCAAGGAGGACATACAGAAAAAGAATGTTAGGAAACTGATTGTGGTAGCTACTGTACAGTTCTTGACATGATTGAACAATAGAATATGATACATGTATTAATTTTTTAAAATAAAGTGTATATTTTAAAGTACAGAAAAGAAGTACAGAATTCAGCTAAACTAATGCAAGAACTCTTGTGGCAGAGAATTGAAAAGTTAAAAATGAGATTACTGCACTTTGGCAGGAAAGGGAAGAAAATCAGAAAGCATAATACATAGGAATTATATAATAAAATGACACAAAGTAATTTTATGCATATTAGCTATTTTAATAGATATTAGTTCCCCTTTTTAAAGTCAGAATTACAAATAATTTTTACGTAAATGTGTGGTGCTTTAAAGATTAGCCTTAAAATGAAATGACACGGAAAAATTGAAAATAAAGATGTGGTAAAAGATACCTGTGTTAGTCTGGGTTGACTAGAGAAACAAATTCATAGACATTCACATAAAAAAACAATTGCATATTGAGAAAATATCCCAGTCCAGGCCAGTTCATAAGTCTGATATTAGCCTATATGTCCAATATTAGTCGATGAATTCCTCTATAGACTCACATAGCACATGCAATGATGCCAAATGCAGGAAGATCAAAGGCCAGTGAGTAGAAAGATCCAGTGGCAGCGGAAGCATATCAAATCTGGCATGGGTCTTCACATGTCTACTCCAGCTCTGTTAGTATCTCAACAGCAGAAAAGGAAAGGTACAGAGACTGGATTTGGCCTCCAGTGAACGACTAATCTCCCTCATGCCTCCAAATAAAGTAATCAAACTGTGACCTGATTGATAGGCTAGATTCTACCCTTATGCTCAAGTTGATAAGAGAGTATGTAACTGCCACAATACCCGAGATAAATTCTAACAAAATTACATTTAAGGAATTAGGGATGTGAATAAGATAAAATAAAACTATAGGATAGATTATTCAGTGTATTGAGAAAATACAAATTCACCTAGAAGACTCTATAGTCATCTACTTTTTTATTATCAATCAATGTGGTTTTGAAATACATGAAGCAAAATGTATTAACGCTCTGACAGCAACTTGAAAAAACATAATGGATAAAATCACATAGTTCTCAGGTCCTATGAAATCAAGTAGATTTTTTCAAACAAACAAAAATATCTAAAGAAACTTTTAATAACACATCTAACAAGATTGATATAATTTAACTCTGTACCCAATAAACAAAGAATGCACATTATTTTGTTTTGTTTTGGGGGGCATCACTGTCCTCTGGTGGTGGGAGTAGGAAGCCCAGCCTTTGCTCCTGTGGAGCCGCTGCTGGAATTGAACCTCCATCCCAGTGGGCCTCAGTCCCACACACCACCACTACACCACTGGGGCTCAACCCTGCGCATTATTTTTAAAAGCGTGGAACATTCATTAGAAATTTGACTAGATATTGGGCCACAAAGAAGATTTCAGTAAAGACCAAAGGGAGCACATTACTGCTTGTAATGAGATAAAATTGAAGCTAATAAAAACAAAAAGGCACTCCCAAAAAAGTCAAAGTTTGTAAATCCATAAAAATAAACTTCTAAATAAATAAATGTTTAAGTAATTCTTGGAATAAAGAGGAAATCAAATCTAAAATTACAAGTGATTTAGAAATAATAACAATGTTATCTCTGAATATAACTGAAGTATAATTTGCTATAAATTTTAGAAAACAACAGATAATTGAAATAAACTAGACTTTTAGCTCAAGAAATTAAAATAAACACATTGAATTAAAGGAAAGAAAGAATATAGATAAAAGCAGAAATGAATCAAAATTAGGTTGAATTGATCGAAAAGTTGCTTCTTCAGCAAAGGGTACAAAACAAAGTCTGACAGGTCAGATCATGGGGAATTGAGAAAGAGCTATAAAAATGCACTAACAATTAATATGAGAATTTAATTACAGATGTACATTTGTACAGTACATTTGTACTGTCAAATTTACCAATTTTCTACCACTGACTTTTGAGAAACAATATTTTCCTTGATTCAACTATATCTTTCAGCAGAGGAAATACTAGAATCTGTCATTTTTCATTTCTTTATCTTTGTTTTTAAAAGCAGGGCTGCTTGAACATAAACTTCGACAGGTAAACATCAACTAACCCTTGCTTTTAGGCCATCTCTAATCCTGTTTCCTTTGCTTGGATTCTGAAGCCAAAACTTTGGGGGTCTATGTTGACCTTGACCATCCCCACAAGTGTAGTTAGGCCATTCTCCCTAAGGTAGGTAGATTGTATATCAACTTGTACCAGGATGAAAGTGTAGCGGTGAAGTCCAACCTATCATTCAGGTCACAGACTCTCTCTCTCTCTCTCTCTCTCTCTATCTCTATCTATCTATCTATCTATCTATCTATCTACCTCTCTCTGTCTCTCTCCCCCTCTCACACACACACTCTCTCAAACTCACACACTCACTTGCTCAGATTTTTTATGCCTGGCCATACTTCTACCAACCTTGGGGTTTGCAGCTATGTGAGTCTGGAGAGGGCTTCCATTGGCATCAGAAACATTGCTTTGAATTGAATTGGTCTGGGACACCTTCTGGATATAAATTTACTTCTTGATATAATTTTCATTCTTATACATATATGAGCGTCACTGGCTTTGTTTTTCTAAACAATCCAGCCTAACACATTTGCTGCCTCAGGCCACAAGACTATCAAATCTGCTGCAAAACAACACTGAGGTATGAAAAAGCAAAGAACTAGGTGTACCTGTTCCAAATCGTGATATTTTCAATCAACTCATATGTTCGTGAAAACTAGACTTGAATCGGAAAGAAGAATTGTTGCATTTGAATTATTGTGGTGGTGAAGAATATTGGAATGCGATGGACTGCCAGAAGAACAAGTAAATCTGTCTTGAAAGTTTACAGCCAGAATGCTCCTTAGAATAACGATGGCAAGATTTCATCTCACTTAGGACACATTGTCAAGAAGGACCAAAGAACAGAAAGGATGCTCTTGTTTCCTTAAAAGAAACCCTGGTGGTATTGTTAAGTCTTATGTGTTGGGCTTCTAACCACACGATCAGAAGCTATTATCTGCTCTGAGATGATAAAGAGTTATAGTCTCCGAAACTCAAAGGGGCACTTCTACCCTGTGCTAAAGGGCCACTTTGCGTTGGCATCAACTGTGGGGAAATAAGTTTGGTTTTTGCTTTGGCTATCCTTACAAAATACTTCAGGAGAAAGAGGCCTCACTTCAACTTGGATTAGTTTCTTAAGTTGGAGAGGCAAGAGAAGACCAATAAGTTTCTGCCATATAACATTGATTTAATCACCCCAAATCAACAGACTTATCAAGAGTGATCAACAAACCTTACTTCACCTCAAGAGGTAGAAGGGAGAAGGAACATGTCTGCCTTAGAGAAAGTGATCACACTTCTAGTGATGGAAAAACCAGGTAGGAAAATCTACCACTGGAGGGTGGAGAACTTAACATTATTTATAAAGACTCCCCCCAAGAGGGAGAATTCACCCAGTACTATTTTCCTAACTGGATACTTTTGACCTACTTTCTATACTGTCCTTGGTGACCCAGGCCATGTGCTTGTGCTATAGGTAAGTGAGACTGTAGGATGTGTCCTTTTGAAGCACACAGAAGTCTTCATAGACCACACCAGAAAGATCTAATTTGGAAATCCCACTAAGTCAACTAGACTTTACCTTAAACTCACCTGTAGCAAATTAAAGAACTGAATAGTCCCTTGTAATTAAGGCTGAAAGGCCCAAGTATGAGCAAAAACAGTTGATTACTATCACACGGTTATGTAATTGGCTGTTGTGAGACTTTGGTTCAATTTCTTGCTTTAATTGTGTCCAATGAATGGTGGACCATGAATACCATATATTTACTATATTCCCTTTTTCTTATGACATGTACTAGTTCACAGGCATGGTTCTGACATTGTGAATGAGTGCTATTCAAAGTTTTGCTCTTTCTCCAACCCTGGTTGTTTGTGTAAATAATGTCCTGTCACAAACTTTCGACCTGTACAAGTCAATAATTCATGTACTGTGATATGAGAGACCCACTTACACATGTATAATTTTCTTTTCTCAAAAGTCTTTTAGATCATTGGCTAAAGTAATGATATTGTCAATAAAATCACCTTATTCCCCATATGAATGATGTATAATGTTCTTCATTAAAATAATAACGATATCTCTAAAGTGAACCACAGATATATATATAAACCATAGCTATATGAATGGATTTGCACTCACACTTAATCATAGTCCTAATCTAAGAATAGTCAGTTCTTATGACATGGCCCTACTCAATACTTGCCCTCGTGAAGAGACCACTGAAGGTATAGGTATTACCGCAAAGTGTGGTAAAGAAACCAGATGGTGCTTGAAAGAAAGAATAGCATCTGGGGTCTTAAAGGCTTGTCTTTAAGAAAGACATCATCTATGTAAGGCATCAAGTAAATCCACAGAGAAGTAGCAAATCAGCCTGTGTGAGCTAAGGATTGTAAATAATAAAATCCAAACCCAGAAGAAGAAACTGTTGCGCTGCTGCTGTTGCTGCTGTTTTGGCTGACCAGTTCCCACCCACGATGATGCTATACACAAAACAGCACAACATGACCCTGTCTTGTGTCACCCACACAACTATTCCTATGCTAGATCCCATTGCTGTTTCCACTGTATCTATCGATCCAGCGTGTGAGAGTCTCTCTCTTTTTCACTGCCCCTCTACTTCTCCAGGTATGATCATTTTTCTCCAGAAACTGATCTTTGCAAAAAGCATGTCCAAAATAAGTGAAACTAAGTCTTGCCATTTTTACTTCAAAGGAGCACTCTAGCCATACTTCTTCCGAGGAATTTTTGTCTATTTGGCAGACCATTATACTTTCAAAATTCTTTGCCAGCAGCATAATTCAAATGCATCAATTCTTTGTCAGTCTTATGTACTCAGTGTCCAACTTTCACATGCATATGAAGCAATTGAAAATATCATGACTTGGGTCATATGCATCTTAGTCAACATCATTGCTTTTCAATAATCTAATGAGGGCTTGTGCAGCAGATTTACATGGGCAGCAGTTCAACGTATCTTGTAACTGCTGCTTCCACAGGCATTGATCATTGTGGCAGTCACTGATCTGTGTCAATTCTAGCACTGGTAGGTGGAGTCTAGCTTGTCAATCTCAATAAAGTTAATAAGACCTCTGTGTGGGCTTGCTCTAAGAATTTTGGAAAATCTCCCATTATTTTTCCAATTGAAGGATAAAGACTTAACTCAGTCTCTTGGAGCCAGTCTACCAATGTGGCATCATAGCAATTACCCTGAGTCCTAGGAACTGGAGGAGCTGGACGAGAAGCCACACAGGCTTACCCTGATGGAGCCAGACTTCTGGGGCCGGAGAAGCCATGTGGAGACTGCTTCCAGTGCTGAGATGCTTCTACCACGAATGCATACTGCTGATGGATCCTGAGCCCTGGAAATGAGGAGCCATAGGGAGACCCCTGCCTGTGCCAGGATGTTTCTACTGCCCTGGATACACAAGACTCTACGCCCACTGCCCTGTGATTATCCTGGTGTCATTGCACATACTTCATGAGCTGGAAGGAGACTTTATAGGCTGAAACCAGACATATAGGCTAATAAGACTTATGACCTTGGACTGCACTGGGTTGGGATGTTTTCTCAATGTTCCATTCCTCTTTATATAAACCTTTCCCTTATATCCATATGTGTGTTTATGAATCTGTTTCTCTAGTCCACCCAGACTAACACAATCATGGATCCAAACAAGACAAAATCCTTGACAACGTCGATCTTTTCTCCATTTATCCTGATGCTGCCTATTGATCCAGTTGTAAGGATGTGAGTCTTCTTGGTAATGAGTTGTGAACCATTCTGAAGGCTGCAATCCTTGATCTTCATGTGTTAGTCTGGGTAGAGTAGAGGAACAAATTCAAGGACACGCATATCGATATAAGGAAAGGGTTTATATACAAAAAGAATGAGACATGGAGAAAGCATCCCAGTCCAGTCCAGTCCAAAGTCATAAGTCCGATATTAACCCATATGCCCCAAATCAGTCTATAACATCTTCTTCCGACTCACGAAGTCACAGGTCAGTGGGTGCAGAATCCCTGTGCTGGCAGGGCACCTCAACTCCAGGGCTCAGGGTTCATCAACAGCAGAAGCAACTCATCACTGGCAGAGGGCTCCATCTGGCTGCCCCAGCTTCAGCGGTCTGGCTCCATCAGGGCAAAGCTGTGTGGTCTCTTCTCCAGCTCCTCCAGCTTCTCAAGTGCTGCCAGCTTGTCTTGTCCGTGATTAATCGTCTCTGAGACTAACTCCCAACAACTGCGGGAGATAGCTTCTAATCTTCATGAGGGAAATAGCACGAGATTTCCCAGGAGTCTCAGGTTAAAGCCATGCCCACATAGAGGCCTCATTGGCTACTCAATGGCTATCTCCAAATTAACAGGCTAGATTCCACCCCTACATTTCAATCATAAAATTAACATAAGCATGACGGCCACACTTCATCAGCAGGTCCTTCAAGTCCTCTTCCTGTCAGCAAGCAAGGAGATGACATCTGCATATTTCATAACCCTTCTTCCAATTCTGATACCACATTCTTCTTTATATAGGCTAGCTTTGGTTATGATTTTATTACATACAAATTAAGTATGTCAAAAGGATACAACCCTGACACATTTTTAACCATGGGATTTTAAACCATGCAGTAGTCCCTGGTTCTGTTCACACAATTGCCTCTTGATCTACATACAAAATCCACCTGACCACAATGAAGGATTCCAGAATTCTCATTCTTCTCAAAGTTATCCATTGTTTGTTATGATACACTGTTTAAAAACTTTGCATAGTCCATAAACACAAGAAAACAACCTGATATTCTCTGCTTTCAGTCAAGATCCCTCTCAAACCAGACTTTATACCCCTTAATCCATGAGTTTCCAGCTTCAATGTAATGCATGTAATGTAATCCATGGCAATTTCCAACTTCAATGTAACGCTTAAACTATTGTTGGATGGTCGAAGTGGTTTTGATACTTAAATTCTGAACAACTGGTTTGCAGAAGACTGTGAGTGTCAGTGGAAGGTTAAAGTCCATTTACAGGGGTGTCATGTGGCGCAAACCTCCAGTGAATTAGCTCAGGGATGTGAATAGCCCTGTTACCAGAGAGTTTTGTAAAATCAGTTATGGTAAATGTAGTTGGGTTAAAATGTAACACTTTATCATTTTATCTCTTTTGATTCCTTTTAAATTTGTTACAGCTTTAAATATTTTCTGCTTTATTTTCAAGTGAGGCTTTTCTCTTTTATTTTGACACTGTTGGAGAGTTTATTTCTTGTTTTTGTTTTGTAAAATTTTATGTATACTAAATCCAGGAGACGTCAATATATAGAGACTACAAGATTAATAATTACCTAGGAGCATGGCAAGGAGCTCATGTGGCTTAGTATTTAAGAGTTGGGCTGCTGACTGTAATCTCAGCAGTTTGAAACCACTAGTCACTCTGCAGGAGAAAGACAGTTCTTTCAATTCCCATAAAGAGTTACAGTCTAAGAAAATCACAAAGACAGTTTTCATCTGCCTTATGGGGCATCTATGAGTTGGAATAACTGGTAGATCACTGGATGGCAGTAAATAAGAGGGGCAAAGCAGGGAAGGTTTGTGGAGGATGAGAAGTTGATAACAATGGCTACAAGAAAGAAGGAAATATTCTGGAAGAGATGGAGACTGAGCTGTTGAGAATGCCCTGCTGCCCTCCAGCAACAGTTGGCTTCTTCATGTAGAAACTGGGAGCGGGAGAATCACAGTGGAATCTCTTCTCCTTTTTCCTTCCTGGTTACAGTTCACTTGAAATATATGTTAATGGAATTTTGCTTGAGTGATTTTTTTTGATCTTCTGCTACACTTTTCAGCTGTGTGTCCAACCATATCAAACACAATGGCCAGCAACGTTACCAACAAAAGAGACCCTCACTCCATGAACTCCAGTGTATTTACTGGCAATGTCAACACTCTTGTGATCAGGCAGTCTGATGTAGAGGCAATCGTGTCAAAGTATGGCAAAATCGTGGACTGCTCTGTTCATAGAGGCTTTCCCTTTGTTCAGTATGTTAACAAGAGAAATGCCCAAGCAGCTGTAGCAAAGGAGAGTGGCAGAATGATTTCTGGCCAGGTTTTAGATATTAATCTGCCTACAGAGCCGAAAGTGAACTGAGGAAAAGCAGGTGTGAAACAATCTGCAGCGGAGATGTACGGGTCAGTACTAGAACACCTTTCTCTGTCCCCTCTACTCAGCTCTTCTTTTGACTTGGACTATGACTTTCAATGAGATTATTATGATAGAATGCATAGCTACCCAGCAAGAGTTCCTCCTCCTCCTCCTGTTGCTCAGGCTGTAGTGCTTTCAAAATGCTAGCATGTATCAGGAAACACCCCGAGAAGGGGCAAAAGTGGTTTCAATTCCAAGAATGAACAGCAAGGATCTTCTTCCAAGTCTGGAAAATCAAAACAAGAAGACCTTCAGACTACTAAAAAGGAGTTGACACAGATTAAACAAAAAGTGGATTCACTACTAGAAAGCCTGGAAACAATTGAAAAAGGACAGAGCAAACAAGAAGTAGAGATGAAGAATGGTAAGTCAGAAGAGGAGCAGAGCAGCAACTCCCTGAAGAAAGATGAGACTACTGTGAAGACAGGGTCTGAGGGGGGTGCAGGTAACTCTGCTGGGGGACTTAGTGAATGATTATGAGGATGAAGATCTGGAAGATGATCAGCTGGAGTTGATCAAGGATGATGAAAAAGAGGCTGAGGAAGGAGAGGATGACAGAAACAGCACCAATGGTGAGGGAGACTCTTAAGCATATAGTGGGGTTTAGAAATCTTATCCCATTATTTCTCTACATAGGCGCTCATCTAAGATCAGATTTCCCCCCGAGGATTATCTTCAACACATGTTCACTGTTCTCCCCCATCTGTATCCTTCCTTCTCTTATTCATTGATTCATAAAACTCTGCACCTAGTCCCACTTTTTCTTCCTTTGACGCTCTTAGTAGTTACATGAAGTCTTTCCTTGTAATTTTTTGCTTTTCATTTTGATACCTCTTTGACTTAGCAATAAAAAGAATGTATGGCTTTTATCAACTGTCTCCAAAATAATCTCTTATTGTGCAGGAAGTACCGTTTTCTCCATATTATGAGTTCAGTACTTGCTTCCCTCACTACAAAGGCATTCTCATTTAGTTGAGTAGCTTATGAGAAGAGTTGTGAGTTTTAGATATGTGTGCTTTACCCTACATGAGAGTGCTGTGTGGGACTGTTCAGCATAATGTAACAATGTACTTGTGTGTGTGTGTGTGTAAATGAGAGTTGGCATGTCATGCATCCCCTAGAAAAATAATGTAACAGTCTTAAGATTTGCTTTCTAAAGTTGAGCGATATTGTGGGTTATTTTTGTGAAAAACCTGATGTTTTGGACCTTTTTCTCAGAATAGAACTTTATTAAACCAGGAATTTGGAGAGGAAAAAATAAGAAAATTTTCTAAAATTGATTGTGATTGCACAAATCTTCTTAATATAATTGAACTGTTGGATTGTATGTTGTGTAAATTATATGTCAGTAAAACTATTTTTTCCATCAAGTTAATTTTACTCATAGTCATCCTATATTGTTTTTCCAAGGCTTTGTAAATCTTTACAAGGAAAGACTGTGTGTTAGTCCAGCTTGACTAGAGACACCATATGCATTGACATGCATATGGATATAAGGCTAAGGTATATATACAAGAGGAATGGAACATTCAGAAAGCATCTCAACCCAGGTCAGTTCAAAGACCTAAGTCTGATGTTAGCCCATATACCCAATACCAGTCTATAAAGTCTTTTTCCAACTCATGAAGTCACAGGCCCTGATGCTGGCGGAGGGGGTCTCCCCATGGCTCCTCGCTTCCAGGGCTAAGGGTCCATCAACAGCATACAGTGGTGGTAGAAAGAATTCAACGCTGGCAGGGGTCTCCACATGGCTTCTCCAGCTTCAGAGGTCTGGTTCCATCAGGGTAAGGCTATGTGGCTTCTCCTCTGGTTACGTCCACTTCTTAGACACTGCCATCTTGTCTTGTCCGTAATTCGACTCACTCCTCACAACTGAGGAGTTGGCCTATCTTCTCCAAGAAGTCTCAGGAGAAAGCCACACCCACATGGAGGCCTCATTGGCTACACAACGTCTATCTCCAGATTAACAGATTGGACTCCACCCCTACAGACTGCTTCATCTTTCTGCTAAGGAACAGCTTTTGGGTTTAAATGATTTGCCTCTTGGCCAGTCCCTGGAAAAGGACATCGTGCTTGTTAAAATAGAAAGAGGCTGAAAACAAAGAGGTTCTCATTGGCATGGTTTCACACCACAATGACAGCAATGGTCCAAACCTAGCAACAACAGAGAATATGACTCCAGGTCAACCAGTGCTGCATCCTGTTGTGCACGGGGTTTCCAGAAGTCAGAATCAATTCAGCAGCACCTAAGAACAACAAGAAACGCTTTGTGCAGTGTTTCACCAAAATATTATTATTCTCTATGAAATCATTATTATTATATTTCTTATTAGAGCAAATCCATTTTTCATAAGTCCAGCTCCCATACATCAACATATCTACAAGGTTAATTTTCTTGTTGAGCCTCTGATCTTCTCTGGTCAGAGCTGTAATTATTACCTAATTTCAGTGATGCTTTGAATCACATGGTTTCATCCAGAAGCACTATAAACAGGAGCTATGCATTGCTTCAATTATTATTCTCTGCCTCCTATCTCTGGGTTCTATGAGAGGGTATGCAAAACAAAATGCAGAATCTTTTTCCCCCAAAGTTATGATTTTAATTTTTTTTAACAAAACCCCTTTATCACTTTCAAAGTACTCTCCATTACACATAAGACATTTGTAAAACCTGCATTCCATTCTTGGAAACATTTTTCAAACTCATCTGTTTGCATGACTGCCAGCACCTCCCTCACTTTTCTTCACCTCTTCTAAGTCATGACATCACCATCCTTTCATGCCCCTCTTCATTGGCAGGAACAAAAAGAAGTCGCATGGAATGAGGTCAGATGAGTGAGGTGCATGGGGCAAGAGAGGCATGCTGTTTTCCCCCAAAACTAGCTTCATGAGCAGGTGCATTGTCTTGGTGGACAAATCAGTCCCCTTTCTGCCATAAATCAGGCCATTTTTGCAGCAAACTTTTCAGAACATCTAAATAAAATGCTTGATTAACAGTCTGGCCTGGTGGAAACTCCAAGTGCATGGAGTTGAAATTTTCATCTCTTCAGGAAGTTGTCAGGTTTGCCATCAACAAACATTTCGACTTTTATGAAATGAGAAAACCATTCATACACTTGTGTTTCCCCCAGTACTGTCCTTGTCAGCTATGTTCAACATCATAACAGTTTTTGTAGCATTTTTCCCAAGCAGGAAACAAAATTTCACAACCACAGACTGTTCTCTTAAGTTGATCATCACACAATATGAGATTTGACAATGATGGATGCATAACATCCAGCCCCCGGGGGGGGGGGGGGAGGAGGGCGCTGAACAACAGAAGCATTGGTGAAGGGATACAGTGGATGGTGTAAGACATGAAATAATAATATATAATTTATCAAGACTCACAAGGATGGCGGGAGGGGAAAAAGAGGAGCTGATATTAAGGGCTCAAGTAGAAAGAAAATGTTTTCAAAATGATGATGGCAACAAATGAACAAGTTTACTTGATACAATTGATGTATGGATTGCTATAATATCTATAAGTACTCCCAATAAAATGATTTAATTTTTTTAAGTAGAGAAAACAAAACAAAACTGAGGTTCACACAAAACTGCTTTTACAAAAAAATTCACTGTGACAAGAGGAAACCTCCCCAGGCAATGCCACTGAGTGCACCAACTCAGATCAAGTTTCTTGATGCTTGCCTAGCAGGAAAAATATGTACCAGTGCTACAATTCTCATTATTTTGGGACACCCCCTCATAAATTCTCATTATTATCAGTGCAATTCTCATTACTTTGGGACACCCTCTCATAAACTCCATTACTATGGCTCCACAGAGCACAGATAAAATTCATGATAAAAGACAAGTTAAGGTCTAGTGCCAGTGAGAAATACTCAGAGTAGTTGTTACCCAAGACAGATTATGAAAGCTTCAGATCTACTAATAAATCCTCCGAGGATCACACCATTTTGCTGTAAGTCTCCACCAGAAGGCATTCAGTTCAAGCTCCTGAATTAAGTGCCCAGAGACACCCCACTCCTATAAGCCTCTTCCCAAAGGCACTCCGATCCACTTCCCACTTCCATGAGTCAGCAAGTCAAACTTCCCTAATAATTGCCCAAGTGGCACCCCAGTCTCTTGCACAAAAGCATCCATATTAACTTGCTGCATGAGTTGGGAAGTCCACCACTCTGCTCCCTGTCTTGGCTCCTGGTTCTGCTGCTGCTCCTCTGATAGTATGCCTATCATTTACAGTCACAAGGCTAACTTTTCTGGATGCTTGTCTCCACTGGACATGCTCCACTCCTGACTCTTGCTAATAAAGATATCTCTCTTTGTTTCTCAGAGAGTTCTTTTTTATTTTTTTGTACAAAGCAGGATGATACTCCCAGAAAGTCCAAGCAATATCTCCCCCTCCTTATTTCCAGATGCATGCAGGCAAATGTCATGTGATGGAAGCTATAGATTTTAAAAGAACACCCACAAAAATAATTCACTGTTCGTGCAAGGTACAAGCAAACACTGCTGCTTTCATTGCTACTAGTGTTTCCATATGCACTGACTATGTAAAATTTTAAGATATTTTAGTACTATAGTGTAGTAAGTAGCCTTTGTAAATAAGTGTCGATAACTTTTTTGAGAACAAAATTGTAATTGAATAAAAAAGAGAAATTTAAAAGGTACATTTAATAATAATGTAATGTAGCATTATAATTTAATATAGAAATTTTGGAGGTTCATCATTTGAAAAAGAATTAATGTAATCTACTCCAAGAATAAGAGAAAGAATAAGAACCATAATTATATCAATAGATGTAGAAAAATCATTTGACAACATCCCAAACCTATTTATTTTTTTCTTTTTCTTTTTTGTTAATCATTTTAGTGGGAGTTCATACATCACTTTTCATAATACATAAGTACACACACTGTGCCAAGGATCTTTCCATGCCTACTGCTGTCATCATTCTCCAGATAATGTGCTTTTCCACTGGAGCCCTTGATATCAGCTTCTCATCCTTTCCCCTCCATCCTTGCTCCCCCCTCCCACACCAACCCTCAATACTTTATAAATTATTGTTGCTTTCTCATATCTTACACTGCCCAAAGTCTCCCCTTGCCCACTCCTCTGATATCTGTCCTTCAGATAGGAGGTTATGTGTAGATCCTTGAAATTGGCTCCCTCTCTCTACCCCACCTTCTCTCCACCCATCCGGTAACTCCACTCTCATCACTGGTCCTGAGTGGTTCATCTGTCCTGGGTTTCCCATATTTCCAGTTTCCATCTCTACCAGTGTACCTCCTCCAGGCCAGCTGGATATGCAAAATAGAATTGTAACCATGATAGTTGGGGGGAGGAAGCCTTCAGGAACTAGAAAGTTGTATGCTTCATCGCTACCTCACTGCACCTTGACTGGCCCGGCTCCTCCTTGAGACTCCCCTAAGGCATGTCCAATTTCCCGCAAGTGAGTCTTGGGTCCCCACCCTGCTTTCTCCCTCATTTGTAGTAATGTGATTCTCCCTCTTGATGCTTGATATCTGCTCCCTTCAATCCCTTGTGATCACACATGCTGCTGTGTTTCTTCCATGTGGACTTTGCTGCTTCTGCACTAGATGGCCACTTGTTCACCTTCAAGCCTTTAAGACACCAGATGCTTCATTGTTTGGTGGCTGGACTCCATCAGCTACTTTGTTGCTCCTGAGCTATATGACGGCTTGTTTGACCTCAAGCCTTTAAGTCTTCAGACACTATATCTTTTCATAGCAGGGCACCATCAGCTTTCTTCACCATTCTTCCTCATGCTCCCACATGTCCTCAGTGATCATCTCAGGGAGGTGCACAAATGGTGATACAGTTTTTTCCTGTTTGATTCCTAAGACCTGATCCTTTCGACACCTCGTGGCCACATTGGCTGGTGTGCTTCTTCTGTGTTGACTTGGATACTTCTCAGCTAGATGGCTGTATGTTTATTTTCAGGCTTTGAGACCCCAGACTCTCTATCCTTTGATAGCTGGGTGCCATCAGTTTTCTTCACCACATTTGCTTATGCACCCATTTGACTTCAGTGATTATATTGGGCCAGTGAGCATCAAGGAATACCAGATTAATAGAACAAAGTGTTCTTACACTGAGGGAGTGCCTGAGTGGGGGATCAAGGTCTGTCTGCCATCTTAGTACTAAACCTATAAATATATATACCTGGATTTATTCCCTCCTTATCACAGATAAGTAGACAGTATGATTTTAGAGAGGGAGAACTCCAAGGTCTCCACAACAGAATAGTTGGAAACAACATAGTAAAGTTGCAGGATACAAGATTAACTCCTTTGAATTAGTGATAAGAGATCTAAAAACGACATCAGAAAACAATCCTATTCGCATTAGCCACACAAAAGTTGGAATACCTAGGAATAGACATAACCAAAAAAACAAAGATCCTAAACAAAGAAAATTACAGAACATTAATACAAGAAACCAAGATTGTCTAACACAAATAGAAGAATATCCCATGTTCTTGGCTGGGAAGACTCAACATTGTGAAAATGGCAATACTATCTAAAGCAATCTGCAAATTCAATGCAATCCCAATCCAAATCCCAATGGAATTCTTTAAAGAAATGGAAAAACCAATTACCAATTTCATATGAAGAAGCCAGGATAGGCAAAGAACTTCACAAAATGAATAATAAAATAGGTGATCATGCACTACTTGACCTCAAAACCTACTACACTGCCATAGTTGTCAAAACATCTTGGCACTGATATAATGATAGACACATAACCCAAGTGAACTGGACAGGAAAAAAACAGAAATAAAAGCATCTGCCCACAGACAACTGATTTTTGACAAAAACCCAAGAAACATTAAATGGGAATGAGATTCCCTCTTCAATAAATGGTGTTGGAATAAAACTGGATATCCATCTATAGAAAAATGAAACAAGACCCACACCTCACCCTATTCACAAAAATGGACTCAAGGTTGATCTGAGACCATAATGTAAAATCCAAAGCTATAAGGAACATCAATGAGACGATTGGGAGAAATCTAAGGGCTATAGTGAGGACCTAGACTAGCTATCAGATATAACGAAAGAAGCACACACAGTGGAAGGCAAAATAAATGAATGTGACCTAATAAAAATAAAACCCTTGTGTACATCAAAAGATTTCACCAGTCGAGTAAAATGAGAGTCCACAGATTGGGAAAAATGTGTTTAGCAATGACATAAAGGACAACGAACTGAATAATAAAATCTAAAGAATTCTGCAAACCTACAAGAGAAACACAAATAACTCTCTTATAAGATGGACAGAGGACCTAATAGAAAATTTTAAAGTATGATATTCAAATGGCTAACAAGCACATGAGGGAATTCTCTCATTCACCAGTCATCTAGGAAATGGAAATCAAAATAATGATGAGATACATCTAATCTCCATAACCATAGTCCAGTTAAAAATCAAATGGAGAGAGCGAGAACAATAAATACTGAGTGTTCACACACTATGGGTGGGCTTATAAATACATACAACCATGGTGAAAAGCAATATGACAATTCCTAAAACAGTTGGCAATAAAGATACCATATGCCCCAGCAATACCATTGTTGGGCATATATTCCAAAGAAATAAGAAAAAGATCATCAACAGATGTACGCTCTGCCATGTGCATTGCAACACAGTTTGCAACAGCAAGATGTTGAACAGCCTAAATCCCCATCAGTAGAAGAATGAATAAAAAAAACTTTGCTATACCCACCCAAGGGAATAATATGCACCTCAAAAAAAGCAGTGATGAAACCATGAAATACCTCATGATATGGAAGAAAGAGGGAAAAAACTTTGCTATACTCACTCAATGGAATTACACATATCTCAAAAAAAAGCAGTGATGAAACCATGAAACACCTCATGACATGGAGGAATCTAGAAACCATTATGCTAAGTAAAATTAGTCAATCACTAAAGGACAAATGCTGTCTGAGTCCACTGCTGTGGGGATGGGCACCAGGACGGTTCACAGACTCAGGCTTGCAGGCCATTAATCTGCTGGCCAGAGTGGCCAGACAGCCTACCAGATAGTTTAACTGGTGCATCTTATTTCCTATGTGTGTATCTCAAAGGTCACTTTGACAGACAGTCACCAAGTCAACCAGGATCAGAATTTTAAGAGAGAGACCATGAACAGTTATGATGAGGTGCCCCTGGACAAGTAGACATTGCTATCATAGGGATGAGGAATACTGATGGGAAAGTCAAGTCAGGATGGAAGCAGGAAGCAGATAAGTCTGAGAAAAGACAAGTGTATGTCTGTTGATAGAAAGAAAAGGGGGCACCAATTCAAGGGGGGGATGAGTAACAATATTTTCAAGGACCCTAAAGAAAGAGTATGCCTGGTACATGTACATAATGGGCTACATTGGTCAAGTTTTCTTTACTCACCCTAGGGACCCAAACCAAGTGATATTGAATAATGAGGCATTGAATCATGGATCTTTGAGGTGCGCAACACACTCTAATAGCCATATAAAAGGATCCAAGGTGGAAACCCCACTAGTTCACACAAAGACTCTACCTCAAACATACCTGTAACCTGAGGATTAACGACTGAAATTACATGGTATGTAAAGAAGCCCAAGACAGCTGTACCAAGAATATTGAACTGCTAGTTGGTGGACCAACATTGGCCTACTACTTCAATGTCCTACTTGCTGTATTAAGGTATGTATTCTTTTGGCAGATCAGAGACTGACATTGCCAGTGAATATTATTTTAAGTTTTGCCTGACAATCAACTCCCATTGTTTGTATAAACAGCATCCAATCATGTAAAAGTTTATTTAATTCAAGTATTAAGATATGTAATTAGGCTAAACTTGTTCTATCTCCTCTCAGTAGTGTTTTAAAAATTAGTATCATAGGTTATGTATCATAATCAATGACACTATTAGAGGGTACTTATGCTCTAGGAGATGATCAATAAAATTCTTTACCATAAATTAACAAGGAAGTCTCTAAGGTGAACCACAGGCAAATTTTAAAATCCAGGGTTCAAAGGGGACAAGATCATGTCTGTAAGGTGGAGAGGACAAACTTTCTCCAAAAATTCTAATAAGGTATCCCTTGTTAACTTCCAAGGATGAGCATAGGCATTGTCATGGTGGAACAAAAATTCCTGGCTGCAACCTTCCTGCCCTTTTTCTCACTGATGTGGTTTTCAATTTTCTTGGAAACTACTGTCTTATAAGCTCCTATGATCACTCTGTGTCCAATGAGAAAAGTTATGCAAATTATCTTTTTGGAATCTCAAATAAACAGTCACCAATCTTCTGAACCCTGGATTTAATTGGCCCAAAAGATTCCCTCAGGAGCCATAGCTTTAACTGGACTTTGTTCTCTGCGTCTGGCAAATTTGCTCCATAAAACTGTCTTCATTGGGCTGAGCCCCGGTGGCGTAGTGGTTGTGCGCAGGACTGCGGCCCACTGGGATGGCGGTTCAATTCCAGCTCCATGGAGCAAAGGCTGGGCCTCCTACTCCCACCATCTGAGGGCAGTGATGACCCCCCCCAAAAAAAAACTGTCTTCATTAAATTCAATCTTTCTTAAAAGGCTGATGGAAAGAACCATCCTTCAAGTTAGCTCATCTCTAGGCAAAATTTTTGGTACCCATTGAGCCAAAATCTTGCTGAGGTCAACATGTTCAATGTAAACTGACAATGGGAACTTTTCCGTCTTCTTCCACCAATTTCTGAACTTCAGTCACAAGTTTTATTCATTGAGGTTGATATTCTTCTCTCTGTTGGCTCATTTTGAGATCTCTCAGGTAATACTTAAAACACTCTAATCGATCTAAAATGATTGTTTTATCAATGGTAATATTCCTGTACAAAGATTCAATGCTTCCAGAAGCTATCTACTTTAATTTTATTTAAGATTTTTATGTCAGCCCTGACCTCAGAATTATTTTGTTCCTGGCACAAAAAGTACCCTCTTTTTTTTTTTTAATTCTCGGTCAAGTGAGACGAAGAACTGAGATAACTTGTCTGTAGCCATCCATTAATGAAAGGAACATGTTTAAACATATTTTGTTTGGATTAAATCAATGCATATAAAAATTGGAACTCTAAGATCACTGCTTTTTTCACTTATGCTCATACATACATATATATATATGTACTTTCCTTTGAATAACTAAAAATAAGTTTTCATGAAATAATTTTTATCTTTAGTATATGTAATTCTGATGACTCCTATTGTGTTTATCCCATTTTCATTCATAGCTCTTTTTCTTTGCTTTTAAAAACTGCTAAACTGATACAATATTCTCAATAATGAGCCAAGCATGCTGATGTGAAGGCAATGGTTTAAAGTAAAATAATAAGCCACCACACAACTGAAAAGATATTTAACTGTACTAAACCTGGAAAATGAACATGAAAATGTCAGCAAGATACCAGTATGTAACAATGCTGATATCCAGAAACAAAAAGGAAAGGCAAACTGGCACATTTAAAGTTAGGTAGCTGCCAACAGAACTGCATTTTGCAGGACATGGAGTACCATGATGCCAAGTAGTTCTGGAGACAGAACTTGAAAGGAAGAGAGTTCTTGCCTCAAAACTTGAAAACTCCCAACTGATTTCACAATGTTTATGTGTGGCTAAGTGTTTCAGAGGTTTTGCTGAACTTCACAAGTACTTGGTTTTCAAGGTGGTTGAGAGTTCAGGCACTCTCAGAAAAGATAATGGACTGACTTAACAATCGCAGGGAGACTCATAGCCATGTCCTACAACATCATTCTCCAGTGAGCGATGAGCCTCTTCCTCCAAATACAAAATATTTTGGGATGGCAAGTATGTCTGCTTCCTGGTCTCTTTTGTTATGCTCAACACAGCACAAGCATCCATGGGAAGCGTGGGCTGTTCACAGGCCTCACCCCCAGACTGAGCTCTGGAACCCTGGGTCAAGTGCTGCATTATCAGGACTGTGAGAAGCTTGAGGAACTACATTTTGGAAATGTCCAGAAAGATGCCTCATCTTTCTCTGATCGAGTTAATAAGGCAACAACACAGAGAAGTTGGCTCATTCTGCTGCTGCCCTCATCACACACCCCGTCCACGTGATCACTCTGAGGTCAGTGGTACAGTTCATTGGCAGAGAATACAAAGACTGTGAACGTTGTGACTCCATAGTGACCATCCTAGGTGGGCATCCTAGGATGCTTTACAGCTTTCATTCCTTGCCTCCTCAGTGACATCATTTCTTTGTGGCTCTGTAACTCACTAGATGACCTCTTCAATACCTATCCACTGGGCAGTGGGATTTCTACCAGGAGTGAAATGAAGAATTCCCAGGCTGTCACAGGCTTTTCTTTTTTTTTTTCCAGTATGTTGACCTACCCTTTCGTGCTTGTCTCTAGCCTGATGAGTGTCAATAACTGTGGGCTTGCTGGTGGATGCCCTCCCTACTCCCCAGTATTTACTTCGTGGATAGATTGTGGGTGCATCCTACAGAAGGAGGGAAATATGACCCGAGGAAATAGCTTGTTCTTCCAGAAAATCCACGTTGGGAAGACTTACTGTTGTGACCTGAGAATTTTGATTTGAAGATGTGGGACAGGGACAGTAACATTTCTGTAGTCCCAGATGCACAGAATTATCAGAGAGAATGCTGATTTCTGCACAGTGTGGCATGCTTTTAAAATGATCATTTAATCTTGGGAAAATGAGGAGGGGAGGGAGGAAAGAAAACACCAAGACACAAGAACATGGACAAACCTCAAAACGTGGCAAGGAAACAAGTCGAGGCACAAAGCTTGAATATCTTGATACTCTATTTATATCAAAATTGAGGACAAGTTAAATGAACCTATGGCAACATAAAGCAGAAAACTGGCAGAGGTTTCAGAATGACTGGAAAAGAGCAAAGGAAAATGTTCTGGGCTAATGGAAATGTTTCTTGGCTGGATCTGTAGATGATAGTTTTACATGTGGATGCCGGCAGTATTGTTCACTGTTGTGGAGTCAACCTCTGTCAGATAGTGATCCCGTGAACAATGAAACGGAACTCTGCCTGGTTCTGTATCATGCTCATGATGAGCAATGGCTCAGAGTTAGAACGCATGGATTCTATGTGGGGGACCTGGGTTTAATTCTGAGCCAACATACCTCCTGCCCAGCCACGATGCATACAGAACGAAGGCTGTATATTCCTATGATGTTGGATAGCAAAATTTACAGAATAGGGAACATCACGCAACACAAACCTCATGGATCACAATAAGGAAGAGACACAGGATATACATATGTAGACTTATCAAAATGCATTCATCTGTATGCTTAAGTTTTGTACATTTGACTATATGTAAATGTCAATAGGTAGCATGTCGATTGGTAATATCATGATAAATGCAAATTGGTACATTTTTCTATGAATGTAGAAAATTTGAGGTTACCAAAAGATTTTGTCTTGCTTAGATTCCTTATCAATGCTTCTGGAAGCCACAGTCTAGATATCTCAAGACACATTGCACTGGGTAAATGTGCTGCACAAGACCACTTTAAAGAGCTGAAAAGCAAGGATGTTACTTGGAGGACAAAGGTGTACCTGGCCCAAGCCAAGGTATTTTCAATTGTCTCGTATGCATGAGAAAAATGGATATTGAATAAGGAAGAGCAAAGTAAAAACAATCCATTCTGGTTCTGGGGAAGAATATTGAAATGAGCATGGACTGCCAAAAGAACAAACAAGTCCATTTGGAAAAATGGTGGCCGGGGGGAGACACTTCTTAGAGGCTTGAGTGTCAAAACTTGACTTCATGTCCTTTAGAGACCGGGCCCTAAAAGTGAGGAAAAAGAGAGGAGTACCAAAAAGATGGATTGAGACAGTGACTGAAACAAAGGGATCGATCTGAAGAATAGTTGTGGGGATGGGGCCATATTTCTTTCTGTCATACGCAGGAACACCATGACTCAGAACCAACTTGATGACACCTCACAAGAAATGTCCACAGACTCCTCATGGCTTTAAAAAGGCTAAATAAGATTTACTCGCCAAAGACAGCGTGGGTGAAGGAGATTCCAGACTAAAGGTGCAGCGTAGCAGAGGCAAAAGAAAGGACACAGAAAGCAGAGAGTAGTGTGACATAGGCTTACAGTGTCAAAAAACAAAAAGGAAGGGGTGGGTCTCTTATGTCCTGGCAAGAAGTTCAGACCTTATTCGTGAGGCAATAGAAATTCCCTGATGGGATGCAGGAATAACACCCTCCACATGTGACACTTGTATAACTGAATAATTAATCTGGCAAAAATATGAGAAGGAAAAACAAAACGG
Source organism: Nesogale talazaci (assembly GCA_004026705.1). Taxonomy (NCBI): domain Eukaryota; kingdom Metazoa; phylum Chordata; class Mammalia; order Afrosoricida; family Tenrecidae; genus Nesogale; species Nesogale talazaci. The sequence goes on from PVJH01001890.1 coordinate 51,930, forward strand.
CAGAGAGAACCATTGAGTGGCTACTGTGGTTTTCCAAGTACGAAGTAAGATGCCACCAAGATGAAGATGGTGGCATCGAGGATTGAAGGGAAGGACAGCTCAAAGTCAACAAAGTGAACAAAAGCCAGCAGGATTTACCATAGTTCTCCTGGTAGCTTTGACTTAGCTCTTTCTACACTGTCCAGAAAGTAGCCCTTGTTCATTTCTCCCACAGGCTTGCATTCCAAGGATTTCAAAGGGAAAGACTTTTAGAATAATTACTGTCATACTAAAAGGGTTGATGATGTGCACATCATACTGAAAATATGTGGGAAAATTACTGGCTTTGGAGTCAGAATTACTTGCATTTGATTAGAAATGTAGAGCTTATTATCATTCATTTATTATAAAGGCCTCCTTCCTAAAAGTGCAGAGTAACTCAAGTTAATAAAAGTGCCAATAAATAAATAATAGAATGAAGGCGGGGAAAGGCAGGAAAACTAACATCAAGCAAACAAAAGTCTAGTAAATATATGACATACATGTTTTACCTTGTACACTGGTTAGTTTTGGCCACAGCATTACTCTAGGTTTCTCAAGCCCAAGTTCACTACCACTGTGTCTCTGCTGACTCAGAGCACCCTATAGAACTGAAGAACTCTTAAACTGCCCCTGTGGGTTTCTGAGACTATAACTATTAGCAGGCAAAGAATTTCCCGCTCAATCCAAAAAGTAGGTTTGTTTGTTTGTTTGTTTGTTTGTTTGTTTGTTTGTTTATTGGAGGTTGTATAACAGCTACCTCAGAATTGGAATGAAGTTGACTTAAAAAGTGACTAACCACTAATATTTTTTCTTCTTACCTGTCTGCTTTCCTAATATAAAAAGCTCTGAAATTTTCAAAATTGTCAGGCTCCCAAGAACTTTATCCAATCACTGAAACTTCCAATACTCCTCAAAGGAGTTGGAAAGTCTCATTTCTGTGTCCCTGCCCACTATAGCTTCTGTAGGCTGGGTCCCTTCTATCCCATCTCAAGACCATTCTAATGACTTTCTTCTGTGTTCGACATCAGCAATATTGCCAGAGTTATTTCTTAAAAGCAAAAATGTAAAAGTTTTATCATATTGGTAGTGTATGCAGGAGAAAAAATTATGAGATATCTTAGACATAAGGGAATGAGTTGATGGGCCTGGGGAATCAGGACAATGGTTTGGGGTATATTAGGCAATTGACATAATATAGGTCACTAGGATAATGTTCTACTTCCTAACTTGGAGAGTACCAACTAGGATCTTAAAATTCAGTTATAAATCATTTAAGGTACAACTCTGTGTGTCTCCACATCCAGAAGAAAGAAGAATGATGAAAAATCAAGACATTTGGAAACAATTAGTCCAATGAACTTTGGGACCACATAAGCATCAGTCTCCACAACCCTGAGACCAGTAGAACTAGATAGTGTTTGACTACCATTCTAAAATGATCGGAAAAGGATCACATTAGAAGGTTTTAGGTGGAGTGGAAGAAAATATGCAGCAGAATGTAAAATCAAATATATTGCAGGCTTATTAATTAGATAGGGACTGGTGGGAGCCTCAAATTTTGCCTCCTACCCTTCAGGTTTAGATAAAAAAGACAGCATTTACTCAAGGAGGGTTTAGAGCAGCAGATCTCACATGTGGGTTACAACCCCTTTGGGGGTCAAATGAACCTTTCACAGGGCTCTCCCAATTCATAAAGGTAGCAAAATTACAGTTATGAACTAGCAATGAAAGTAATTTTATGGTTGGGGGTAACCACAACATGAGGAACTATATTAAAGGGTCATGGATTTAGGAAAGTTGAGAACCACTGGTTTAGAGGGTTAGGAAAGAAAAAGGGATAAAAACAGGAAACTCGGGTAGGAACTAGGATAAGCTATGGTATATTGAGGCATTTGCAATGAATTAATCGAATCAGCAGTCCTGGAGACATGGTTGTTATGTGCCTGACTACTAACCACAAACTCAAAACCACCAGCTGCTCTGGTGGAGAAAGATGATATGTTCTTCTATAATAAAGAGTTACTGTGGCAGTCGTAATCTTATGTCAATTTCAGGATTGGGGCTTTTGGTTTGGAGTCTACCCTGTCAATCTGGAGATAGCCAATGAGACCTCTCGGTGGGCATGGCCTTCTCCTCTGAGAATTATGGGAAATCCAGTGGTATTTCCCCCTTAGAGGTGAGAGACTCACAACTCAGTCCCTTGGAAATGCGCTGCTGACAAGACAAAAGACTGACTCCCTGTGAGACATCCCAGAGGAGAAGCCACATGGACTTACCCTCATGGAACCAGACCTCTGAAGCCAGAAAAGCCACATAAAGACTCCTGCCAGTGCTGAGATGCTTGATAAGCCCGTGAGAGGCCCCTGCCAGCGCTGAGATGCTTCTGCCACCACTGGATACACAAGACTCTGCACACACTGGCCTGTGATTTTCCTGGCATTATTGCATGCGCTTCATGAATTTGAAGAGGGCTCTATAAATTGGTGTCGGATATATGGGCTAATATCAGACTTATGACCTTGGACTGGCCTGGCCTGGGATGCTTCCTCAATGTTCAATTGCTCTTGTCTATAAACCTCTTTCTTATATACATGTGAGTGTTTATGAATTTATTTCTCTAGTCTACTCGGACTAACACAGTTACAGCCTTGGACACTACAGGAGCAGTTCTACCCTATTGTATAGGGTATCCACAAGTTCGACTGAACTCAATGGCAGTGCATTTAGTTTGATTTTTGGATTTGAATCAGAATGCATGTGAAATGTTGAGCAGAAAACTATAATATACTCTGTAAATCTTTACGCAATTCAGAAATTAAAATTTTCATTTGCTTGTTTTATTTCTGATCATAACACTAATTACTGTGTTGGCTTGACCAACACCTAAGTGAAGTCCAAATTGTTGCATGCAGGGTTCTTTACATTTCAGAATCCAGGGACCTCTTTCATTTCTTTGCTTCCAGGTGTCCACTTTAGAGTTAGAGTGAGAGGGGGTTCTGAAATTATATAGTTGGGCCATGCATTGTGTGGTCTGAAGGAGACTTTCACCATTTCAGGGCCTGGATGCTCTCATTCATAAACAAAAATAATACTAGACGCTATGTCACAGCAGTGCGACTGATCAGTGTACTTAGGTACATACCTGACGCGTACTGTGAAATTAACATTGTTCTTCCAAAAGCCACACACTCCTGCCATCAAGCTTATCCTGACTCACAGGACCTCTGTAGAACAGAGCAGAACTGTCCTGCGGGGTTTTCCCAGCTGCTAACGACCACATATCTCTCCCTTGGAGCACTTAGGGTCGGACTGCTGTTGTGGGCAGTTGTGGCAGTCATGCGCTTATGCTAATTTCATGATTGAGATGTGGGGGTGGAGTCTAGCCTGTTATCTGGAGATAGCCATTGAGTAGCCAATGAGGCCCCTGTGTGGGCATGGCTTTCTCCTGAGGCTTCTGGGAAATCTCGCAATATTTCCCTCGTGAAGATGAGAAGCTATCTTCCCCGGTGGTTGGGAATTAGTTTCAGAGACGATGAATCACCAACAAGACAATATGGCAGTGTCTGAGAAACTGGAGGAGCCGGCGGAGAGACCACACAGCTTTGCCCTGATGGAGCCAGACCTCTGAAGCTGGGGCGGCCACATGGAGACCTCTGCCAGTGATGAGTTGCTGCGATGGACCCTGAGCTCTGAAAGCGAGGAGCCATGGGGAGACCCCTGCCAGCACCGGAATTCTGCACCCACTGACCTGTGACTTCGTGAGTCATAAGGAGACATTATAGACTGGTATCGGGCTTATGGGCTAATATCGGACTTATGACTTTGTACTGGACTGGGTTGGGATACTTTCTCAGTGTTCCATTCCTTTTTTATTTAAACCTTTTCCTTATATCCATATGCGTATCTATGAAATTTGTTCCTCTAGTCTGCCCGGACTAACACAGCAGTCAATAGTCTCAGTAGTCAAATGCCCTTTGTACCACCATTGCAATTGGTGATAACATGGTAGATGCCCAGGAAATGTTTGGACTAATTTTTAGAGCTGGGCAAAGTGTCTATATTCTAAGCATTCCAATTTCCACGATTTCATACTCTCTAGTCTTCAAAACGATATTATTTTAATGTTCCAAAGTGATATGAAGAGGAGTCTTGTATCTGAAATTTATAATGTTACATATTTACTTCCATAATATCTTTTCTAAAGCAGATTAACTCCGTGTTTGTGAAGATGCCTGGAGGGTGGCTGTGTTGGGTAAAGTTAGCCTGTTGCCTGTAGAAGATGTGAGGACATGTAGTGAGAGTGTAGCAGATGCGGGGACATGTGGTGAAAGGGTAGCAGCACTAAGGTTTATAAAACTTGGTCACAATGGAGAACTTTGCATGCTCTGAGAAGAAATGTGGCTTTATCCCCATTGAATAATAAGAGGCCAAGAGAACCAGCATTTAATGAACATCTACTGACTTCCACACTGTGGCTAATTTTACAATCACAAGGGTAAGTAGGTGGATTGTGACCCATGGTGGGCCCTGTGTGTCAGAGTAGAACCAGTGTTCACAGGGCTGACCATAGCCACCCAGGTGAGATCCTCTGGGTATATGCAGACCACCAACTTTCCATTAGATACTCTGTATGCATTATCTTCATCTCGACAAAATCCCCAAAGGATAAGGATCATTAACCCAAAGGACTAGAAAATAAGAGCACATTTTATAAGGCCACACCACTAATAAACAGAAGAACTACGGTTCAAACCCAAATCTGTCTAATTCTAAATTCCAGCTCTTTCAATAACACCTCACTGCCACCATATTTTTGAAGGATAGCCAAGTATGTGACAATCCATCAAAAATGCTTTGAGAATGCAGAGCAATCAAGGTGGAGGCTATTGCATTAGTTTACTATTACCAGAGGTAGTAAAAATTGACTGGGTTTGTACACATTTTTCCAGGCAGATCTGAGGGTGGCTGTGAAGAATGGGATAGGGAGTATGAGAGAATATACAGAATTTATAGTCCGCCCTTCAATTAATCGCACATGTGTCATTGGCCATGTTGGCGCAACAAACCTATCACAGTTGCTGACCACAAGGTCAACAGCATGAAACTACCAGCCACTCCATAGGAGATAGACCAGGCTTTCTGCTCCCTAAAGATTTCCCTAAGAAACTCAAAGGGAGCAGTTTTATTCTGTCCATGGGATGAAGATGAATCAGAATCGACTCCATGGCAGTGAGTTTAGTTTGGGTTCCCTGTCATAGCAGTAGCTCTCAGTTTCACACCAAAAAAAAACTGACATGAGTTTCAAATCTTACACATGACTCCTTTTCAGGCAACATTTGGACCAGATGACCTAGGTCCATAAGCAATGCTGGTCGAGTCTAAGACTGTCTAGAGAAATGGGGTGTATATGGGTTACGTGCATATGTTCATATGAATATGGATATGTGTGTGTATGTGTGCAACCTGTATCAGCACTTGGCAGGTACCTTCCACACTGGTGTTGTAAGACTCCTTGTAAAAGGACCCTGTCTTTTAATGAGTTTACCACTTAAAAAAAAAATTGGGACACCGCCTGGTTCCACAGTGTTAAGTGAAAATAACATTCCGAGTTAAGTTAATCTGATTGCATGGGATCTATTTTCCCCCTTGCTGCAAATCAGAGCCGTTTGCAGCTAACAAGAGTGGATGCCCTACTTGAACGGGCAGCAGGCACTGCTGCTAGTCAGAGCAGCACTTAGCATGGCATTGCCATCATTACATCCCCAGGTTCGAGGCAATGAAACTCCAGGAGTGGCCAAGTCAAATCAGTTCAATTGTCTGATTGTTCGTACTCATAAAGTGGGGAAGCTGGCGGGGGTCCGGCATAAAACTCAGAATTCTGCAGAGGAGCTCCTTTAAGGTAATTCATGGCCCTCTGCAGTAGCTTAAATCAGAGGGGCCAGCATGGTCACAGTAAATGCAGCTCCCCACACTGCTTAAGAGCAATATCGCAGATAGCCGGCTGCTATGCCAGATGTCAAAGGTGCACTAAAAGCACTTGTTTTTGATCTACCCCATCCCCGAGAAGTACAATGGATAGGCCTTTAAGCACCGCCATAAAAAAAGATGGTGATTAATGAAGCAGCACAACTTAATAAACCAAGTTGACTCCCGCTTCCTTCTCCTAGGCATTTTCACTGTCCACAAAGCAGTTCTGTTACTTAGCAGCAGGGACATGTAAAATGTTAATCATCAATCTGTGGGCCATTAAAAGAAGTTGCTTTCCCTTTCTCAACTTGAAAACCAAGGGGGAAAGATAATAGGTTTGGTTAACAGAGCTGTTCACATAATGGAGATGTACAGAGGAAAGCTTTGATGGAGTCAGTGTGGGAGCCCTGGGCACTAATCCATCCTGCTCAGGGACCACAAGTTCAGATCCTAGCTGGGGTTGGGAGGCTCATCAAGGAAGTTGGGGTAAGTGTCTTGATCACTGCTGGACCAGCAGGAGGTTACTGTACCCAGGTGAGGCCAAAAATATGATGAGAAGACAAGGGAGTTTTCTTTGTCAGCAGAGAGGAGCAGGGCCTGTCGGGGCTGCCTGGCCTTCCTGCCTGGCCTACAGGGCTTCTCCTCTCAAAGTACACCAGAATGCCCTCTCCCACGCAGCAAGCGATTGTGAGGGGATCCCTGGGCAATAGAAGCCTCCCTCACCAGAGACCAACAGAGAGTTTCAATGAATTCTCCAAAGCCTAATGAAAGACTTTGGCATTGTGTGGAGTAAAAGGTACATTAGTCAGAGATGCACAATTTAAACAGTTTTCATAATGTCGGAACTGCTATGGGCAGGAGCAGGGGTCAGGAGACAGACATTCCAGGATCTGATGCAAGGTCCATATGTGTTTTATTGGGTCAATCTATTAGCATTTACAGGAAAAGGGAAATTACTAGAAGACTGTCTGGTTAGGGCAATCTGAAATGTGTATGCTCAGAAAAGGCAATGCTAATATTAGTGTGGCGGTCATGTGCTTATGTTAATTTCATGATTGAGATGTAGGGGTGGAGTCTAGCCTGCTAATCTGGAGAAAGCCATTGAGTAGCCAATGAGGTCTCCGTGTGGGCATGGCTTTCTCCTGAGACTTCTGGGAAATCTTGTGATATTTCCCTCATGGATATGAGAAGCTATCTCCCCAGTTGTTGAGACTTAGTCTCAGAGACAAGGAACTATGGACGAGAAAAGATGGCAGCGTCTGAGGAGCTGGAGGAGCTGGAAGAGAAACCTCACAGCCTTACCTTGATAGAACCAGCCCTCTGAAGCTAGAAAGCCACATGAAGCTCTGCCAGCAATGAGTTGCTTCTAACACCACTGGATGCTGTTGATGGACCCTGAACCCTGGAAGCGAGGAGCCATGGGGAGAACCCTGTCAACACCGGGACTCTGCATCCACTGGTCTGTGACTTTGTGAGTTGGAAGGAGACTTTATAGACTAGTATGGGGCATATGGGCTAATATCAAACTTATGACTTTGAACTGCACTGGGTTGGGATGCTTTCTCAATGTCCCATTCCTTTTGTATATAAACCGTACCCTTATATCAATATGTGAGTCTATGTATTTGTTTCTCTAGTTTACCTGAACTAACATAATTAGCAACAGTTCACTGCTTGTCTTTTCCCCTCACTAGGTAAGTTCTTTGCCTTATTTTGTCTTGGTAAAGAAAACACAGGCTACTCAGTAACCACATCAAACTCCTCTAAGTGGCTGGAGTGAGTGGGACCAACAAGAAGAGAGCCAAGGATATGCGGCATTACAAGACACTCTGTAGCCAGCTAGAATGCCACTGCCCAGCTAGACTGATCACTTATCACTATTGTGCTTTCACTTGGTTATCTGTGAAAAAAAAAATTAAGTGGCACTAAAGTCATTTCCCATTGTTTCAGAAACATATCCATCAACCGTCTTTTTCATTTGCTTCCTGTTTTTTGTGTTTATTTATACCTCTTGAGTCTTTAGATGCTGCCTCCGATGAAAACTGGTCTCTGAGTAACCAGGCTGCCCATGTGTACTAGGCTCTGTCAGCAGGCCTTCGTTATGCAGCTCTGTTCAAACCAGTATAGTTAGACCATGAATAGAGATGTCACCCACAACATCAAGCTGATTCTGACTCATGGCAACCATTGAAGGAACTAAACCAGCCCCTCTGCCAGAGAGTCCATTCGGACTCATAGCAACCCTTCGGGACAGACTAAAACTGCTCCCCGGGGTTTCTGCGGCTCTAAGTCTGTGTGGAAGCAGACAGCCTCATCGCTCTCCCACTGAGAGCCTGCGGCGTTCAAATAGCCGAGCCTGTCATGAGCAGCTCCACTGGCAGCCCACCACCGGGGTCTGGGAAGAGAGAGAGCAGAAGAAATCGTTGGCAGATTACACAGGAGTCATGATTTTTATTATCTTATGAGGCTACTTAGAGCAAGTGAATGCATTCTTGGGAAAGCAACATTGAGTTAGTAAGGACTCCGTGGTTAAAGACTGGACTGTGAACCAAGAAGCTAAGGGAGGGAGAAACAGTCTGCATCTGGAAACATGACAGCACTGTTCTACACTGCCCTATTGTGCTAGCAGTTGCAATTGACTCAGTGGCGACAAGTGTATGGCTTGCCTATTTTGCAGATATATACATGCACACATGCACACATACACATATACATAGCACACACATATACATACATGACACACATCCTTTGTGTGAAGCAGCATTAGCATAATTAATGTCACTGAATTTCACAAGTGAAAAATGTGGAGAAGGTAACATTTGCTAAATATATATTTACCAAATGAAAATAAATTGTGGACTTGCTTCCAGCCCCACCATTTGAATGCACTTGTTGTTTGTATAGGAAGAGACGTTAGACAAATGGGACTGAGCAATCTTTCCAAAGCCTTTTATTCATTAAATGATCTTACAGTTCTCCCCCACCCTCAGGCTCCATTCCCTCCTCCACAGATCTCCCAGAGCCATCCTGTCTCAACACTTGCTGCTGTGGTCAAACCAAATGACTCCTGTTCCCTGAACTTCCATCTGCTGGAAAGGCCTGTTCCTGCTCCTCTCTATCTTCCCGTTGCTTGTGACTCATTGCAGGCTTGAGCTTTCTTCAGGAAGCCTTTCTTCATACTTTCTCCCTAGAGCCCACCCTGCCAGAGCCCACCTAACAATCGGTTAGTGTGTCCCTCTACTAACTAGAGCCCTGGTGGTGCAGTAGTCATGCATTGGGCTGCTAACCACAAGTTCGGGAGTTCAAAACCACCAGATGCTCCATGGCAGAAAGGTGAGGCTTTCTACTCCCATAAAAAGTGACTGTCGTGGAAAGCCACAAGAGCAGTTGTACCCTGTCCTGTGGGATCATTATGAGTCAGAATTGACTGGATGGAAGGAGTTTGTTTGTTGTAATAATTCGGTAAACTCTAAATTACTTATTTACAGGGTTTACCTCTTATTCAGTGTTATATCTCCAAGGCCAAGTACTCTGTACTCTGTTGCTTGTTAACTTCATTAATGCAGAATTGTTTGTGTTTAGAACTATCCCTACCCGCCTACTTCCTGTTGGCAAAATGAAGCAGCGCTATTTACAGTTGCATGAAATGTTTTCAAAACATGACTCGAAAAATTTCCCCAGATTCATTTTCTAGATCCTTCTACCATATCCACATAGACACTCAAAGAAGTAACCATCCACTTACTCACCACTCCTCAAACAAAATTGCATCTTTCCCATGTGGAAGAGCTATGATTCTCTCCACCAGGTAAACCCCTTTTAGCCTCCACTGTGATGCTGCCCTGCCTTCAGACTGAGGAACCCCCTCCCTTCCTTGACGCTAACAGCTCTTGATACCAATCCGTTTAAAATATCTGTCTTCCAATAGAACTATAAGTACTTGAGGGAAGACACCCAAATTCATTAATCTTGGCAAAGTGCTAGTCACATGCAGAATGATAAACTAATCTTAGGTAAACAGGAGGACGGAGTCAAAAAAGTTATCAGGCAGTCACTGGGCAGTGAGAAAAAGATCACATATTCTGCCTACCTACACTCAATAGGACAATGTTCTCAGACAGTTTTGAAAAGAGTGGAACAAGCGACACAATCGAACCAGAGAAATGTCATCGATTTTAAATTTTGATGTATACAAGCAGATCCTTAAAATTCCAATTCCCCACCCAGTGTCCTTCCAAAAAGTGTGCAAGAGGACTCCTAAAAATCATTTTCAGGCTTATGAGCCCACATTTTAAAATCAAAGTACCATTTTAAGGTCTTCTACTTTGTGTAAAAGGTATGTAATTAACCCTCTTAAAATTTAGTACCGTTCCATCCATGATTCCTGCCTCCCTGGTAAAAATTTACAGTGAACATGGTCATTCAATGTAAGAAATGAATTAAGATTCTCCACAGGACCCTCCTTTGTATGGTATATTAATAGGCTCTTTATGTAAATTTCTACTCTAATCTCACTGCTTATTTGCCTGCTAGCAATTTAGATAGGAGGGCAAGAAATGTTTCACCTCACAGGATGTTGTTTAGGAGAGAGATGGTTAGGGTCAAGTAGTGAGTGAGTAGTCCAATGGAAATATTGTATGGCTGTCATCAAACTAGCAGTGCTCAGTAAAGTTAACTCCCATTTTAGTTAGATTTTACTTATGTGTGGTTGATTTTGCCATTGTAAGTGAATTACTGAAAAATTTAAAAGAAGTATGACTGATGAGGCTTTATGAAATGTTGGGGGCAAGAAGACAGAGAGAGAAAGGGGAAAAAAGAAGAGTGGATACCAAGGGCTCAAGTAGAAAGAAAATGTTTTGAAAATGATGATGGCAACATATGTTCAAATGTACTTGAGACAATTGATGTATTGGTTGTTATAAGAGCCATAATATCCCCCCAATAAAACAATTTATACATTTTAAAGACAACAGTAACAAAGACAGGGAGAGTTTGTCAATAGTGTTCATGTCCTAAATAGAGAGAAATTTTAATTAATAATTTCTATCAATGGGAGGGCAGGGGGAAACCATACAGACCAAAGCCCTTCCAAAGAATATACCATCTCCCAGAAGCATCCTTAATTATATGAGGGATTGAACCTTAATAAAAAAAATTCTTAATCTACTTGAATGAGATTGTTAACAACTGTTCTTTAAAATCCTGTTTTCTTGTTCTTCATCTGGATTACCGTTTCCTGGTCATTTTAGCAAACAGGTGTGAACTTGTAATTGTCTTCCAACCAATGCAAACCTAAGGATGGGTACCACTTCTGGGGCTGGTTCTTAAAAACCTTCCTAAAGAAAGAGACTAGAACAAGGAAGACCGTGGAAGAAAAGAGAGAGAGATTTTCTCAGTCTTCTCAAGGCTGATCAAAAAGATGCTCTGTAGTCTCTGGCTTCCTTTGAAATCCAGGCTGGCGTATGCAAACTTTGGGTATCTGCTCCAACTGGAAGAGCCATTCTTCTGGAGATGAGATGTTGTAGCCTGAAATCGTTAAATGTGTGATTTATCTCACTCCCTTTGTTCTGCTTTCATGTACTTCAAGAAACTTTGTGGTGGTGATCCAACCTCCAGATTCTCCAGGGACAGAGAGTGATGGTCAGATTTATAAAACTATCATGGGAGCTCACTCAGGTTGTATTTTTCACTATAAATCTGCAGACTGGTAAGTATGTCAGTGCTGTTACAATTAGGTGCCAAGTCAACTCTGGCCAATAGCTACCTGATGTGACCGAGGGCTACACTTTTATGCAATAACTACATGGCTAGGTTTTTCAACGCTGGAGCCAGCTGCTAGATGGATTTGAACCGTCAACATCTGCTTAACAGCCAAACCTTCTGCCACTCAAAGCCATTGCCGCTGAGTCAATCCCAACTTACAGCTGTCCTATGGGACACTGCAAAACATCCACACGTGGTTTCTAAGGCACTATGTCTTGAGACAGCTCCATCTTTCTCTTGAGGAGCAACTGGTGAGTTTGCAAGACCTCTGCTTCTCCTGCAGAGCAGCTGGGTGGTGCTACGAGGGTGCTTCAGATAGCAAATATGGTTATGCTGCCCCACCAGTATCCACTCATCGCTACCACAGCCTCTGCTCTCCACATCCGACCCCAGTCAGGTCGCCAAAAGGTCAAAGGCAACTAAAGAATCCCAGTGACATGGACTTTTTCGGGCTAGCAAAGCATCTTAAGGCTTCAGGGTCTCTCACAGAATTCAATTCAAAACTCACTGCCATAGAGTTGATCCTCACTCTGGGCCTCCCAGAGGGAACAGCATTGAACAGTCCCTGTTGGATTCCAAAAGTGTAATTCTCTACGGGAGGAGAAAGCTTCGTCTTCCTCCCACAGAGATCCCTTACTGAATGACCAATAAAATATAGCGGGGAATAAGTCCAATGGCATGGAGAGAATGATGATTCCTTAAAATCCCACCAGCGAGAGGCTACTGCTGTGTGCCCATTTGGACATTCATTAATAAAAGGCTACCTTCTGCCTTAACGTCTGTGAGAACCTTGTGGAGACTTCCATAGATGGGATTTCCAAAGATGAACAATGAAGACAACCTCTAGAAGAAGATGAGACATCTCAAAGAAGTTGTTAAGACAACTGACAAGTTATACATCAGAATTTTATTACTAACCGCTCTTTAATGGCAAAAATGACCAAATTTAAATAAGCATTCAAATTTAAATAATAATCATCACTCTTACCAACATCAGGACACTGAAGCTGTGTTTCTGTGCATATTTTCACCAATAAGAGCAATAAGCTTCTGAAGCACTGTACCTACTCCCCTTTCATATCCAGAAATGTCACCAATGATGGTGCAAGTTTTGAGCTTTACTTCTCCTTGAAGGCTTTATTTGCCAGAGAAGAATGAAATTGGCTAAGTAAGCCAAAATCCATTTAAAAAAGGAAAAATAAATGACACCTTGAATGATAAAAATCCTGATTTTGAACTATTTAATTAAGCTTCAAAACAAACCACCACCACCACCACCACCACCACCCCCAAAAAAGGAGCAGTGAGCTTTTCTCCTTGGAAAGGGAGAAATAGTAGAAATCACTTTTCTGTTTACACTGAAGCAGGTTCCCTAAAGACCCTCTGTAAACATTAAATAATGATCACATAATATAAAAAATAGAAACCCTTTATTACTTATTGAATTGAAGATCCAGAACACACATACAGAGAGAGAGAGAGAGAGAGAGAGAGAGAGAGAGAGAAAACCCCATTTCAGTGAGATTATCAAAGAATTTTCTAAACCCTCTCAAGATTTTTCACCTCCATTTTGAAGAGGTAAGTCCCCTCATCTCCATTTCAGTTAGTGGGGAATAAAAAGGTTAAACAAATTACATGCAGTTATCTCAAACGTCTGAAACAGAAAAGGCAAGACCAAAGTCTGTTATTCCTTGAGCACTAAAGGTCTTCCTTTGAAAAATTAAGCAACCAATATACTTATTTTAGGAAGACTTTTCACAAGCATACAACATCTTATCTGAACATCATGGTATAGGAAGAAAAGTCACAAAATAATCTGCTGGAAATTTTTTTTAAAAATTCAGAGTAGCTTCCAGAACACTTTCTATTCTGTGTACCCACCCATGTGGCTGGAGATTTAAAATGCTATTTAAGTCTCATTTTCCTTCAGAAGCTAACCTCTGTGGAATAAAATGCTGTTAGAGGGAGGGGGGGGGGAATCGTTTCTGTCATTTGACTTTAACTTATGATAAATTAGCTTCAACTAGTTTCTTAGAAAATTGCCCAAGAAATGACTACAGAAAATTAAATACCAAGACTTCAAAGAGGCAAACACACAGCCTTCAAATTCCAACCTCAGAGAATAATCCTCCCTTTCTCATCCTTTGGAGAGATGCAAGTAAAGAAATTGTACCAGGGCATGGTAATGAACCATCTTTCAAATGACTTTTCTATCAATCTTCTTTTCAAAGGGTAATAAAGTGATTATTTCTAGGCAGTTTCTGGGAAGCTATAGTCTCATTTCAATAGTCACCAGTAAAGAAGGATTGCATTCTGGCATTATCACTGATGATGATAAGTGCTGGTGCTGGCTGAGAATAGGCAAGGTGTAGCTTGTTAGAAACCTTTCCTGAAGAATTAAACAGAGGGAGATCAAAAGAACTGTGTTGCTTCTTAAGGAATTGGTAGTTAGTTCCTTCTAGATTAAAAATGCAAATCTGATTACCTCGTGAATAAAACCCACTGTCACTCAAAAGGTTTATCATTTCATTCAGTACACTTTTGAGAGTTTATTACATTGCCATGCTTTGTGCTAGAGGCTAGTGGCTAGTAGAGTGGAATAACAAGATAAAACAGGGACTAACTTGTAGAACCAAAATGGTCTTAAGGCAACAGCTGTAACAAACCACAATAAAAAATATTGCCCAAAACGTTTTTTTTTTAAGTATTGAATAAAGAGTTGTTGGGAAGTCTTAGTCACCAGTATTTGTTGGAAAAACCACCCCAAAGAATAACAGGATGCGAAAAACTCCAAACTACTTTTGAGTTTATTTCCCAGAGCCATAAAAACTTTAAGATGGCATGGGGCAGGAATGTACCCAGCAGGTTGCCCTTAAGCCTACCTTATGAGTGCTAAAGTTGAATTGTGCGCCGCAATTTTCAGTGACTGATGTTTTTTCAAAAGTAGATCAATAGGCTGACCTTCTGATATACCTCTGGGTGTCTCAAACCACCAGATACTTGGTCAACAGTGGAGCACCCCAGCAGTCTGACGGAGTGAAACATCTGTGCACTGGGTGTCTTCAGGAAAAGGCAACTAGAATCTGATTGCTTCTCTGATCTCTATGGCCTTAGGTGCCTATACAGGGATTATACCATCATTTTTTTTTCTAAGTGGTTCCAAAAACCAGCCCTGGCTTTTTTTGTAGCCTTCAGTGCGGATGACATCTCAATATCAAGCATACCAAGCTCATCATCACTGGACCAATAAGGTAGCATTATGATAAAAGGAGAAAAGGTTTAAGTTGTCAAGAATCTTGCTTTACTTGGATTATAATCAAAGCTCACAGAAACAGCAGTCAAGAGTTCTGCTCTGGGTCAACCTGCGGCATGAGACCTACTTAGTACATTGAAGAGCAAAGATGTTTCTTTGAAGACTGAGGTGTGCCTGACCCAAGCTGTGGTACTCTCCACTGCATCCTATGAACATGAAAGTTGGACTTTGAACAAGGAAGATCACAGAGGAAGAGGAGTATTTAAATTGTTGTGCTGGAGAAGAATATTGAAAGTACCGTAGACTGGGAAAAGAACAAACAGATCTATAGTTGAAGAAATAAGGTCAGACGGCTTCTTAGCGGCAAGGATAGCAAGTCTGTCTTACATACTTGGGGCATGTTGTCAGGAAAGCCCAGTACCACATGTTGAGTCAAGGGGAGGGCTGGGGAAAGAAGAATGCCCCCAAGGAGATGGACTGACACAGGAGCTGCCTCCCTGGGCTACTGCAACAGTTGTGAGGATGGCCCAGAATGTGCAGTGTTTACTCTGCTGAGTAGACTCGATGGCCAAAAAAACCCCAGCAATTCTGTTTCCTTTGTGTTCATTCTTGTATCCCAATCTAAAGTGACTGCCTATTGGCAGAGTGATGAGACATAGCTCTGGGTTCTAGATTTTTACTCAGGCGTCAACTTTTTTTTTAAAGCACTAGCTATAAATACAAACTTGAAACAGAAAGCAAGAAAAACAAACCATGAGACATTAAGTTTTTGGCAGCAAAGAAGAACCCTGTTCATCACATTAGCCTCACCACCTTCAAAGTCAGGACTGTCAAATGAATATTTGGGGCTAGCAATCCCACAGTATTCATCTTTTTAAAATGTTCTTCTGCTGGTTTCTCTTTTTAAAAAAAGAACGAAACACAAGACGAAATTTTAAAATCAAAGTGTATTTGCTTTCAAGTTACATTCTGAGTAACAAATATTTAACCGATTAATGTATCCTTTTAGTCTGGTACCTTGACAGGAAAAATCCTGTTTCTGTCTATAGTGGAACACAGCATTGAAGGAAGTAGATTCCTTATTGATTCACAGACAGGCTATAGGTGTTAAACCCCTAAAAAAGCAGGAACATATTATCTTCATTTCCAATCATGATATCACCCAAATCTACATCTTCTCCTTATCCCCAAGATCAAGTTTAAAAGGATTAAAATATCCTTTATACAACTCAAACCCTCAGAAAAAGCCACAATCATTGGCAAAACTAAACCTGTGACTTTCCATCTCCCTCTGCCTGGGCCTTATTTTCCCGAAAGTAGAACCTCGGCAGTCTCAGAAGCAAGCCAGCCAATGTAAAGGTAGAAGATAAAGGTAAGATGAACATGTTCAAACCCATGAGGTTTGCTGCTGGTCAGTGGAAAGTCTTTATAGCACAGAAAGGCGATCCAAAAGGGGTGAAAGGAAGAGAAGTTTGCCCAGCTCCCCTTCTCTTCCATATGTGTATGTTCTGAGGTAGGACCACCCTGTCGGCCAGGTAGACAACTGGCCCCCAAGATATGCAGCTTCCAGACGCCTTGACTTCAGGCCTCAGACTGATTACACCTTCTCAGGCCAGTCTTAAAATATAAACAAGTCACTGAAAGGGTACTGGAACAAAGTAAACACCTTTGAATGAGCTTTCAGTCAAAAAGGACACCTTCCCTCATAGGATATGATACAAAGTCAGTGAACCTGTCACATTCTATATGCAATGTAAGGAAAGGGAGTTTCAAGATCAACTTACTCAACTCTCAATAATATCCCTCAGATTTGAAAAGGGAAATATATTTCTTAATAATTTTCAGTTTTACAAATCCTTGCATTTTTATATTAAAATTAATTTTACTTTTAAGACACAAGGGCACTTACTTTGTATTTCCCACTTCCAACTGCTCAGAAAAAAACTGAGGTGTCTAGGTAGCATACGACTCAGATCTAAATTCAAATGAAACCCATCTTGATTTGACCAGGACAACACTAGGACTTTTCACTGAGCAGTCTGTACAGAAGACGTATGCTATGATCCACACAAACACACAAAAACTGCTCTCATTCCATTCCCTCCCATTATAGCTATTTTCAAAGCTTTGATGCTTTGCTGCTGGAAAGGGGAAACAAGAATTCCATATAAGCTTTCTGCATATATAGGTATGTATATACAGTCTATTGGGAGGCAGTGCAGAGCAGTGGGGGCAAGGCCATGCCTCTCCACTGTTACGCCTTGTCCAGCACTCATTCTGTCCCACGAGCTCCAAATAACCAGCTTAAACAACAATGGAGTCGGAAGAAGCCATCTTCCCATTTGCATGCATACATGTGGAAGGTGAGAATTAAGAGTATAGGCCAAGTGCCCCTGCAGAGAGTCAATCTTGAGAAAGCACTCATCGATCCCAATGAGGCGTTTGGGGAGTGGGGACTACAAGGTTCAGAGAGCTTATTAGCACAGTGTAAGGCAACCCAGACAGAAGGTTTGCCATAATCTGGGCCCCATCACCATACAGGTCCATAAAGGGATAGCTGTGGCCACCATATCCTTAAAAGAAAATTTATAGTTGCCATCCAGTCCACCCCAACACATGGAAGCATCATGTGTGTCCAAGTGGAATGGTGCTCTGGAGTGTCTTCAAAGGGCTCAATTTGCACATGCAGATCACCCGGCCTTTCTTCTCAGGTGCCTCTGTGTGAATTCATACCCCACCCCTTCTTCTCACACCTCCCTTTTTACAGCCGTGTGATGTCTTCTAGGGAACCATCGCTTGTTTCCCTTGCTGGGGACCCTTTCGCTGGTTCTATTTGGGTCTCAAGTCCAATGGTAGGCTTCGCCCTTCCCGGGCTATAGTCATTTCTTTTTAAATCTGAAAGGCAGACAATTGAGGCAGTCACAGAGGATCCTCTACTAACACATAAGTTCCAACCTTATTTGGCCTAGCACCCCGTTTGAAAGGTGGGTAGGGTGTGACACACAAAAGTAAACAGGTTATGGGTACTCACGCCCACCTCATACCCTTGCATTAAAACCTTTTGTACTACAGTCTTTAAACCAGGATGATGTAAAGGGATCCGATTTTGAGGTTCTCTGAATTATTCCAGCACCCTTTCCCCAAGAAGCAGTAATTCACCCTGCTCTAAAATAACTTCACAAACATAGATTGACTGTGGACTTTGCTGAGAGTTTAGCATAGACTCTTCTTCTCCAGGACATGAATATATGGAATTCATACACTCAACCACATTGAAATAAAACCTCCTCTTCCAAAAAAAAAAACCCTCTTCCCTATCCATGTGCAATTCAAACTTCCTCCAGCTCTTTCAGGCTGGTGCCCACCATGGCTGGGGAAGAAAGACGCTGTTCTTCAAAAACTTGGCAGAAGTCAAGTGAGGGTCAACAGCAAAAAGGACATTTGCATGGACGAATGGCTACCAGGTCCTCAACCAGGCCCAGCGTCATCAGCCAAAAGGATAGCTCTGTGGTCAGTTTTCAGCAACAAAACTGTATGAGGACAAGTCAAAAGATATTGCTATAAAATAGCAAAAACCTTCATTAAATGAAAGTACCAAAATTTGAGGCTATTGTTTCTGAACATGATCATCTATTTAGGTCTACAAGTTTCTGTGAGTGACATTTCAGCCTTTCTAACCTCTTGGATCAGCACTTTGTCAAAACTGCAATTTGGGTGTTTCTGAGGGCCTCATGTTGTGTTTCTTTTCAACAAAAAGAAGCTTGAAGGGGAAAGCTCCAGACTGTAAGGAGAAATGAGGTAAACTTTCCCATTAAGATTCTTATATGCTAACCCATGTTGCCCTCCAAAAATTAACAGATGCACTATTTGTGCAGAAAAACATAGAAAAACAGGAGGATGCTTGCTCATGTTTTATTGATTATGTACAGGTATTGAACTGTGTGGATCATAAGAAATTATGGATAATATTGAGAAGAGTAGGAATCCTAGAATTTTCCACTCTATTCATGCAGAAACTATACATGAACCAAGGGATACCCATTCCAATAGAAATCAGGAATAATGCTTGGATTAAGAAAGGAAAAGGTGTGTGTCAGGGATGTGTTCTTTATCCACTCTTATTTAATCTGTTGATAAGCAAATAATCTGAGAAGCTTGACTAGATGAAGAAGAATGTGGCTTTGGAATTGAAGGAAGGTTTTTTTTTTAAAAAATCATTTTATCAGGGGCTTATACAACTCTTATCACAATCCGTACATACATCTATTGTATGCAAAGCACATTGGTAACTTTGGTGCCATCGTCATTCTCAAAATATTTTCTTTCTACTTAAGCCCTTGCTATTGGCTCCTCATTTTCCACTCCCTCTCTGCTTCCCCCTCCCTCATGAACCCTTGATAATTTATAAATTATTATTATTTTGTCATAGCAAATTCCGTCTGAGGTCTACCTTCACCTACTTCCCTGTTGTCCGTTCTCCAGGGAGGAGGTTATATGTAGATTCTTATCATTGCTTCCCCCTTTCTACTCCACACTCCCTCTATTCTCCCAGTATCACCACTCTCCCCACTGGTCCTAACGGGATCATCTGTCCTGAATTTCCACTAATTCTTGAAGTGGTTACATGTTAATCAGTTCATTTGGGTGCAGTGACTCCATGCTTCCTTCTATCTACATTTGATGCTTCCTACATTGTTCAATATTTGCTCACAAAATCATTCAATATTTCAACTGTGACTTGACTTTTATCCTCAATTCCCTCAGCTTGACATATGCTGAGTGTGGTCTTTGTTTTGTCTTTCTAAAAATTTTGATATTAGGCCCTAGCTTTAAAATTGTCTTTTTTTCTGTGACACAAAGGGCATTCCCTTTTTTTAAGGCACTGTAATAAGGCCGAGACAAAGATATTACTGAGAAAACTTGTCTATGGCCACTTGCTGATTACACAAACTTGTTATAATGCATTTTATTTGGACTAAATTCATATATGCAGAAACTGGAACCCTAGTAGCAATACTTTTTGACTCACTCTGGAACTTCAGGCTTGACACTTATCTATGAAACCTTCATCCAATGCTTCCTAAAATATCCTTATTCCATTTTAAGAATAAGTTATCTTCTAGTATGTTGTCCAAAGGCTAACAAGTATTTCAGTTATCCATGATTTTCAGGCTGGAGTGCAGGCCATCAGGTCAGTGTCCCACATTACATATCTTATTCATCAGCCCCTAGACAAGACAGTATCCCCTTCTAGAAGGCCCAGTGCTAGCCCAGGACAATTAATAGGGGTAAGCTTTGGTAAGAAAGGTATGAATATATGCAGGGTTTAAATTTTTATGCTTTTTATTTTAAATTTTAAAATTTCATGCTAACTCTAAATATCTATTCCTTTTATTGTTGTTCGATATTGAATGGGGGTTATCTTGGCAGAAAACTAGTAAATATTGAACTATAATATTAAAGTATGTTTAATTGAGCACTCTGTTTTTCATCTATTACTTCATTCAATGCTCACATCGTTTTCTTGAAATGGGAGTTATTATTCTTAATTTTGCAGATGAAGAAAACCAGGTCTATGGGCTTAGAGCCATTAAATAGCCACTGGATCTGATCCGACCCTATCTAGTTCTAGATCTCATGTTCTCATATACTACCTTAAAATATCTCACTTTTAAAGAAAGAAGGAAAATAATAGAAAATAAGACATATAATCGAACAAAAAATACCACTTTTTATATTCTTTTTCAAGCTAAACATTTTAAATTAGATTACCAAATGTCTGAGTTACTTAGATTACCAAATTTCTGATTTCCATCTAAATGTGCTGATTAAATCTTTGGCAGGAGACTTAAATTGGGTATGGTGATGAAGCAATTATTGAATTACTCATTCAAACTCACTGGTGTAGGTAAAGTTATTTCAACCTTAATCATAGAGAATTGACCACTGTATTTAAAGGCTGAAAATAGTGAGTTAGAGACCACGCCCTCCTTTGTCCTGGGTTAGCACTGGGCCTTCTAGAAGGGGATACTGTCCTATCTAAGGGCTGATGAATAAGATGTGGAATGTGGGACACTGAGCTAAGGGCCTGCACTCCAGCTTGGAAGTCAAGGCACAAACCTTTAGCTTGAAATACTTGTTCGGTCATGGAGGCCTGAGGCCTCTCAGCACAGCCTAGACCTTTCCTGCCAGAGCAGGAGGCCAGGGAGACAGCCCTGCCCATCAATGATGTGCTGTAGACAGTCTCATGCACGGCTTGTTTAGAAGACATACTGGGTAACTAACTATTCCCTAAGCACTGAGGCCTCCGTCCATGCTCCTGCTTGACCACCCTCACTATTCCCCTTGGGCTGACTCTCTATTTCCCTCTGATATTGGAGGACAGCTTCAAACTCTGGCCTTTTGCTAAGTCTTGTTCTTCTTCTAATCCCAGCCTTTTGCTAGGTCTTGCCTTCTAACTTTAACAACATTAGAACTTGACCTTCTTTCCAGTAAATTTATTCCTGCCTTATCCCAGGTTACAAAGGATGATGATCTTTTACTGAGTTTCAATTCAGCATATGATAGTTTATTTTAAAGTTAGGAAAGGTTACTCAGCTTCAAAATATTTGAAATTCCATTCTAAGAGCAGGCTTGGTAGGACCCAAGAAAAGAGGGAGCAAGCTGATGGAGATGGACAACATCCCTCTCAGACTCAATCCAAAATGTACCCAGAGATCACAGAGCAGCTGAACCAGGACTGCCAGCTTGTGGCTGGGCACAAACCTTTAGGTGCTTATTTCACTCTTAGAAATATTTTCTGTGGTGACTCTATTGATTTGAGAGAAAATGGGTCATCTATCTGATATGGATAAAGAATAATTAGTGTGATGTATGTTTCAAGTGGCAGCTTTTTGTTGCAAAACAGCTAATTTGACTAATGGCTGCTATGCCCCCTTCTCCACCCTCATCGATGTCTAATGGATAAATAAGAAAATAGCAGACGTGCGGAAGCAGCATGCCTTGCCATCAGTGGGAAGTGGGCATGATCCAATGGGGAGGGCAAGACGCCTGGGTCTGTCTAATTGTACCCACTTGAGTTGATGGAACTTTTTCCTTGGAGGGGCGGTGACATCAGCCCAGTGTTGTTTTATCACATTTTAGCAGAACCCGAAGTAAATCCCTGCTCTTTTAATCCCCTTAGAGACTTGAAAATTTTGCAGTCAGAAAGTCAAGCCTTGATTGCGAATAAGATAAAAATGTGATTAAGATTTTCTCCTCCATCCCGGGTTACAATGGATGTTTTTCTTCAGAAGATTTACTTAGAGAAAAATAAAATTGTTTGGGGCATACCCGGGAGTTTGAGCTTCCGGCAGCAGGAGTTGCAGCGATGTTTTGCAATGAAGTTTCTAATTGCATCTTCCCCTAAGTTGGCCGGTCCAAACACCATTCCTCTTGATCTAGAGGAAATATCAGAATATCAATTAGATCACAGTGAAGAAAAAGGAGCTCCACTAGGATTCTCGAAGATACTGAACAGTCTCCCATAGTAACCCAGTAAACTTGAAGGAGCCAACAAAGAACACAGCACTTTGGGGAGGCAACAATGTTAGGTTGGCAAATTTAAAATTCAAATGCACTTAAATCTTTGTACTCAACTCCAAGACCTACTGTGAAACTCATTTCAACACTAATCTGATAGAAGAGTGAAATTTCTATGTGCTGCATTAAAACAAAATACAGAGAGACCCTTTTGAATGCATATGGGGTGAGAGAATGACATTCATTACCAAATGTTCTACTAGAATATCCAAAAGGTAAAGCAGGAAGTGAAATGAGTTTGCTACTGGAACACATGGTCTAAAAAAGAGTCATGTGCATTATTTCAAACCCAGATACTTTTCTAGCAATAAGCTATGTCCCAAAAATAAGCAAATTGCTTACAGAACTCAAGATCCAGTGCTCTAGACTCTCCCGATACCTGCCACAGCTGCTGTTACCATGCAAAGTGCCACACATGTAATTGTGATTCCCTCGTGGGAAAGTGAGCCCATGATTAGACAACATGGGTCAAAGCAAACTATGTATGCTAAATGTAGGGGACCAAATTACAAACATAATCTTTCCACACTAGGCACAGTTAAGACACTCACTGTCATACATCTATTATAATTATATAGAGATCTGATATATAATTATAATAGATCCTTAGCTGGTTCTAGGATCACTGTTCAATCATCATATCACACACCACCATTATTCTTTAGATATTAATTGACACACTCCACTCCACAGAACATGGCACACCAGAAACACTTCCAAAGGAAATCTATGAGAAGCTAGTATTTTTTAAAAGAAAAAAGGAAAAGCTAATATTTTATTTTAATGGCATGCACAGTGGAAACAGCACATTTTAAAATCTGAATTCAATTACCACTCTTAAAGACCAAGTTTTAAGCAAAAAGAAAAGCAAACCATCACAAAAGGAAACAATAAACTTAGCTTCTAAGGAATGCGGTTTTTCAAAAGGGACATGGTATAAAAATGGACTTTTTTTTCATCTGAGGATTGAAACATTTATCTCAATTTCCACTTCCTTTTGGCAGAATAGCAGTAGCGGCTCTGAAGATGTGCCAAACTCCGAATGAGGACTGATGTCAGTTTGATCTCAGATTGCCTCTGTGCTGTGAGGAGAGTAGGTAGAAGAAATCTCTTGGGAAGACAAAGTGAACAGACACCCAGTGTTAACTTTACTGGTCACTTAATCGCTCTTACAAAATACAGCTCTGGTGGTATTTACCCATCTGCATAAACTGTCTCTTGTTGAGTCTTCCTCTCTTTCAGTTCATTTGGTTAAGAGGCACTGCAAGAGGGTGAAATTAAATGTGACAAATAAGGAAGCCTCTCTCGGCATCGCTACCAGAACTTCTCAACACTGTTGCGTACACGCTGAAGGTATTGCTCGTTAAATGGAAGAAATCCTTCTTAAAACTCTCCAGCAGGAGAGTTTGTATTCATTCCATATCTGCCATTTCTGACCTGAAGCAAAACATGAACACTCCATTTAAACACATAGCAGCGATTTGGAAGTGATACAGTGTGCTACCTCATTTCCCTCTATCAGCTTAGTGAAATTCAAATGAGAGAATCTAAATAACTGTAAGATATATGTATCAGAGACCTGACCATTTCTTGTACAAGGAAGGATCAAGGGAAGGTTGCAGGAATGTTCACTTGCATGTACACCATAAATCCTGCCTAGAGTCTGGCAGCAGCCTTAGAGAACTAGCTTTTTCACAAACACAACTTACTGAGTGTGAAATTTTTCACAACACTGAAAAAGTAAGTGGTGATTTGTTTTATATGCAAGGAAAAACTAATTGGTGTCATCTATACATACATTAACAGGCGCTCTGGTGGCACAGCGGTTAAGTGTTCAGCTGATCATCTAAGGTCAGTGGTTTGAACTCACCTGCTGCTCTGTGGGAGAAAAGTGAGGCTGCCTGCTGATGCAAAGATTCACAGCCTGGAGATACATTCCGTAGGCTACCCCTTTCTGCCTATGGGCACCTCAGAGGAAACATCACTAGGTTTCCCTCTCCCCAACTCCTGCTCTGAAGCAGTCTCCTAAAGAGCCCAAAGAGCTGTGGAAACTCTTAAGCCGTTTCTGTGGAGCCAGTTTAGCCATTGGGCAATGCTCATGAACTGTGTGATAATGAACGATTCAATAATCAAGCACTCTAGAAACTTGTCCTGTATTATGGAGGAGTTCGGTGCAGCCATGAATTCAAGGACATATAAGATGAAGGGAAGAGTAGTGGAACCAAAGAGGGCTGTCTCATGAAAAGACTCTTCAAAGCTAGTTGCCCATTTAGTTGTGAAAAAAAAAAATCCCCATGCAGGGCATTGATGAAGACACTGAAAAGCACCACCTATGTTTCGAGCAAATTATTATTTTGAGCAAATGGAAATATTGCTGCAAGGGAGGGGAAAGGAAGTGAATGCTAAAAAACCCAGAGACAAAGGAACAACAAGTGATCTAAAATTGATGGCAAGGAGAGTGTAGGAAGCCTGGTAGGACTTGATCAAGGGTAATGTAAGCAAGAGGAATTACTGAAACACAAATGAAGGTTGAACATGATAGTGGGACAAGAGGGAAGTAAAAGGAAATAAAGGAAAGACAAAGAAGGCAAAGGGGATTTATAGAGGTCCAAATATAAGCATGCATGTGTAAATAAGTAAATATATTTATATATGATGCTGGGGAAATAAATTTATGTATATATACTTGTAGGTTTGTATTAAGGTGATGCGTGAACATTTGGGCCTATTCAAGTACTACCACAACACAAGAACACCGTGTTCTATTAATTGGGCATTCCATGATGCTCACCTTCCCAATATGATCACTGAAAACAAAGCTGGTGCATAAGCAAATGTGGTGAAGAAAGCTGATGGTGCCCCACTATCAAAATATATAGTCTTTTGGGTATTAAAGGATTGAAGATAAACAAGTGGCCATCTAGCTTAGAAGTAATAAAATGGAAGAAGCACACCAGCCTGTGTGATCATGAAATGTGAATGTGATCAGGTAGCAGGTGTCAAAGAACAAAAATCATATCATTGTGAAGGAGGGGGAGTGCAGAGTGGAAACCCACAGCCCATCTGTAGGCAACTGGACAACCCCTTACAGAAGGGTCATGAGGAGGAAATGAGTAAATCGGGATGCAGTAGAGCACCAATGAAGCATGGAACTTTCTTCTAGTTCTCTAATGCTTCCTCACCACCCCACTATCATGACCCCAATTCTACCTTACAAATCCAGTTAGATCAGAGGATGTACACTGGTATAGATAAGACAGGGAAACACAGGTAATGCAGGACAGATAAAGCCCTCGGGACCAATAATGAGAGTAGAAATACCAGGAAGGTAAGGGAAAGGTGGGGGAAGAAATGGGGGAACCAATCACAATGATCTACATATAACCCCTTCCCTGGGGGATGGACAAAAGAAAAGTGGGTGAAGGGAAACATCAGTCAGTGTAAGACATGGGCAAATAATCATAATTTATAAAGTAACAAGGGTTTGGGAGGAAGGGAGAGTGGGGGAGGGAAGGAGGAGCTGAAACCAAAGGCTCTAGTAGAAAGACAATGTTTTGAAAATGATGATGACAACAAATGTACAGGTGTGCTTTACACAATAGATGGGTGTATGGATAGTGATAAGAGTTGTATGAGTCCCCAATGAAAGTATTATTTTTTATCAAGCAGTCTAGTGTTCTGCAATCTGAAGTTCACCATTAAAATGGTCAACATATTGACAGAGTTTCTCTGGCTATTAAAAACAGTTATTGGCACATCCTATGCAATGTAGCTAAATTGAGTATGGTAGAGGATTAAATTATAGATAGAGCTGAAACATGTATAATTTATTATTGTGTAATCAATAAATAATTTCATCACTAAAAACAAATATTTATAGCTTTGGAAATCCTATGGGTCACTTCTACTCTGCCCTACAGAATAATGACGAGTCCAAATCAATCAGTCACAAAAGATTTGATGTTTCTATTTTAGAAATGGAAACAAGGTACTCTGGCGGTAATGTGGAATAAGCATTAATCTGCTAGGCACAAGGCCGGTATTTCAAAACCACCAGGTGCTCAAGGGGAGTGACAGGAGGCTGTGGACTCCTATGAAGATCTTCCGTCTCAGAAACCTGATGTAGGATCACTGTGAGTCAGAATGAATTTAATAGTAGTGACTCTAATACAGGTCTCATCAGTGTTGTCCTTGTCAAATGTCCCAAAACAATCAAGAAACTCACTACTAACTTAAGATATATATCATATATACTCAAATATAAGCCGATCAGAATATCAACCAAGGTACTTAATTTTAACACACACACACACAAACCCTGCATTTAGAATGTCATGAAAAAGCCTCAGCTTATACTCCAGTGTATATGGTAATCACAAACTAACAACAATCAGAGCAGCCTACACTGCTCAGTCTTACTGACCACTCAAGTGGCCTGACAGGATCTGGCAGGGAAGGCGTGATGACTCTGTTGTTATAGGCAAAAGGTTGTGGGAAGCTGAGATGCTAGGCATTAGACAATATTATAATTTGCACCCATAGCATGTGCATTTTTAAAGAAAAATTCTTGACCCCTCCTCCTCATAAGCGAGTTGCAGCTTCAGTATTCCCATGTCTGTTTTGCTGCCCCCGTTAAAATGGCCACATCGACAGGAAAGGACTCACTTCAATTGGTGCATCTCAAACTTTAATTTATGTCTGATCAAAATACATAAGTAAAAGGTATGTCCCTAATAAATTGAAGATCTTATGAAAAACACAGATCCTGATTCTGTAGGTTTCTGCCAGGACATCCTTCTCAGTTCTAAGAGGATGCATTTCCCACAATCACCCCGGTAATGTTGACACTGCTAGTCCATGGACCACACATTAGGTGGAAAGACCTCAAAATTCATAAGGCATTGGAAATGTGAGCCTCTTTCAAGGGAATACATGGAATTTTCCACCATCTTGAGATAATAATACATCTTGCTATCTTTACCATGAAGAACAGCTTCACCCAAAATTGGATGACAAACCAAGTCTAGCACATTGATACTATCCTATCAGATTCCAAAGTGCCTACTCTTCCCCAATGAAAACTAAAGTTTGCCTGAAGACAAAGTTTGCCAGCCCTTGTTATCCATGAGAATCACGTGGGGAGTTTTTAAAAATGATATAACTGTCGAGGCCTTATTCTCAGAGATCCTGACTTAATGCCAGTCCTGGGCTGCCACTAGTGGTGCTTTTTTCAGATCTTCAGATGACCTTAATAGAAACTGAGACTAACTGCCCCATAGAATGCAATTAAATACTCAACTGTCAAATAGAATAGGAAAATCTTCTTATAATTTTTAAAGATAGAAATATTCAGGTCATATTAAATGATATCTGCCAAAATTACATTTAATAAATGATAGCCAGGGTGCATATAAACTTGGTTCATTTTATATGCAAAAAAGTTTTCATTGCAAAGTTATAAAGGAAGTGCCTGTAGTACAAAGTTCCTACCACAAATTCTTGGGTGGGCAGGGTTATTGAAGAAATCATATTTTTACCTAAAAACACCATAGTAGAGCTAAAGTGAAAAATAATAAAACCTGTATGTGTGCCCTCAGGGTTACAACATGGGCTCCCCAGTCAAATATCATAGGAATGGAAAACTTTAAGAGCAATAAGGTGACTTGTATCTTATCTAGCTCACCTAGTTCAATGAAATAGTTAAAACACTTTCAGCAAGACCTCAGTGATTAGAAGTCTACATATGGGACTATATTTAAATAGCTCAACAAAAGAAAGGAGAATTAAAGCAATGAATATTTATTAGTCTCTATGGGGGAAAGCAAAAATTTCAGATATTAATATGAAGGGACTTCAGCAAGTTTGTGGAAATTTTGTATTACCTTTTAATATAACCTTGGAGGCCCCCTCATATTGGGTTTTTTTTCCTACTGTCCATGTGACAATATAGACATTTAAGAAAAACTAAAAAGTAAAAGTGTTGTATGTCAATAGTTTTCAAAATGTGGTCTCCAGATCAACATATTACCTAGGAACTTATTAGAATACAGATTACAAGGCTTAACCCCAAATCAACAAATTGTAAACCCTATGGGTTCAAAAAAAAGCCCTTACTACCATTGAATTATTTCAACGTGTAGTAACCCTGTAGGACTACACATAGCTGCCCCTGTGGGTTCTAAGACTGCAGTTCTTTGTAGGAGAAGAAAGTATTAAGAAGAGGTTGTTGGGTTTGAACCACTGGTCTTGTGGTTAGCAGCTCCACTCAGACCCAAGCCTCATGTGTGAGAATCACTGTGGTCAATCAATAGATAAAAACAGTGAACACACTCAGCTGCTCTCTAAAGAACTGGAAGGTCAAGTTCACCCACAAGTGCCTCAAAAAAAAATCTACTTCTTAAAAAAGTAACCATTGAAAACCTAAGGTTGCACAAGTCTCTGGAACCAACTCAACATCATGTGGTTTTTGTTGTTCTTGTTCTGCCTGCCACACTGACTAGTCTTTAATTAGAACCACTGCTATGTTTTTCAAACACCCACAATCGTTGTCTGCTGTATTGAACCAGTCTTTACTCAGCTCCACTGCTTCACTCTCTAAAAACCAAACTCAATGTCATTAAATCAACTTTTACTCATAGCAAATGTCTGCTCCTCTAATACAAAACTATGACCTCAGGTACTTTACTGACAAGTGTTCCCATAAACCTGGGCCCGGGATGAAATGGTCATAAGAATTCAAGAGACATTCAGATCACACATCCTTCTATATCATTTAAATATCAGCCCTGAATTAAGTCGGACCATCTTCAATTTTCACCTACACTCTTTTGACCTCTCGTGCATTTGTTGGAACTAAAGAGAACAGCTTATGCCTTATGGGAACCTCAGATAGGCATGTGATGAAAGATCTTGCCCATGATAGCATGTAATGTTTCATTGCAAGAGCCACAAAGGAAACCATGCCTCTTCTGTGACATTCACTGATTTCATGTCAGGAAGTCAGTAGGGACTGAATTTGCTCATAAATCTGTTTTTTGTGTGGGACACTAAAAAAATCCAAAGCCAAATTTGCAACTCAATCTCACAACAGCGTTTTTGTTGCTGTTGTTCTTCTTGGGCACCATCAACTTGATTCTGATTCACAGCAACCCTATGAACAACAGAACGACATATTGTCTGGCCCTGTGCCATCCTGACAATTGTGCTTGAGTCCAACAACGCAGCCACAGTATCCATCCATCTTAGTGAGTGTCTTCCTCTTTTTCACTACTCCTCTTCACTATGTCCTTCTCCAGAGATTGGTCTCTCCTGACAACAAGTCCAAAGTACATGAGATGAAGTCTTCATTCCTGCATCAAAGAGGACTCTGGCTGTACTTTTACAACTCTGATTTGTTTGTTCTTTCAGCAATCCATAGTACTTCTTAAGGGAGTGGAAAGCCTCATCTTTCTCTTGCAGAGTAGCTGGTAGTTTCAAACTGTTGATCTAACTGTAGGACTCCTCGTTGCTGTTGTTAATTGCCAGCGAATTGGTTACAACTCAAAGCTAGTCTACATACAACAGAATGAACCTGGTTCTCTGCTGTTCTCGCAATCACTGCTGCACTTGTTATATCTGCTTGTGTCAATTCATCTCATTGAGTTTTTTCTTTTTTTCAATAATCCTCCACTTTACCAAGCATAATATTTTTTCCCTTCTGATCATATGTCCAAAGCACATGAGATGATGTCTCGGTATTTTCACTTCTTTGTGTGTATCTTCTTTTTTTATCATTTTATGGGGAGTTCTTATGAATATTGTAATAATCGACCATTCAATTAGATCAAGCATAATTGTGCAATTGCTGCCAGCATTTTCAAACAATTTTCTTTTTTCTTGAACTCTTTGATGTTCGCTCCCTTTTATTCCCTCTCTCATTCTGCCCCCCAGAAAATATTACTATATATTATTTTGCCATGTCTTACACCACCCAATAGATTGTTCACCTGCAATTCTGTTGTTCATTCCCCTCCAGTGGGATTTTATAGTCATCTTTGCTATCAGTTCCCTCTTACCCACTCCCCCTTCTCTTCTCGTACCCTCAGGGAATCATTATTCTCACTTCTAAGAAGCATTTGACTATATTTCTTCCATCATTCAATAAAGGTGTTCATTCTAGTCATCAATGGCACAATTTATGAGAGCTAATCTAACTGCAGCTCCAGTGGCACTGTGGGGTAAAATGTGGACTGCTACCAATATAGTCTGTGGAAAGAGTTAAGACTAACTGATCCCATAAAAATTGATAGTCCGAGACATCTTAGATATGGTCATTATTAGTCCTAATTGTCTTGAAGGCAGCAGTTTTTTAATCCTAGTGGGGCTCAGGAGGTGAATATTGTGCTGCTATCTGCAAGATTCATGGTTTAAGCCCATTAGTGGTTCTGAGGGGAGAAAGATAAATAGATTCAACAGCAGGGGGTTAATCTAACTCCAGGAGCCTCAGTAGCACAGTGGCTTAAATACTTGGCAGGTCAACCTCACAAACTTCTCTGAAGCAGGAAGATGTGTCACTCTGCCTCCTTCATGACTGACAGCCTTGGAGACCCTGTAGAATAGTTCTCGTCTGTCCTGAAGGGCTGCTATGAGTTGGAATCGCCTGGTTGACAGTGTGTTTGGGTTTGGGAACCTCCTTCCAGATTGTTTGTTATTGCAATATTGTTGGCCTCGTGTCCTAATCTGGGTCTTGTTTTTAAAAGCTGTGTGTGTGTATGTGTGTGTGTATATAAATATATAAGATAGCTCAAAGCTTTTCTAAAATCTAGACAAGAATGTGTATATTTATAAGCTACAAAACCAGGTACGATGTGATAAAGGCGATTTTTAAATAGCAACATCATAAATTTACTTACCGTTTGTCTTCAGGTTTTATAACAGATGGATCTGTCAAATTTTCTCCAACACCTCAAAAGAAGAAACATTGATTTAGCAAATGGGGTTTCACTTTTCAGAAGCTCAAGAAAACAATAATAAAATTTTAATTTTGCCTTTAAAACCAACATTCACTGTGTAGTAAACTAAGTGCCATACAGATTGCATGTACTCTAAAGCCCCTCCAAGAGTTTTTCCAAATTAATTAGTTATCAATCCCTGCAGCCCCTCAAGTCTGCTATAATAAACCCCAGAGGATACAACTTAATGTCTTAGGTGTGTGTTTGCAGTTACTAATAGCTGTAGTTGTCTATCATTAACCACTTGCATATAATAATTTAATTTCATATTTTGTAATCCTCAGCCATCGTAAAAGAAGAGTATCAGCATCCTTGGATCCTCATTTTTCTTTTCTTTTTTTTAATCATTTTGTTGGGAGCTCATACATCACTTTTCACAATACATAAATATCTCATTTTTCTTATTAAGACAGAGATGTTCAAAGAGATGAAGTTGGGCTGAGCCGTGGTGGTGTAGTGGTTGAGTGCGAAACTGTGGACCACTGGGTTGGTGGTTCATATCCAGCAGCAGCTCTCCAGGAGCAAGGCTGGGCCTCCTACTCCACCAAGGACAGCGATGCCCCCCCCCCAAAAAAAGAGTGGGAGATGAAGTCATCTGTTGGAGGTTGTAGAGTACATGGATGGCCTTAACAAGATGGAAGCTCAGGCCGGTGGAGTCTTCCTCTCTGAGGTGATGCCTTCAGAGCTCAGCAAGTTGCAAGATTCTGTGTGCTCTTCCAGGTACAACCTCTGTTCCACCAATGGGACACACAAGAGAGTATCAACCTTTCTCCCAAGATGCTGACTGCCCTTGGGAAATATACTGCCTAACATAGGAGTTTCCTCTTTCTTCCTTTTTTGGGAGGTGAAGAGGGGGTGTTATGTCTGATGCTCCCACTGCCTGCCACCGCCCCGCCCCATGTCAAAATACTTTTTTATTGGCATCATTTAAATACACAGGATTGACAAGGAAACCAATGATATTGAAAAATAATCAGCAAAATATTTTTTAAGTTAATTTATTGCAATAAAGGAGTACAGGTGGTATGGAGGGTTAAGTGTTTGTACCGCTAACTGCAAGGTTACCATATCAAACCTTTCAGCTGCATGGCAATAGGCTTGAGGAGTTCGGGTATTGCTTACACGTGTGCTTATTTGCTAATATGTTGAATAATAAGACTTATCAGTCACCTACTGACTAGTGTGACTTTTTAAAAATGATCAGTGTAAAGAGTATCTTCATTTATCTGCCACGACGATAGTGTGTTATGTTCATACCTGGTTTTCTATTGCCAATAGTTACAGGTAGTGTTAAACACAATGTGATTTGCTGTCTATATGTATAATGAAAAGAAATGATGAATTTCATTGGAGCTTGGAGGAAATAGGGATAGATTTTGTTTCACCATCAGTCTTCACTGGCCCTATGAATTCAGTACTGGAACCCTAACACCCCCTGTCTTTGAGCCTTATTTGTGCATTGGTTTTGAGTGGCACGAGGGAAAGCAAAAGATGAAATACTTGTATAGAGGTGTAGGCGTGTGGAGATGGGATGGAAAATGTACTTTATTTGCTTTGCTCAATAGCTCCTTACTCTATTTTTAGAAAATAATCATATGAAGACACTTTATGCTTTTCTCTTTACACACATAAGAAGTAACAAACTAGAGAGCACTTACTTTTCCAACCATGCAATAAGCAGGACAGAAAGATGTTCCAAGTATCATCAACAGGCAGACAAAAGGTTACAAATACTTTATATGTTTAACTTTAAGTCTAAAGTTCTCAGCAATAACGACAGCTTTAAATTGATGTCTCCACAAACTGGAACTTTAAGATAGATGTTCAAACAGGACCAAAAGACGTAATACTAGATGAGAAAATGAGGTTTTTTTGTAGAAAAATATAGTCTACCAAAATCACATATATGATTGAATTGTACATGTAGGAATTGTTATGTCTTGTTATCCAAATTCTCAACAACTAAAGGCAGAACTTTTTTAAAAAATCACATCAGCTACTTTAAAGTATGCTGCTTGTTAGAGAGGCGGAAGTCAAATGACCTGGGTCCCATTCACAGCTCCATCACTTAGTAGCTGAGTGACTTTGGATAACTTCCTTAATCTCTCTGAGCTTCTGTTTTGTCAACTGCACGTGTGAACAATCATGGCATTCCTGGCTTCTGGTTACTGAGAGAATTAAATGGCATATACAAAATTCTTAGAGCAAAGTGTCTCATCATATGAAGATAAAAAAGGGTTAACTCTTAGCACTTTGTTCTATGAAGGACTCCTTGTGAAATAAAATGTTCTTTTCTTACCAGTGGTAAAACATTTTTCTGATTAGCTCATTACTGAAAGTAGAATGAAAACTGTGAGACCCCATTCCCAATTGATTTGTTTTTCCTGTTCTCATAAGTTCTTCTACTTTTAACAGGAGACAGTCATCATTTTTTAGCACTCCCTATGAATAGAAGGTATTTGAGTCTTTCTTCTTTGTCAGGTTTCCACCTTATACAGAATCCGGCTTTCACAGGTTTCACTATGTCTCCTAATCAATACCAAGCCCAAAACCAACCTGCTGCTGTGAAGTCAATTCTCATTGAGACCCTGATAGGACACAGTCTAACCACCCTGTAGCATTTCAAGGCTATCATCTTCATGAAAGCAGACAGCTTTATCTTTCTCTCACAGAAGGGCTGGTCGTTTTAAACCAGCAGTCTTCCTAGCTTTCAGATAGCAAGTTGGCACTTAAATATTGTGCCACCAAGACTCCTCCAAATGACCAGAAAGAAGGTAAGAAGTTAAAGAGTGACCAGACCAGTGCCACCAATAATCTGTCAGTTGTGAGCTTAGTCACTAAATATGCATTTGGGGGTCTGTGGGTGACAGAAGTGCACTTCAATCTGTGAAAAGCAGAGGAGCCCAAATATTGACAGAACATCATCATTCCCTGCCTCATCATGGCCCCCGAGCCCTTCCTTCCTGCTACCCAGGAAATGTCCCAGAGGAAAACGTTATCTTCTGAACCCATTTAACCTACATAGATATGTGGACAATGTGGAAGAAAGTAAGACCTAGCTTTAATGGGATAAGTACCAATACACAGGTCAAACATAATATGCCCTTGGGAGAAATCCAGAGGATTTTGTCCTGATCCCAACAGCATTGGGTAAAGTCAGTGATTATCTCTGTCCTTGGTTGTGGCACAGCTGATGCTGCTGATGTGGCAGTAATGCTGACTTCTTCTGGAAATCTCTTCTTGCATCAAATAAACAAAGAAAACTCAGTATCTCCAAAACATTGGTCCCTCTAGTCCTCTGAGGTCCCTGTACGGCCTGTCTCAGCAGTGCCCAGGCTAATCATGGGCCCTCTCTCGGAAAAGAGTAAAAAGGAACAGGGCAGAAGCATAAAGAAGGAACTGTCCGAGTGTTGCCTATTCCATCTTTCCCTCCAAGCACTAGGGAGACACAACAAGCTGACCAGGGCCCCATCTAGCTATAGGAGCCAGGCTCCCCCAGAAGAACCTGCAGGACTATCCAAAGCAAGGTCAAAGCTCTGCCACTGAAGATGAAGCCACATTTTGAAGAGTCTTGCAGGTTAGTGATAGTAACCAGAACTAATATTCACTGAAGGCCTATTTTTTGTCTGGAACTTGTCTCATTTGGGGTGCCTAATAGCACCGGTCCTTGGGTGATGCAAATCGTTAAGTACATGATGCTCTCAAAAAGGCTGCACCTTGCAGACCCTGTGGTCACACCATGAAAGAAAGGCTGAGTGTTTGACCAAATGAGCCATTATAAACCCTAGGGAACACACTTGGGGTCTAAGGAATTGAAGTCAACTCTATATGGCAGCTGGGTAGCATTTGTAATAAGAACTGAAAGTGATGGATGCCTAATATTATTCTACTCTGTGTCAATGAGAGATGAGGGGCCAGAAGGGGTCTCTCATAGCTACATAGTTAATTCATGGAGGAGCTAAGGGCCATGTCCCGGCACTCTGACTCTAGAAGAGCTCTGCCCCTAAGTGCTCCTCCTTAGCCTCTCAGCCTTCACTCCTCAGTCTTCACACCTCCCTTTCAAAACAATGTACCTCAGTTCTTCAGAGTACAGATACAAATAATTAAGCATAATGTAAAACTTCACTGTAAACCCCAAGAAGATTTTGAAAATACAAAATTATATTTTCCTCGATTTTGCTTTGCAACCAGGGTTGGATTAAATAAACAAGGCTTTAGCCAAGATTCTGGTACAAATAAGCACTTAATAAATGTTAGCTACTATTATTGCTATTAGCATTACTATAAATGTTTGTAATTACTACCATAGGATTCAGGCTTGTCCATTAACTCAGGTCTTGCCAATTGGCCTAAGCTCTCTGTTAAGTATGTCAATTTCTCCATGTTCATTCTGTGATGTCCACTCTTCCTTCTTTGAAGGTCAATGTTTTGACAGAGTTTGTTTGGAATGACCTATTTCTACAATTGGCATAATTGCCCAGTAAAAGAATAAAGTTAATTCCCCTTTTCCCCTAAGATTATCAACACAGCACTTGCTCTGTTTAATGTCACTTTGGATTACTAAGAGACATAAAAATCCCCAAACATAAACATCATTAAACAAGAACCTATTCAAGTGGAATACAAAACACACTAAAGAGACATCAGTAATTCCTTATAGTTTTTCTTTGTTGTTGTTGTTTGTGTTTTTTTGTTTTTTTAAACAACTCCACCCAAAACTCAAAGCACAAATACACACATAGTGATGTAAATCATCAGCTTTTCCCCACCATTTTCAGTCAAAACGACTCAGCTATCCTACTAGGCACAGTGAAAAGGGCCTTGGGATAGCCTATTTACCTCCACTTTTCTCAGCCTCTAAGCCTTGCTTCCAGCATCAAATTCCAGGACAGGAGAGCTGAGATGATCAGAAAGGAAAGGAAAAACACCCACATTGTTTAAAAGAACCACAACATGGCTGTATGTCATGCGTATGAATCTGATAAACCATAAAGAGAAAGATGGTGTGGAGAAAAGAGAAGAGTACAAACAGTCAAACCAGCTCAAAATCTGCATTGCCACTCTTTCCTAAGTAGCTGTGCAACCTTGGGCAAGTGATTTAAACTTTCTGGGCCTAAATTCCCCATAATATCTACCTCGAGGTGCTGCTGCTGGGATTAAATGATATAACTTATATGAAAGTTCTTGGGCTAAATCCCTTATTTAAAACCAAAGTCCCCATCGGTGAGCCCAAGGTTGAAACTTTGACCTTAATACACATTTCGTTCTGTCCCTGCGAGGAAAGCCTGCCGGAGATACTCTGTCTCGTGCTGCAGGATTATAAATCACATGCGAGGTGTTGATAGTGGGAAGATGTACTGATCAAAGGCTTCCATTAAATAAGAGTGTGCTGCCTGGCTCAGACTGAGGGTGGACTTTTGTGAACTGTCATATAAAGATGCACAGCAAAGAGAGCAGACGAAATGATAAAGTGCGGAAGCAATGAGCTAAAATCCTAGAAACTTCCCCAAACTGAAGGGCTCCTGTGTCTCCTAATACATATCTCAATTTTCATTGTGCATATAAAACCCAGGCAGAGTCATAAGAGGAGGCAATTTATTACAAAAATCATCCTCTGTACTGTCACTCTATTGTTGTTGTTGTGACTGCTGCTGCTGCTGCTACTGCAGAGTGTTAAACTGCTGTGCTTCCTGGTCATTGTGTGGGATGTCTATCAAATTTGAGCAGCTATTCTTCTGTCTCTACTTGCCCTTTTATAATTGGGAACCCTATCAAATGCTCTTTATTATCACTGTACAAAGTCTGCGAAGCAAATGGCCACACCTCCCTTCTGCAAAGAAAAGCATGCATACTGAACACTGTCAAGATAGTTCTCACCAAAAAAAGCCAACGAAGGCCCCAAGCAAAGAAAGTGCCCATGTGTTTTATGAGGCCAGATATATCTCACAATGGCAGCAAGCAAGTCCTTCATATCCAAGCTTGTCTAAATTGTACCTCCTGATGACTGTGTCGGGTTTTAGGTCATCAATCACCTTGTAAGTCTAAAACCAGGAGCTCTCCCCGGGTGTACTCATAGGTCCAGTGGGAGAAAGCCAGCATCAGTTCCTCCAAGGTGCTGTTGGGGGAAATTTCATCGCCATTGTTGTTGTTGTACTTGCGAAACTCTCCCGTCATATACTTCTCCATGGTCAGCCATTGGTTAGCCGAATGGCAGTAGATTAGGAAGACTTCCAGGAACCTGTGATGTACAAAGACACCATGGATTCTCACAAGACAGTAAAGGGCTGACTTACATCCTCCACTGTCAAGAGCAGCTATGATTACCTAACTCGGGTCTGGTGCAGCCTCCAGCACCTGCCCTCACCCTTTCTACGGAAAGAGCAGAAGACAGAGAACGTCCTTCCCCTTCTCTTTGAGGAATCTTTTCGATTCAACTCTTGTGATCAGCACTAGACCCAGCTTTTCTTGCCACAGTCTACAGAGTTTCCTATCAACGGAACAATAAAACCTAACTATGCATCCTCAGAACCAAGTTGTTAGCGTGTTATTATCAAGGTCTTGACACATGAGTGCAAGCGCGTTGTGACACTCGAGGGAAAGTAGCAAGAGTTTACTCACACAGAGCTTCTCATTTCCTTAAGATATTAGGGAAGAAACCACGCTTAAAACAGAAATGCCTGTCAGTATCAGGAGTGTTTAACCTAGGATCTCCTGTTTTAGCCAAACAAAATTGCTAATCATGGTCGCACCAGAACTTGTCCTTTTCATTTATATAAATTCAATTAATTAAAGCAAGATCCGAAAAAAGAAGATCCTGGGGAACCTCCCGAGGAGTCTAGACCTTTCTCTGGACAAATGAAGCTGAAAAGAGATTGATAGGATCTCCTGGAACGAAAGGCCTGCCTACTGGGGCTCCTCACCTTGGCGTGTGGGGAATCGTTTGCGGCTTCACTTGGTTGAAGGTATACATCAGTTTTTGAGCAGCTCTCTGTTGTTGAATTTCCTGCAAGAGCATGGATTTAAAACAAGACGTTATTGCCATAGCGCCTACAACAATCGGCTGAACCACAGCGATGATTTTGAGGCTGGTGCCGTGTTCCATGCTGAGTTGCTGTGAGATGGATTGATTCAAGGGCACCTAAGAACAGCAACGACAACGTCACCTGCTTACTTGTTAAGGACCATAAATCACTAGAGCGTTCCCAACTGATTTTTACCCTTCTTCGTCTTCTGCCATGCCCCACCGCAGAACGAAAAATCCTACAAAACATCTAATAAAATGCAGCAGCTTCCAAACTAATAAGAGATCCTTTAGGTTAGGGGTCAGGGGCTTAGACAGGATGAGCCAGCTCCTTTCCTCAGAGATCCAGGCTTACCCTGAGGCACAGATGGAGCACAGTACTCTCCTGGAAGATTTTGCGCCAGGTCTGTACAACCTCGGGAAGAAAGGACTTCACGATGAAAACCTGCCCTGGCTGGAGAACATCACCCTCAGACCAGGTGCTCACAACTTTCATGGCTTTCCGGAGGCCGCCGTCCATCTCTTCCCGGGACAACACCTGGATCATGGCCACTCTCCCGTGCTGGGACCAAGAGGACATGCTTTTATCCAG
Source organism: Nesogale talazaci (assembly GCA_004026705.1). Taxonomy (NCBI): domain Eukaryota; kingdom Metazoa; phylum Chordata; class Mammalia; order Afrosoricida; family Tenrecidae; genus Nesogale; species Nesogale talazaci. The sequence continues at coordinate 91,118 of PVJH01001890.1, forward strand.
GTTCAAAGGGGAACTCTCCTCTAGTCTGTAGACAGTCACTTCTTCTCCTGCTGCAAAAAGAAGTGAAGATGTCGACATCATGGACATCTTGGCAGCCATAAATATCAAGTCGGAGCCAGCTCAGTGATCAGAGAAGAATGGGAATCAGACCTAAGAAGGAACTAGAGCAGAAGACACACATGGATCTCAGAGGCAAAGAATCAAATGATACCTAAGACGTCGCTGTGCTTCGTGTGTACTTTCGTTGTCAACAATATTGCAATCGAGGTATTACAGCAGTGGGTGATGCCAAAGTTACAGAGAGACCACCCCCAGGGGCTGGGGGTGCTGGGAAGATCCAGGGGGACTGCAAAAGCAGACGGCTGCATTTTACCCTGGATTAGTGGCTATAGTACAAATGTTTTTAATTGCCTGGGGAAAGGGGCACTGAGTTTCATTTTGTTTTTCTGTTTGGAAGCATATGTGATTAGAGAATATCCTTACTCTTGTTAACAGAATTCTTCTAAAGAGAAAGAGCAGGATCATCTCCTTAAGGGACCTGCTCAGACATTTTTCCTCACTTGCCCCTCAAGAGATCTATAATCATGGATATGCTGAGTATTTTTATGTGTCCATTACCTGTATAGTTATGCTCTCTATATAAAAACCAAAAGATGCATTTTTTTCCTTCAAAGTTAATTACCTCCCTTTAGAATGCAGGGTTTAACCCAGTTAGAGAGTCAAAAGTGACCAGGGTCATACCTCCATCCTCCTCTTCCTGCCTTTGTGCTTTTTGCATAAGCTATCTAAACACTTGATTTCTTCATTAATAAAATTGAAATGAAAATAATGTTCATCTCATTGGATTTTTCTAAATATTCAATATACTAATATAGTGAAAGTGAATTAGAACCTCAGATACTAATTCAATTCCACTGAACGAATTTGGGGTACAAAAATATTAGTTAGCAGTTAGGTTCAACTTTGAGGCTGAATAAGGAGCGAGTCTTATTCAACCTTCACACTACTTATTACAGAGCTTCCTGTCAGAAGCACTCTAGCCTATTCAGCTTCTTGTGAAGCTTGTGTGTCATTTTCTTCTGATGTCCGAGCATCAAATGGCTTTTCGTGGGAACTGTATTAATCTACAAAAAAGGACAATCCATCTATGTCCTTTTACATTTGATAATGCTTCATAAGGAGCAGTGATAACTCAATGGTAGACTTCTTGCCTTCCTGTAGCAGACCTGGTTCAATTCCTACACAAGACACGTCAAGCACAGCCACCATCCACCCACCAGTGGGCGCAGGCAGGTTGCTCTATTTCAGACCAAGTTTCAGTGGCTTCCAGACTAAGAAAAAAGGCCTGGATAGACTTCTGAAAACTCAATCCATGAAAGTACTATGGATCACAACATGTTAATCCCATCGTGCTATGGATCACGGGCGTCAGATGCCAGGTGGGTAGAAAAGAGCAGCATGCTTAGTGCATGCTTTCCACTATCTATTCTTGGTGCCCAGACTGACAGAACCAAAGGTCTCTCTAAAATTCTAAATGTCTACTGTATTTGGAACAAGGCTGTTGTTTGACAAAACCAGATATGACCAAAAGTGGGAGAAGACAGCATCTGCATTAAAGTCAACCTGACCTGTCCCTTTGTATATGGTGTAAGAGAATGAAATTCTAGAGCAGTGAAGTGATCTTGGTTATCTTATTAAATAAGCTCATGTTTTATATTTCCGGGCTGAGAAACTGTGGTAGCAGTATTGAGTTATTGCGTACCCGTAAGCAAGGTAAGCAAGGGATTATTTCTGCTTACTTACTAATCTGTACTGAACAATTTCACATTTTCTCACCACTTTGAAGATTCTACTTCTACGTGTGCCTGGCATCTGCCTGCCACCTTCCTATAGAATTAAAGCCTCTTTTCAAATGTGGTAGTGGCAGAAAACATGGTACATTGGACCTCCTTACTAATCTGCTGTGACCAAAAGGAAGCAAAAGTAAGTACGTGCACACTAACATTGCTTACCTTGTCAGACAGCCTGGAGAAATGTGAGTTTGTTTTCTTTACTACTCCAGTCTTTAAAATGCTTTCTGAGCTCACAGAATCAGTGGGCACAACACGAAACAAAAAAATAAGAAAATAATTTACAAAGCCCTTCTGTCTGGATGTTTGTTGGCTTTTTGCCATGTCAGCTTCGATGGCTTCCTCTGGTAGCGTGCATGGTAGCTTTGACCCTTTCTTCACTGCCGACTTCCAGTCTTGAGTCAGTGAATGCCAGGTCCAACATCATTGCTTTCCTCCCACCACCTCCGTAGAGGACCCATTCACATAGAATTAGGTTGTGACTCTAAGTTAACCACCATAGCACTTACCAAGAGTTTTCATTTTTAGGAAATTAATCTCATTAAACCATAGCCACCCAGAAAATAAAAATTTTAATTAAATGATGAAAAAGAACCAATTCTCTTTTGATGTATTTGAATGTCATCCTGATTTTGTCATGGGAATACCTCAAGAAGATACAAACAGAACTCACCAAACTGTTGGATCGGGGTAAATGGTATGGTCTGAGAAAGTCTCATTAAATTGTTCCTTTCAATGGCTGCAGACAAGAACAGACTCATGTGAGGGTGATGGAGAGTAGGGCTGGTTACACGGCATGATGCAAAACACAAGGAAATGGCAATTTTCTCTTATTATTGTTATACATACACACACCAAAAAATAGTTACTATTTTAAGTATGGATCAGTGGGTTACGTTTACAAAAGCCTTCCCAACCTCATTATACTAATTAACATGTAAAATATTCCATTTTGAAAACCAATTTTTAATTTTTAACATGCTACACTTGACATTGACAATTAATATTATAATATTACCTCTGATACTATTTCAAAGAAATACTTTAATAGAGAATTTTGACATCTTTGATGTCTTTTGATACCTTACATAGGCACCATTTATATGAGATTATGTAACATGGTCTCACTTCCACTCTCCTGCAAACCAGCTTTAGATTAATCCATGCAAACTCTCCTTTAAATGGCATTCCGATTTGTGGTCTTCACTCTCTGGTTCTCTTTTCCAGAGCAAAGCTAATGCACAGTGGACTGTGGGGACATCTACTGTCAACTTTGCACACTTCATCTTTATTTCCCAGAGAGAACCAAAGACCAATTTTAGTTAGGAGGAAAGAGGCAGCACTTTCTTTCTTATTAAGAACCCTACCGCAGCGGATCAGAGTCAATATGAATTATGGCATTCTTCACCATTGACTCTCTTAGGTTGACAGCTGCAGCCAAAGTAATAGATTACTGTTGAACTGAAAAACCGTCGTAAGAACTTGAACTGAGGAGTCAGGACTCCACAGAATTACTATCCACTGCCCAGGAGAATTCAATATAAAGCAGTATATTGCTGGACTCTAATCAAATCATCTTAATATATTAATAGTTGTAATTATAATACCATGAAGCTCTTACCTAAGTACTGAACTTTAGACTGTGGGAAATGCTTGCCCATGTATTACCATCCACTGTGGCAAGCAATGACTCCCTAGAGACCACCAATGGCACCAGCCCAGTTAGTTGCTATATTGCTTTGCATTTCAAAGTGTTTTCTCTTAATTCTCAGCTAGTCCTTTGGCAGACTGTTCCTTAGGAAAGGCAAGTTCAGTTACCCTCACTTTGAAAGAAAGGCAAGCAGAGCACTACAAAATGATGTTGCTTAATAGAGTCAAGACCCTTGGTTTAACAAAATCTTTGTAAAGCATCTTTGTTGGTCTTACTCTTTGGGGTTGGCATCCAGTCAGTGGTCATGTTTATAGAAGGGCTGGGGAGATAAAAAACCTTCCAACAACTAGTTGCAGGTCTGTGGCTAGCCCACACTGAAATTCTAAGAACGCTGACATTGCACTGGTTCTGCTCTTGTAAGGGATGTTTAGTAACAGAGGTCTTTTTTTGCCCTTCCCAATTTGGAAATTGACCAATACAAACAATATTTTATTTTTTAAAACCCAAGTTCTCCTAAATCCCAACAATTTGTTCTTCCCAATGAATGGAAAGGTAAGAAATTTAGATGTTCATCTCATGAACCATAACTCTTCAGGTGAAGAGCCATCGCAATATCGCAGAACTCAACCACATATCTATTTGCAAATGCAAAGCCACAGATGTTTAGCTCAGTTGACATGTCTATGTGCACGTCATCCTACCTGAATAGTGATGGTGAGGCTCTTGAGGGCTTTTTAAGGAGGCTGAGATTTCTGAAATTATAGGTAAGATTGGCATTTTAATTCCTTGGCTAGAGATAAATACACGCTTATGAATCTATTGCTTTCAAAGTTGTTATTGAACAGGTTAAAAAGAATGGCTTCTCAGTATTTGAAAAAGATTGCCTAATATTCTTTAACCACATTATATTAGGGGGTATCCTGACAGCTTCCAATCATCAATGTAATATCTCCAAACATATTTATATGGGGAATTGAAGAAAGACAGGTAATATTAGCCTCAAAGATGTATTTCCTCTGAACCAATTATACCTCTGGGTTGCAGAAGGCACTCAGCTGCCCATCACACTTCATGACATCCCAAAAGCACAATTCTCTGAGCTCCCAACCAAGATACAGTACCCATATAAAGACATTATTAATACCAAGTTATTTGACAACTACTTCACTGACCTAAAATAACAACAAAATTATGACAACACATTAGAAGGTATATACCAAGAACAAAGGAGGCAGGAGATAATATAAAACCAAGGGATTTACTTGGTTACAGGGGGCTATGTGTTGAAAATATCTCCTCCAAGTTTAACTGGTTCTCTTCTAGCTGTTCAAGTCCTTAATATAAGACTTCCGAGAAATCTTCTGCAAGAGTTTTGCCTTTTCATAAAAGCAAAATTAAAGTGAAGAGCTTCAGTCTCCTGGTAGTAACTGCTTTATACCAAGTAGAGTAAACAACATAATGAGCCTAGTTTCACAAATCGCTCGGGGTTCTCATTGCTGGGTAAGCAAAGGAACCAGAATTACCTCCTTGGGGGACGGAGTGAGGTGCCTGGTAAAAATAGCATCAGCAGGCAAGACGTTTCCTTTCTGAATTCATTCAAGCATGGAAGAGCAAAAGAGTGTTCAGCTTCCACTCTGGGCCATGCCAGAGAGATACTGAGGATACTGCTCCTAACCAACAGAAATGTACCCAAGAGAAAGTAATGTAAATGAGAATCAGTTTGCTAATAATATACTAGAGGTCGATACCAAAGGTACGGAGCATACTAACTTGACTTAGAAGATAAGATCTCTGTAGAAAAATAGTGTGAAATACTTTTAAAGTAAGGGCATCTGAGATGGATAAAGCTAGCTTTCCATCTTGACTTCATCACTGAACTATAAGATTTTGTTCACATTCATTCAGTCTCCGTTTATCAGGTATTTACTATGTCTCTGGAGTTCTGATGCCATGGTAGTCAGGTTAGGCTGCTACCCACCATGTTGGCAACTTGAAATCAACAGCCGTTAAGACTGTCTACGCCGGGAAGAGTTAGTCTCAGAAAACCCACAGGGACAGTCCTGCCCTGTCCTTACAGGGCTGCTGGGAGTCAGCACCCACTCCATAGCAGTGAGCTTTAGCGCTAGGTCTCAAGCACTAGGCTTTGTTCAAGGGCAAAAGTAGTAATCAAAACAGATGGTGTCTCTATGTACATCCTAATAGAGATAAATAGAAACTGAACAAATAAATAAGTGAAACTATCATGTGAATAGTGCATGTTGTTGTTAGGAGACTTTGACTTACTTTCAACATATAGGGGCCCTGGGTTAAAAAGAATAAGACACCGGGGCTGAGCCCCAGTGGCGTAGTGGTTGTGTGCAGCCCGCTGGATTGGCGGTTCAAATCTAGCAGCAGCTCTCCAGGAGCAAGACTGAGCCTCCTACTTCCACCAGAGGGCAGTGATTGCCCCCAAAAAAAAGTTTAAAAAAAAGAACAAGATACCACAGGGTCCTGCCTCACACTTAGAATTGTTCTGTTGTTTGAGGCCATTGTTGCAGCTGCCCGTGTCATTTATCTGGTCAAGGGCCTTCCTCATTTTTGCTGCTCCTCTCTTTTAACAATGCTGTGCTTCTCCAGGAAACGGTCTCTCCTTATGTCATGCCCAGAGTACATAAGACATAGTCTCGCTATCCCTGCCGCTAAAGAACATTCTAGTTGTATTTCTTCCAAAACAACTATTTGTTGTTTTAGCAGCCCATGGTACTTTTAGTATTCTTCATCAAGAACATAGTTCAAGTGCATTAATTTCTCTTCAGTTTTCCTTATTCCGTGTCCTTAGTCCTCAAGGTAACATTCTTGCTTTTCAAAGCTTCAAAGGCTTCCCGTTCAGCAGATTTACTTAATGAAATGCGTTGCTTGGTCTTGTTCTGCTACTTCCATGAGCAAATGCTTGTTGATCCAAGCAATATGAAATTCTTGACAACTTCAATCGTCTCTACGATTATGATTTTACTGGTTGTAAGGATTGGAGTTTTCTCTATTAAATGTAGCAATCCATACTGAAGACTATAATTCCTGATCTTCAGCACGTGCTTCCAGTTCTTCTATATATCACAGATGATTAATAATTCTTCCTCTATGTCTGATGTCAAAGTCTTCCTTTTTTTCTTTTTTTCTTCTTTTTTTTCTTTTTATTTTTTTTTCAAAGTCTTCTTAATGTAATGCAGTCTCTGATTATTTGCTCAGCATAAAGACTGAATATATATGATGAAAGGATACAAACCTGACACACATATTTCCTGATTGGAAACCATACTGTACTACCTTATTCTGTTTGTACAACCACCTTCTGATCCACGTACAGGTTCATCATAAGACAAAGACATGTTCTGGAATTCCCATTCTCCTCAAATCTGTCCACTGGATATCCAAGTCTATCCAGTTTGTTGTGATCCACATAGCTGAATGCTTTTGCATAGTCAATGAAACGCAAGTAAATATCTTTCTGGTAGTCTTGCTTTCAGTCAAGATCTATCAATAATATCTGAATCAGGCCTGAACCTCTAGCAACTCCCTGTCAATGTACTGCTGCAACTGATTTGAGATGATCTTCAGCAAAATTGTACTTGCATGTTATATCAATGCTATTTTTCTATAATTTGTGCATTCTGTTTGGTCACCTTTCTTTAGAATGGGTAAAAATATGGATCACCTTCTCTCAGTTGGCTACTGAACTGTATTCAAAAATTCTCAGCATAGATGAATGAGTGCTGCCAGTGCTTCATCAGGTTGATGAAACAATTCTATTAGTATTCCATCAATTCCTGGACCCTGGCTTTTGGTTAGTGTTTTCAGTACAGCGTGAACTCCTTCCTTCATTGCCATTGGCTTATATGTAACATCTTGCAATAGTGGAAAGTCACCCAGATCTTTTGGGTGCAGTGACTCTGTGTATTCTTTCCATCTTCTTTTGATGCTTCTTACATCATCCAATATTTTTCCTATGGAACATTTTAATAATACAACTGAAGGCTTGAATTTTTCTTTACTTTTTTCAGTTTGCATAATGCTGAGGATATTCTTCCCTTTTGGCTTTCTGACTCTTGGTCTTTGCACATTTCATGATAATATTTGATTTGGTTTTCTCCAGCTACCCCTTGAAATTTTCTGTTCAACTTTTTGTCTTCATCATTTCTTCCATTTGCCTTAGCTACTCTATGGTTAAGAGCAAGTTTCAGAGTCTCTTCTGACATCTTTGATCTTTTCTTTCTTTCCTGTCCTTTTAATGTCCTTTTGCTTTCTTCATATCTGATGTGTTGAATTTCCTCCCACAGCTCATTGAGTCTTCTGTCATTAGTGTCTGTTGCATTAAATCTGTTCTTGAGATGTTATCAAAGATGGAGTGGGATAGACTCAAAGTTATATTTTGGCTCACACGGACTTGTTCTCATTTTCTTCACCTTAAGCCTGAACTTGCATATGAGGCTTTTCCGGGCTTCTCCATAGTCTCTTCCCACAGATGGAGTCCATTTGATTTCTGCTTATTCCATCGTGGGAAGTGCATGTGTAGAATTATCATTTCTCTTGTTGATTTTTTAAAAGAATTTTTAATGAATAAGTCCTTGGTCTTGCAAAATTCTATCCTAGAATCTCCAGCTTTATTTCTATTTTTTAACTATTATTCCTTCCTCCTTGTTTACGAATTTTGCATTGTGTGTTTGATCAATTTTAGATCATATTGGTAGAACTGTTCATTTCCTACATCACTAGTTTTAATGGTTGGTACATAAGTTTGAATAATAGTTCTATTGATTAGATTTCCCTATAATCAGATAGACATTCTTCTATCTCAGACAGGTGAAATAAGTAGATCTTGATATGTCCTTTTTGACCATGAATAAAACTCCATTCCTCTTGGTTTTTTCATTCTTGGCACAGTAAACTATACGGTTTTATTATTCAAAATGACCAATACCAGTCCATGTCAATTCACTAATACATAGAATATCGATCTTTATGTGTTCTATCTCATTTAGAATGATGTCCAATTTTCCTACACCTATACTTTGTAATTTGAAATTCCAACTATTAATTGATGTCTGAAGCTGCTTCTTCTTATTTTGAGTCATATCCAACAGCACATGGATGTCCCGAACTCTACTCCCACAGACTTTGCTCCATTTAAGTCATTATGGTCAACTGTACTTTGAGGAGAAAGTTCTTTCTCAGTCACATTTTGAGGGTCTTCCAACAAGATGGATTCATCTCCTGGCATTATCTCTGATAATGCTCTGCTTCTATTTGCTATGTTTTCAGTAACTGACAATGTTTCTGTGCTATACATTGTATTTTCAGTGGCTAATTGTCTCTGTAATGGGCAGCCTATTCTTTCTTCATAGTCTGTTTTCTGTCTGGAAGCTCGACTGAAACCTGCTCACTTTAGATAACCTTTTTGGCATTTGAAATACCAGGGACATAACTTTCAACATCATAGCAACAGATGAACTAGCACAGTACAACAAAGTAACATGCAAGTATTGGAAATGGGATCAGGTATATAGCAAGTTAAAGTTCTTGAAGTGTAGAGGAGAGGGCTGCTTCATACTATATATGGTAGTCAATCAAGGCATCTCTCAAGCCCGAAACCAAACTTCTTGCCATCTAATCAATGGCCACTGTGATAGGTAGATTTATTGTGTCAACCTGACCAATGAACACATGTGGGATTAACTGAAGGGCAAAGAGACACTTTTCTTGTCTCTTGCTTTTTGATGATTGGACCAAGTGTGTATCATCTTAGTTTGTTCTCTGCCGCGATTTGCAAGTTATACTACCTGTGGGACACCTAACCTGGGGACTGTGTCGCTGTAGCTTTGAGGTTCTTTCAAGACATGCTTTGCCATGCTACTGGAGTATACACTGCTTGCGCTGGAAACTGTTGGATCCTGTAATCTGGCTAGCTTTGGTGGCCTGCCTTGCTGTTTGCTGCTTGTGGCTGGATAGCCTGAATTTCTCTACAGGGGACTCAGCTGTCTGCTTCCTTGACTTGCACCTGGAAGACCTCAAGACTTGAAGGGACTGCCAGTGCATTAGCTGACTCACAGAAGTGAGTTGCACTGGGTCATTTCTACTGCTCTATAATTAGCTTTATATATATATATATATATATATATATACATATATATATACACATACATACACACACACACACACCCGTAAGTGTCCTGGTTATGTTTCTCCAGAGAACCCTGTCTAACATACTGACTCATAGCAATGCTATAGGACAGGGTAGAACTACAAATGTGAGTTTGGGAGTTATAACTCTTTGTGGGACTAGAAAGCCCTGTCTTTCTCCCATGAAGTGGCTGCTCATCTGTGGATGAAGAGAGAACTTTTCCACAATTATTATACTCCAAATATTAAGCAGACTATTTACCAGCATTTGTTATGGAAGTTAAATTAGCTATTCTCCCTGAGACTCCCAATTACCTAAGGCCTTTGTGTTGTCTATGAGCTAACTCCCCTGCTGTTAGGATGATAGCTCGCTTCTCTCAAAGCCTGTGGGCCTGATTCAAGAGCCATTGTTAATAACCCCTAGCCTGATAGAAATGTTTATCTCTTCCACAGGTTAAGGTCTGGCCTTTTCACGACCCTCTTCACATTAGTCACATAGACATTCCTAAGACCACTCCCCTTATCACCATATAGCCCTTAAGACAGTCCTCTCCTGTAACGTATGTCCTTGCTTATAATTAGGGGCCTGGCTTGGCTCCAGAGGATATATAGGGATGGGACATAGGATGGGGGGGGCAAGCCTGCCTTGCTCAAGTCTGCTTCGCTCCAGCCTGCCTCCCTCCACACTGCCACTCCCCCGTGTCTCTCTCTCCATGTAGACCATCTAGTGGGGCAGAGATGAGCATGTACCATGAAAGGATATATATGTAACTTCTAATGGCCTTTTCTCTCTCTCTCTCTCTCTCTCTCATGATCTCTATATTGGTGTTATAATAAATAATAATTATCACTATTGCCTGTTGAAATCTTGCTGGGAGTACATCAGAGGACTGGCCACCCCCTGATACTCATCTCTGAAAAGTGAAATTTAAGCATGGATCTGATAAAGGAATAGGAAACATCTTGTGCAAACATCCTGAAACACAATCATGCTTTCAGTCATAAGGTAGGCCATCTGACCAGATTGAAAAGAACAGAAAAGAAATGAGGTTGGAACGTTATTGAGAGCAGGTCACCACAGGTTTGTAGACAGTTTTTAACTTCACTTTTACTAAGTTAAATGGAATGCTCTTTGAACAGAGGAGTGATTTAATTCAACTTTGAGTTTAAAGAGATTATTTGGGCTGCTCTTAGAAAATAAACTGGCCAATATCAATAGTTTGGTGGTCCTACTACATGAGAGCGATAATGATAACTCAAATCAGAATGATAATTGTAGAGATAGTAAGAAAATAAAAGTTGAAGACTTTGAAGTAAAAACAGTGGTGTGGAGAATAACAGAAGTTCTCAAAGATGCTTAACAAATAAGGGCAATTGACAGCCAAAGGGAGTGGGCTGGAAAGAGGACTATCAATGACTGACATTTTCATCATTGCTAAAAGGCGAGATGACAATCAGAGATCAACAGCCAATCAACAAAGAAAAGGCCAGTCTTGGAAGAAGGACCTCGCAGAAACAAGGAAAAGACAGAATTTCAAGAATGATAAGACCAACATCAAAAGTCACAAGTGAGATGAAACGGAGATGACCTATTACTTGAAAGAGACACAAACCATGGGCAGAAGAGAATGATGTTCAATATCCAATAATCTTTCAATTAATTGGGGTGGAGGATAAGGGTGGAAATTTGAAAGTCAAGAATTCATTTTATTCTTGGATAGGAATGTGTTTTTCAAGCTCAAAAGAAGTTAATTGCCAATGGGGAAACGGAAAACCTAAAGAAGTGGAATGAAACATGAAGAAAAGGGGGTCTCACCCTCCATCAGATGGGTCAAGAATGGGCAAAGGAGCTTATAGAATGCAGTGCGTTTGAGAGCAACTACTGAGACGGCTATGCCATGGAGCTTTCTCCCATGATCCGTGTTCTGACCAAGCCATTTGGGACATGGGTTTCTACTGAAACTATAAAGGAGATAGCATTTACGTATAAGGGGGCTTCAGTAAGTTAGGAAAACATCACAATCTTTTCACTCCATTTTCCCATGATTCTTTTGAAGTTCTTCATACCATTTCAGAAATGTCTCTGAATTAGCAGTAATCAATTAAAGGCGTGGTAAGGACCTGAAGGATGGTTGCATGGTGGGCTCTGTGTTACAAAGCATCAGCCTCTCTGGGGGAGAAAGATAAGGCTTTCTTCTCCCATCAGTTACAACCTGAGAAATCCTCAAGGGCAGCTCCACTCTGATCTCAAGCGTCTCCAGGAGGCCAAATCAAAGTGACAGCAGCAAGTTTGGTTTCAGTTTGGAAACAAATGATCAAGTGTGGAAGTGTGGAGCTGAATGGACTGATGATGACCTCACTCTCTCACACACACACACACACACACACACACACACACACACAGAGAGAGAGAGAGAGAGAGAATCATCTAAAACATAGTCTAAGATTTTTGGAGTTTTTTAAGTTCTTTGGAAAAAGATAT
>PVJH01001890.1:103353-123257 GCA_004026705.1 Nesogale talazaci
CCCTGTGAATTTCCAAGTCTGTTAACTCTTTATGGGATCAGAATGCCATGTCTTTTTCCCAGGGAGCAACTGGTGGTTTTGAACTGCTGGCCTTGGGTTAGCCACTAAATGGGAAGTTCAAGGTGCTGAATCAGAAATAGAATTTTCCAAACTACAAAAATACCAGCTGGATAGCAAGCCTCATTACTCGTGCAATGAAAAATAATAATAATAATAATGAAAGCTCTAAGTACAAAAACTTACTATCAATTCCACTTGAACTTCTCAACCTGTTTAGAGAAAATTAGGGGGAAAATTAGGGGAAGTTATTTAAACCATGCTTTAAATGATTCAATGATCCAAAAAAAGATATAATATGTAAAGCAATAACAACACAGGTTATGTATGAGCCCTGCTGATGTCACAGTTAACACTCTGCTGCTAACTGAAAGGTTAGTGGTTCAAGTCCACCAAGAGGCAGCCGAAAAAGACGTAAAGATTCACTCCTGTCAATACACCAGCTTAGAAAATCCTTGAGGAGAGCCTTGCACCTCACCATAAGTTGTTCAAAGTTGGATGACATCAAGTTGCCATCTACTTGATGGCACGCAGCAACAGCAGCAAAACTCAACGACTAGCAAACCCAACTCATCATAAGCCTGTGGAATCCAGTAGAATTGTCCTAGAGGCTTCCGAAGGCTGTGAGTCTTTCTGGAAGCAGACTGCTGCAGCTTTCTCCCAGGGAGTGGCCACTGGGTTCCAATGGATGACCTTTCACTTAGCAGCTGAGCCGATAACTACTGCACCACCAGAGTGCTATAACAACACAAACACACATAAATTCTTTGAAAGTTAAGTTACCTGTTACCCAATACCCTTATCAATAAATAGTCTACCAACCTCTGCTTATTTTTATAGAAAAGCAGGCACCAGATAGTCATGGAAATCATTTATTGTATGCCCAAAGCTAACTAAAAGTAGTTATTTTCTTTAATTAGCTATGTGATCACACAACAGATATAAGATTTTACCGTGTTTGTGTTGTGCTGGATCAATTAAACTAGAGGGGTCCTGAACTATGCAAAGCAGATGCCTACAAATGAGTCTTTGAATGTCTCTGGACATACCTACAAATCAGTTTCATTAGCCCACGTGGCCCCTAAATGTTCACGGGCTGAAATTAGCTCACTTTAAATTGTTACTTGCCCTGCTCAAGTGCACAAGTGGCCACGGGCAAGTCTGAATAAATGCATTCAAAGAATATCTCCAGTATATAAGGTCCTTAGGGAAGAAAGTACAATTACAATTATTGTTTAATTTCATGCTGCAATAACCCACAACTCTGCGTGAGCACAAACTACTGAACCTTCGGGTGAAGAGAAACATGTGCCCTTTGAGTCTGGAGGCAAGTTTGTACAGAGAGACTATGAGAGGAACTCAGAGGGACCAAACCTAAAGCAAAACCACTGCCAAGTTCATTCCCACTCATAGCGATTAGCAATACTGTAGGACAGAGTAGAACTGCCCTTTGGGTTTCTGAGACTGGACATCATATGGAAGCATACAGCCCCATTCTTCTTCCTCAGTGTTCCCCACAGCCCTATCAGCACGCCTTCCAGCTTAAAGCACAAGATGACTGCAGACTGAAACTCATCTCCACCTGCTTCGCATCAATCGTCTCTCCTACAGATTAGACAGCTATTCTGATCATATATCTAAAAGGAAAAAAAACAAAGCCAGAAAACACCAAGAACAAGATAAAGGGAACTTTCTTGGTTGGTTTTTGGATTTTACTTCTCTGAATAAATAAAGTTGTAAAACAGAAACAAAAAAAAATTGAATCAATTCTGAATTAAGAGATGTCCAAGGATGTCACAGTAGAAAGGTGCTCCTTAATGTTTTCAAAGGCTGTGATATTTTGGAAGGAGATTGCCAGACCTTTCTTCAAGGTACCGCTGGGTGAATTTGAACTGTCAGCCTTTCAGGTTAGCCACATGCCTGCTTACTTCTTGGAGCAAATAAAATTCCACAAGTAAGTCACTTCCCCCTCTCCTTGTTTTGCACCCCATCTTCTCCCCTGGTCACCCCAGGCCTTAAGGCTTTGGCAAGCAATTAGGACATTACTGAAAAGTCAAAGGTAGAAAATGGGAAGCATTAACCACATGTGCTAAGAGAAAAAAAGGTATAATTATCATTTTTTCAAATAAAAAAATTAAATCTGATCACCATTCTATATATTATTATCCAGGTAAGGCAGATTATTTTCATTCTTCAAAGCAAATTCACAATCTTATCTATAAGAATTAATACAATAATCACTACTCTGTTTTTAATGCTAAAAAAGGCAAATGCTGAAGTGGCAGTAGAATTATATGCCTCATTATATTGAAAAGCGACACAGAGAGGAGATGCTGTTGTCAGAAAGGACAACTTGGAAAATAAATGATTTTCATCGTTGCTAACAAAATACTGTCATTAACTAGTCATTTTTTCTCCTTTTTCTGACCAAATTAAACTTTACTGCCAACCACAGCGAAGAAGAAGCAGAAGCAGTCAATGATGTTTAACCAGAGAAGTTTAGAAATACTCACGGCATGTTCCTGTTGACATTGATACACCTAGAATTCCTCAGATCCTGAGAAGAAGGAAGGGGTGGTTACAAGTATAGCCAACAAATCCCCTTCCTAAGTTTCCACCAATGTTCCCAAAACACACTCCAAGGAGGATAAATTTTTCTTTTCTTTTCTTTAGTTCAAGATTTTTCTTTCAGCCCTTGTACTAAACCCAAGCTAGAAAGACGCTTGGTGTGAGCACAACAAAAGGGTAACTAACTCAATTTAGAGGTGGACTGTCATAGACTAAAACTGTTCTCATGGAAGTGTCTTCAGGAAAAAAGGTTACAATATGCAAGTGTTCATAGAAATAAAAGTGAAATAGTTGATGGAACAAAAGAGCGATGGAGATCAAAGGTGATCACGGTTACTTTAGTGTTTCCTCTCATCAGATGATGGTCCCTTCAGCAGATGATTGCCATTGACAGAAAGGATAAGGCTTCTATGAACATGCTTTAAAATAAAATGACTTGCATATACTTCATATGACTTCCGATTAGATTCAATGAATAGTTCTAGATCAAGTGTGTACCAACATGATGGTAGGGCATTTTTACAGTTGTTATTGTTTGTTTTTTCCAATATTCTCATAAGGATGGCATTAGCCACCACCACCCTTGGGTTTGGGGTGTGTGTGTGTGTGTGTGTGTGTGTGTGTCTTGGGGTGAAAGTTTTCAGAGCAAATTGGCTTTCCAGTCAACAATGCACACACATTTTCTTGACATCAATTGCCTTGGCCACATGATAATCATACTCTTCCCACTCCTTCCTGTATTTACCATTTACATCCCTCTTGATTTACTATCTCTTCTATCTTCTGAATTTTATCCCTGAACAAGTACTGTCATTAGACCCATTATAGAGATGTAGCTAATGAAGTTGGTGGTTTAATTATTATGCAAAGTTCTGTGACCTATACAAGAAAAGTGTTTTAAGCTAGACCTCTGCCTCCTTCAAGTAGCCTCATTTGAGTTTAAAAATTACACACATTACATGCCTATGGATTACATTCCTACAAGGACCTCTGAGGTTATCTATGTACATACACTTTCAATATCATATAGACAATGCTCATAAAAAGACCGAAATTAAATGCTGTGGGACAGTCTAATGTTATTGTGTTTTCCACATAGTAGATGGCCTTTAAACTGGCAGGTATTTGTAGGTTGATTAGACAGATTGCAAAATCAGAGAATGTCAGCATTGGAGAACCACTCACCATCCTATACTCTACAAAGCTCAAAGATCCTCCATCACATGTTCCACCAAGGAACATTCAGCCTGTGTTCAGAACTCACCACCTCCAGAAATAAACCATTTCTTCCTTGGAAAGTTCTAGTAAGTACAAATTTCTCTTTCCAAGCTCTCTCCTGATATCTTTTATATGCCGATTATAGATATACTTCTTAAAACCACATTTACAATATCTTATTTTTCTTGTAGACAGAACCACCATATATATGAAAACCATTTCAAAGCATCTCAAGAGGGAATTATCAGATACATAGGCAAATTTTGTAAGCAAAAGCAGGAAAATGATAGGGTTGGGTTTGAGAAATATAGAGCAGAAAACCAATAGATAGTTTTGGAACAAAGATCTAAATTCAATATTAATTAAAGAAAAGAGACTTCATAAATTAAGAGTCGTAAGGTAAGATGTCGACACAACCATATGCAGAAGTATGGCATGAGCTCTGATTTAACTATCAAACAGGATGTTTTTACCTCGTGAGGCTGCGTTACATAATCATTGACTTGCACAGCATGTCGTCCCATTTCTTTACTCTTCATTTTCTGATAGATATATGGTTCTAAACCTTGTAAACACAAAGGAAATCGGAAAATGCATGAAAATGTTTTACATTCAAATGAGTGCACAAATAGAAAAATCTGAACACACTATATTTATCTGTAGTTTTCACAGTTTTGCCCAAGCTTTAGAAAGTTGCCTTCATTCTTTTACTTCAAGTGCATAAAAACTTGAAGGGGCTTCAAAAACACTTGTGAAAAAATGGAATTGAAAGACAATAACTGTTTGAAGCTTCCTCATCTATTGTGCTTCTAGTCTTCTATTGGAGGGGCCCTGGTTTCACAGTGGTTACACTTTAGGCTGCTGACCCCACAGCAGTAGGTAGTTTGAAGCCACACGCCACACTGAAGACGAGTGGGTGAAAACCAAGGCCCTCTAGTCCGGTGAAGAGTTACAGTCTTGGCATCCCACTGGGGGCAGTTTGACTTTGTCCTAGTAATAAGTCACTATGAGTCAGAGTGACTCAGTAGCACTGAATTTTGGAGGTTACAGATCCTTTCACATTTATAACAAATATATATATCGCTAACCAAGTCAAAAATTAAATTATCCAGAATCGTGCTTAACTGCCATAGAGTCACTTCCAACTCTTGGCAGCCCTGTGCATCGAGAATAGACCTGTGGCATAGTCTGCAAGACTGTGGTTTTCAGAAACAGATGGTCAGATCCATTTGCAGAGGCACCTCCAGCTTGGCTGGAACCAGCAACTTTTGAGCTAGTAGGTGAGCACTTAACACAGGGCATCACCCAGGAATCCCGATCTCCCATTGCCTTGACTATAAAACAAAACCTGTAGTCATATTTTTACATTCATTTTGCCCTGGCCTCTATATGTAGATTATTTTAAATATATGGAGTTTAATTTCCAAGATGTGAGGAATCTTTCCTTTACGTTTGCATTGAGTATCACAGTAGGCGATTTAAAAAGAAATGCTAAAACTGGTTTGCAGATACCTGTGAAAGCCCAAAATACAGTTCAGATACAGTGAAAGCCCAAAATCCATTTGCAGATGAATTCAAGCAAATGAAGCCTCTAGTGAGTCCCTCTGACCATTCACCAGGAATGTGCACGGTCTTGCTATCAGAGAGCGAGCTTTGGAAAGTGCACTGTGCAGATGGAGTAAGGTTCTAAGTTATCACATGATCATTTGTTCTCCCTTTAGATCCTTTTAAAATTTGTTCTTGTTTTTGTTATTTTCTGCTTACAATTCAGGGTACTCTCTAAATCATTATTGTTACTGGGGTTTGTTTTGTTTTTATATGTTCTTCTTTATATGAAATCCTGGGTTGGTGATCTATAGCCATAGTAGATGGATTAATAGTTTCTTGGGATGATAGCATGGGCGTTTAGAGAGAAGTAAGGATCAAATAATCATAAGTACAAGAAAGAAAAAATGCTCTAAAATTGATTATGGTGATGACTGTACAACTCTTTTTAATATGTTTACACCACTGAATTGCTTGATATATGGAGTATGTGTCAATAAAACTGCTATAAAAGTTAAAAGAAGGGCTGAGCCCCGGTGGTGTAGTGGTTGTGCACGGGACTGTGGCCCACTGGGATGGAGGTTTGATTCCAGTTCCACAAAGCAAAGGCTGCGGCCTTCTACTCCCACCACCTGAGGACAGTGATGCCCCCCCCAAAAAAAAAAGTTAAAAGAAATACTAGAAAGGGAATCAAATTGGCTTAATTATTAACTTTTTTCAAAGAAAAATAAGGATCTTACTGTTACTATTTTATATCTGGCAGTTACAGAGTCGGTGGCACACATATCATATGTCCAATGAGTATTTAATAAGTGGATTTGTAAATTAATTATGGAAATATTATTTATTAAGGTTATTGGTTAGCCTAATTACATAAAACCAGATAGTACCCAGCTGCCATAACTACATGTTTTCGTCTAAGATGCCAAAGAAGAATCCCGATCAAAAAGAGGAAAAAATGCACAACAGAATTTCACGTTGTCGTGAGCCCTGGACTTTATGGACCCGTTGCTGCTGGATGATTTCCCTGTACTGTGATCTCACGATCATCTGCCAACCTAAAAATGAAGAGTCCAGAAGTCTTTAAACCAAATTCGAGTGTAGCCTAATCAGTAAAGAATATCTGCCTTGAACATTGCTGTCTCCCAGTAACTAGCTTTAGGATTAAATTGACAACAGCAACTTGAAAGATTAGGCAGCATTCGTGAGTCAGAGCTGGCGTTCATTCATAGGACTGGGGGAAGAATGCCCCAGAGAAGGAGGGAGAGAATGGTTGCACGATGGAAGGACATGATCAATGTCACTAGACTGCACGTGCAGAAAAGATGGGCTTGATCTATGTGCTGCTTGCTGTACAAAGTCTCACTAACAACTAATAACAACATTTTCTCAAATTCACTGGCTAAGTGTAGTAAAGAATGGTCACGTTTTTTCCCTGTAATGTTTTGTGCTAGAGGGGAAAATAAAGGATACAAGAAGTGTAGATAGTCCATTAGAGAACGATAACACTTCATGTGATATGCTTCATTATATTGGTACCATAAATTGTAACAACTATTGCTTCAATAATAGAAAAGTATTATAATTCAAATAAAATAACTATAAAATCAAAAACAAACTCCCTGCCATGGGTTTGCTGTAGTCTTCTAGTGACCCTCCAGGACAGGATAGACATTCCCGTGTGTGTTTCCAAGACTGCAGTTCTTTACGAGTGTAGAGTCCTGTCTTTCTGCAGAGCAGTGGCTGGTGGTTCACAGCCCAGGCATAACCACCTCTCCAAACTTGTTCTTTTCACAGTTAACTTCTTCAGATCCACATTGGTTCTATTTGAAGGGAACTGCCTAGCAAAGCGTTTCTCTTGCCTCCTTTTTACTCCCTTCACCCCCTAGATACAAATACACACATTTTTGTTTTCCAAATTCCTTTTGAACTAATCCGTAACATAGACATAGTCAAAGAGGGAATTCTAAGGAGGAGTTTCCGGGAGGAGTCTGGGTACCATTAGCTCCTAAGACTAGCATGTCACTGGGAGTAGCTTATCTCTATCATCTCTCCCCTTCTGATTTGACTTAATTGAATTCTTTCCCACAACTCTCCTGCCATTCCCATATTGCTCTGTTAGAAAGTCACTGAAATAATTTAAATAATTCCATTAAGGACCATATATAATAACCTAACAGCAATCATAACATTTTAAAAATAAATAATGTGTAAATAGACAATATTGACAAATGAAATGAATATGTCTTTCATGGGTCCCAAAAACATTTTTTGAAGTGTAGAAACTCATTTACTCAAAGATATGATCTTTAGAAAATGATGTAATTTGGAATAAGTAAGCTCTCCTGTCAGATCTGTCACAGATTTATTAATGATTTCATTTCCAATGTTGCTGTTGGCTTACAGTCTAATTGATTCTCAGTAGTTTTGAAATTTAAATCAGAATTCTGAAATCTTAGACCAGACATTTTGAGCCAGATCATTCTTACTGGTGGTAGCTGTCCTTTGTTGAATGTTTAGCAGCAACCTGGCCTATATCAATCCACTAGATGCCAGCAGCACCCTCTGTCCCACCTGTGACCCCTCCCCACCCCCCCGAATGTCCCAGACATTGTCAAGCATCCCAGGGGCAGACTCTGGGAGGTACAGAATTTCCCCCCAAGAACCACTGATATAGAAAAACAAAAACACAACCGAGCTTTAAGGAAGCATGATAACATAAATGGCAGTGCAGTGTCTATGTTCACCATAAGTTTACTAATACAAACAATTTTAAATCCAAATGGCCTGTGGGTCTCCCCCATTGGAAAATTGATAGATTCTAATGCAGGCAGTTCAAAGTTGCAATGGATGTTATCCTCAATCTACCTCTTATTTTCCCCTGGCTTATTTCATATTCACCCTTGAACCCTGTCATAGTCTTCCTTCCTAGCTTGTTGCTCTGACCTCTCTTCTCTTAAAACACCAGGATAAATAAGCCTAAATGATTGTTGAACAAGGACTAAGCCACCCATGTAGACAAATAGTAAATAACCAACAATAGTAGATACATAATCTGGTATCAATTTGAGAGGATTATGAGTGAAGTGGTGGAGTCTAGTCTGTCAATCAGATAATAGGCAATGAGACCTCCGTGTAGGCATGGCCTTCTCCTAAGAATTCTGGGAGCTCCTCTTTCCTTCTTGGAGGTGGAAGACACAATCTCACTCTCTACTCACTTTCTGCAAGACACCCTGATGCAGCCCTGGGTGCTGGAGAAGTCACATGGAGGCCCCTGCCAGTGCTGAGATGCTTACAACGCCACTGGATCCAAAGACTTTATAAACCCACTGGCCTGCATGTGGTGTCATTGCATGTGTTTCATGAGTTTGAAAAGCATGTTATAGACTGGTAGCAGATATATGGGCTAATATCGGACCTATGAGCTTGAACTGGACAGGGTTGGGATGCTTTCTCAAGATGTATATAAAACTTTATATAACACTCTGTCTTGGCTAAGCCCTGGAGGCGTAGTGGTTGTGCACGGGACTGCGGCCCACTGGGATGGAGGTTCAATTCCAGCTCCTCAGGAGCAAAGGCTGGGCCTCCTACTCCCACCACCAGAGGGCAGTGATGCCTGAAAAGCTAAAAAACAAAACAAAACAAACTCTGTCTTATATGAGTGTCTATGGCTTTTTCTCTAGTCTACCCAGACTAACATACCCAACATGACTCAACCCAATCAATGTGTGTAGGGGTACCCAGGGCCCTGATATACTCATAGAAACTTAATGCATTTACAAAATTGGACCAATACTCTTTTCATTTCCCCATAAATCAGGTTAAATTGATGCTTTCTAGAAAAACACTCTGAGTCAGGTTCAATGGCTCTGATAGTAGGAGACTATCTAAGTCTCTCTCTCTCTCTCTCTCTCTCTCTCTCTCTCTCTCTCTCTCTCTCCTAATAACTATTCAATTAAACAAATGGAAAATGCTTCCCTTTCATACAAACTAAAAATTGAAAGAGACCCTTCTCAGGATATGTCATCGTATCCTCTTATTTCCTTATTTCCTCTCGCAATAAGAACAGAGACCACCAGGGATCTAAAGACCTTTCATTGAGAAAACTGGACCAAAGCCTTTAGAATCCAAGACAGGAGAGAGTGACATACTTATCTGACTAAATGTAGACACTGTGAGCCAGTTCTTGCTGCCACCCTCTTCTCTTGAGGCGCTGTTTCCTCCAGGCTCCGAGTCTGCTCGGTCACTCTGCGAGCAGCCATTAACTGTGATGACCTGGAAGACAAGGCTCTCAGTGGGCAGACACAGGTGGATGAGAAAGCATTTCCAGGCATTTTCATGGAGGAACCCTGGCAAAGGGCAATGGTTGCCCACCATGACTGTGCACCAGAACGAGCCCACAAATCAAAAGCAAGACAAAAAGCTCGCAGTCTTGGAGGCAAAGCCAAATCATAGCAACCCTATCTGATAGCGTAGGATGGTGACTGTGAGTTGGGGAGGCTGTAACTGTTTATGGGAGTAAAGTCTGGTTTTTCTCCTGAGGAGTACAGCTGATGGTTTCAAATGACTAGCTATGCGCTTAGCAGCCCGACACATAGTCATCACTTGGGGAGCTTTCAAAAAACCTCAAAACCTGCCGTTTGAACATCAGCATGGTTTGTATTTGCAGTCATGGTTGAACTAGGGTGTGGACCAAATCTGACTGTGCGTCAGACCTGAGGGCTGTTTTAAACCACAGGTCACTGGACTCCCCCTGAGGATTCTGATTCAGTAGTCTTCAGGGAAAGGGGCAAATTTTACAATTCTTAGATGTTCTCAGGTGTAGTTTATGGTGTGGGAAAAAAACATTTTGAGAAAGGGAAAAACATGAAGGGTGTAGTCCAAAGAAAGAAAGAATCTCAACCCTTATCTATCATTATATGTGAAAAAATGAATTATGGACTCAAAATTAATCTAGATGTAAATGTTAAAACTGCTGTTTTTAGATGCTGACTCATAGTGACCCTGAGAGAGAGAGAGAGAGAGAGAGAGAGAAACACTACCCAGCTCAGCACTGTCCTCACTTTGTGTTTTTTTTAATAAATCATTTTGGGAGGCTCTTACAGCTTTTATAACAATCCACGCATCAATTTTATCAAGCACACTGTACGTATGCTGCCATCATCAATTCCAAACATTTCCTTTCTACTTGAGCCCTTGGTATCAGCTCCTCCTTGTCCCTCCCACGTGAACCCTTGATAATTTATAAATTTTTATTTTCATATTTCGTGCCATCTGCTGTCTGGTTCTCCCTTCAACCCACGTTTCTGCTGTCCATCCCCCTGGGAGGCAAGGGGTGGGGGTTTTGTACGTGAAGCATTGCGATCAATTCCCCCTCTCTCCCGTTCTCCCCCTACATTCGCCTACCCTCATATTGGTCCCCACTTTCAATATTGGTCCTGAGGTTGCTATCTGTCCTGGGTTCTGGGTGTCAAGGGCTCATATCTGCACATGCCCAGTTCCCACTATTTTATGTCTGCGGCACTGCTGATGCCAGTGTCACCACAACTCACCGCAGGTTGTACTCTTCAAAGTACCTCATCTTTTCTAGGAAAAGCCATTTTGGTTGTAATTTTTCCCAAGACAGTTTTGTAGATTCTTCTGGGAGTCTGTGGTATATTCAAAATTCTTTGATAACCCTGTATTTTAAAGGCAACAAATCCTTTCTAGTGTTCCTTGTTACCCAGCTTTTGCGTTCATGGGAGGTGAATGAGAATACCAAGGTTTAGGTCAGGTCAGGTCAGGTCCTAAAGGTGGAAACCTTGCTTTTTAACATGTTAAAGAGGTTTTTACAGCCATGGGACCCGGGAACAGGAAAGGGAATAGGGATACCAAAAGCGTAATGGGAAGGGTGGAGAGGTGTGGAGGAGGGGGGCACTGATTGCAGCGAATAGCACATAGCCACACACACCCCCAGATGCTGAACAAAAGAAACAATAGGGGAAGAGAGACAGCAGTCGGTGTGAGATTTAAAAATAATTAACAATCTACAATCTGTCAAGTGGTCATGGGAGGGGGAGCAGAGCTGACCCCAAGGGCTCAATGGAAAGCAAATGTCTAGAAAAGAACGATGGAATATATGTATGAATATGTCGGATGCAATTGATGAATGACTTGTAACAAGAGTTGTGAGAACCCACAATAAAATGATTTTTAAAAAACAGGGTTTTACAGCAAATTTGTTCACTGCACTATGTGATTTGATTTCTTGCCTTCTGCTTCCATGGACATTCCTTGTGGATCCTCCCACATGAAGCGAAATCCTTGACTCTAAGTCCTTTGTAGCATATTTGAAAAGTGCGTATGCTACAAAGAACTTATAGTTAGAATGTATAATGAACTCATACAACTTAACAAGAACCCAAACAAGATAGACTTCAAAACGAAAATCTTAGCATATTTACCACCAAAGATATATATATAGAGAGAGAGAGAGAGTGAGCACATGAAAAGATGCTGAACGATATTAATCACCATACAAATGAAAATTACTCTGAGCTACCGTTACACCTCGACCCACGTACTGCTATGGAGTCCACCCTGCGGAACCTCAGAGTTCCTGAGACAGTAAGTCTGGAGGGAGCAGAGTGACTGACCATGCAGGGGAACCACTGGCCTGCAGGCAGGGAGCCTGAGACCTAACCCCTAGTGCCGCTGGACTCTGTACACATCAACTAGAACGTGCGCAATTTAAGACTGAGCACACCAAGTGTGGGTAAGCCCATGGAAGAGTGAGGGCGAGTACTGAAAAGTGCTGCTCCTTTGGGAAATATTTAGCATCCTTTGACATAATTAGACATCCACTTGCCATAAGACCCCAACCATCAATCCACTGTCAGGTACAAAGAGGCATTAGAACTTGTGTCCACATAAAGACTTGTACACAGATGTTCATTTCGCAACACAAAAAATGGAAGGGAAACCAAAACCATCGTATAAGAACATCCAGAAAATATAGAAAATCCATTCTGATAACTCTAAATTTTCTATCTAAACTGTTAACAGTCTAATACTACTTGGTGTCTATGAAACTTTTTTAATAATAAAAACTAAAACAGACTGGGACCGCTAATACCAAAAATATAAAAAATATGGGTAGACTTACTGGCACCTGCAGTCCTTGGGATTTCTTCTTTCCCCTTGATAATTGCCTGTTTTTTGTTAGAATTTTTTCTTTGACCCATGCAGATGGCCCTATTTCAGAGAAGCGTGAAAGATCTATGAGGAAAAAAATGGTTAATAAAGTGAAATCTCTATGGGTAAATTACCTTGTTCTATAGAACAGACTGAACTAATAGGAAGAATAATTAATTAAGTATCTAAAGCAATGTAGTTTTAGTACAATTTTTTTTTAAAGAGTTTACTTCTTACTTTTAATCTTACAGGTCATTACTGATTTTTCTTCTTTGTGGAATCTAAAACTGTGACTCCGAACAAAGGGCCTGCTTTTCCGGAGAGGACTGGCCCAAAGCAAAGGGTTTGACTGGAGCCATGGCGCCTCCTCTGAGCAGTCACCCCATGGAGCCGATGCTGTTGAGTTCTCAGATAGGGATGTGGCCTGGTGGTGCATCTGGCAGGGTCCGCTCTGATCTGAGTCGCTGCTACGAGTGAAGGGTAAGCAGGTTTGCCACTTTTTCTTGATGCTATGCACACTAGTTTCATCACCTTCTGAGTACGCCCAGTTCACATAGCCACCTCCAATCTGTGCGCTGTCCACTTGGGAAGGAAGGGAGGTTGCTTTCATGGGTGCAGGTTTGGAACTCAAAGGAAGTAGGCCAGGTCCCCACTTCTCTTGATGGGCTGGTACCTGAGTGATTGGTTCATGCTGAGGTGAGGGTTCAGCTATTAACTCTGCTTCTGAGACCGTTGGTGACTGAGACAATTGCCAGCTTAGATTTATGGGAACCTCACTCTGGATGGCCTGTGTTGGTGTCAGCATATCTGCCCTGGCTTCCACGAAGAGTCTGGACAGTGACAACTCAGTTTCTGCAGAAAAAGAAGTGGGCTTTAGATAAGAAGGGACCAGGAGAAAATGGCCAGATTTTGAATGTGCTTGCCAATTAAGAGACATCCCAGAAGTAGCATTACCATTCCTTGTTTCTTGCTCTTTCTGGTCATCGCTTTCCATGCGAGCTTGTCTCAGGCTATCTGTCATCTCAAGAAGGGACCGCCTCTGAACTCTCTGGGGGTGTTGGTCTCTGGCCAGTCTCTGTAGCAAAGAAGGGGGCGTGCTATAGTACTGGTACTTCTTCTCCCCGGTGATCTTCATGCTGCTGAGAACTTCTGCACAGATGACATTGCTCCAGCTGTGGGGAAGTGCTCTGCTAGAAGAATGCTTTCTGTTAACCAAGAGGGCCTCATCTTCTTGTAAGGTGTCAACAGCAGAGAGAACTTTTAAGGTATCTACAGTCAGTGCAGAAAGATCCTGCAGGTGTCCCACCTGGCTGTCCAACGACATTAAGGAATCCTTTATAAAAGACACTTTCTCATTCATTTCTTTCAGTTGAAAGCACATCTCTGTGACCCTAATTGTGAAAGAGGAGAGAAAAACTATAAATACATGAAGCCAAGGATAACCTGCCTTATTCTATGCCTGCCCTATTTTTGTCCATGGACAGGTCTTCAACCTCAGGTACGATTCTTCCTGGCAGTTATGTAAAGATGTCAGCATCTCCATGATGTGATAAGTCAATCTGTTATAAGGGAATTCAGGTGGGATGTAACACTCTTACGCAGATAGCAGCCCTGAACCGATGTAAGGGGAATTTCTATGGGGAGTAGGGTGTTTTCTTATACCAGACATAAAGAGTGGAGGGCCCATGAGAGAAGAGCCAGAAACAGTGTCAGCCTGTGGACCAAGGGTTCCTGGGCTAGCCACCTCTCCTGGAACTAGGACAATGATTCTAAGACACAGAGAGACTTCCATAGATGTTGAAATATAAGAAGTATCCCAGAGTCCACAGAGAGAGATACTTCCCCTAGAACCAGTGCCCTGAATTTGCACTTCTCACCTTCTAAACTGTGAGAGAATAAAGTTCTGTTTGTTAAAGTGATCCATTGTCGTTTTCCTGTTACAGAATCACTAGATATTTAAGACACACCCCAAAGAGAAAAAGCTACAAATTTACATTTCCAGGTCTTGTTTCTCTCTTCTACATCAAAACTACATTTCTATCTTCCTTTCAGTTTTCCCTCCAATCACTTGATTAATCATCCTGTGTTCATTCATTCATTCGCATGACAAATATTTTAATGATGCCTCTAGGCAAGCACTGGGCTGTTGTTATGGGGAAAGTAAACCCTGAGGGAGAAACCAGAATGATCAGAATGAAATCAATAATCAAATATGCAACTGAGGGATGGGAAGGACTGGATAGAGATTCAGAAAACAAACCGGCCTCCAAGTCTACAGCTTAAATTGGCTTTCCAAATTCCAGAAAGAACTATACTCATAAAATTTCTGAAACAATTCTGCAAATTATTTTGAAAGCTTTATCCCAGTATTTCACATCCAATGACTAATTCGCACGAAAGCAGCGCACACACGGGCTTCAGCTATGCGAGTACACGCATTTACCCTCCAGTCACTTTTCTTAAATGAAGCAACCTTCCAGAACGTTCTTTCTTTTATTCCTCTCCACTCTTTTTGATTTGCTTCTTTGAGGAGAAAAGAAGATATTTTCAAATTTCTCAATAATAAAAACCTTTGATGAAGAGAGTGAAGTAAATAACAAGGGGAAGTGAATCTAACAAGAAGTTTCACTGCAGACACAACTATATGAGAAGTAAAGATGGACCCCTGCTTTCTTTGGGGGCCAACAAAGGCATGAATATGCTATCCTGCCAAACACTTCACACTGTCTCCAGTGCTTTCCAAAGCAGTGCGAGGCGTTGTGCACCAAAAGAGCTTCCGGTTCTTCTTTTGGGGTACTCTATGGGTAGGTATTCAAAAATAAAAAGGCTGGTGTTTTCCATTTGTATCACATCCTGGATAGGCAGAGTCCTCTCTTTTCTAGCTTCTGCTATAAAATTCAACTTCTATAACTCACTAGAAGCTTCATAAGAGCTTCCTGACCCTCTGGACACAACAACACCAGAATTGGCAGGGATGGCAAGGGAGAGAGAAAAAAATGCATATATTCTCTTCCAAATATGCTTAATTAGCACCGCTCCATCAGTTCACTGTTTCATCTAATTCAAAAACAGTACCATCTGAACAGCCGTAAATGGGGACTCATTAAATTCCATTAGCAGTCCTCACATAAAATGGATACAATAGAAACCAGCAACTATTCACAGCCACAGGTAACACGGCACAATGGAAACCTCTTAGACAAATGACCGGGTCACCCTCACATTGGGCCCTCTTGCTTTTACCACACTTATTTTCTAGAGCTGCGGTGTCCCACAAAACACATTTTAATTCTATCCCTAGACCACCAGCTACATTAATTTAATCTATCCTCTCCGTCATTAGGACATGTGAAATCAAACCTTTTTATCATTTTTATTTCCTCTGAGCCAGGGATGAGAGGAAAGAGAAGATCAGGGTAGTGATTGTTCACAAGTCTTCAGCCTTGCAAAGGAGATGAGAACAAAGGTAGTTATCATCAGCAGGCTAGTCACAGAGTAAGTGCTCACTGTGTGCCGGGACCATCACGAAGTCCCTCCACGTAGGTGTTTATTTAATTCACATAACAACAGTACAAGATAAGCAGAAACGTTGACCCAGCCATAGAAGAAATACTAGCTCAGAATGCCGTGCTTGTGAGTAGGAGAGTCGACCTTTAAACCCAGACCTCCTGACTTCACGTTGGATGTCATTAAGCACTGTCCTCGAGTACCTACCAGGAACTTACATGGAGCAAGGTTTGGGGGGCCCTGAAAACACCAGGGAGCATGAAAGAAATCATACCAACATTTTCCCCTCTGAGAGGTGTCTTTAGATACTACTTAACAGTTCCCTGGTAAAAATAAGAAATCAAAA
Organism: Nesogale talazaci; assembly: GCA_004026705.1. Classification (NCBI taxonomy): domain Eukaryota; kingdom Metazoa; phylum Chordata; class Mammalia; order Afrosoricida; family Tenrecidae; genus Nesogale; species Nesogale talazaci. The sequence goes on from PVJH01001890.1 coordinate 119,768, forward strand.
CAATAATGCAACCTTCTAAAACCAAAACTTGATTTTCGAGTCACTGTGCACATTATGGTAAAGCATTTCAATTTTCCTTTTCAGTGCAGCACTAGCAAGTACGATATATTCAAATGTGCTTAACGTGAAGGAACATGTCATTACAGTTTACTCCACAGGATAGAAGGGAAATGTTGGTTTATGACGAGGGTCAAAAACAAGCCACTGCTGGAGATACAGAAGCAAATTATATTCTGTAAGCAGTTTTAATAAGCTCTCCTCTTTCACCACTTTCACAGCGCACTGACTTCTGCAAGACTCCAGGTTTACAACCTAGACAAACCCCTGCGTCAGTTCCACATTCAGGGTCACTCTGAGTTGAAACCAACTCACCTTCATAAAGGAAACGTGAAAAGATCTTTTAACTGTCCTGGCGTGGTTAGTTGGTGACTAGGCGGTGGTTACTGATCTATCAGGTGAGCCTAAGCACTGGCCCAGGATCCTGTAAGTCAGGATATTTCAGTCCACTTTCGTGGCCACTGTGTCAGTTTCTCTCCCTGAGGCTTTTCTTGCCTTCACCAACTCTCTACCTGACTTCACACGATGTCCCTTTCTAGGACTCAGCCTCTCCTAAGGACTCATTCAAGGTAAGGGAAGTACAGTGAAGTCTCAGACAAAATTTGGTGGTTCACAGAGGCTTTGTTGGCTGAATTTTGGAAGCAAATCATCAGTGCGTTTCTTCTTTCTCGTGCATTTTACTATAAGAGCCCTAACGAAATCGGTTTGCCATGGGTGGCCCAACTGACATTTGAAATACCAGTGATGGAGCTTCCAGCATCACAGCAACTCACAAGCCACAACAGGCAGTCATACCCACTCAGGTCAAACCCAACTCACAAACCCACAACGGGCGGATGGTTCTATGTCACTACAAGTGAGCAAACAGGCTGGTGTGAGTAGCTCCCACAACACGACCTACTATGATGTAATCACTTAGTGGAGGTGTACTGAAATGCCTTCTTTCATGTGACCTTTTGCCTCGGTTCTTTGGAAATACAGCATGAGAGATTTTTTTTCTCCCTAAACTCCAAAGAGTTATCTTCGCCCCGACTTTCTGCCCTTGAGGGCTTGTTACATTTTTTGAGTGAACTGTGAACAATCTGGTTTGGCCCTTTTTATATGGTCCTGGGATTGGGCAGTATACCAAATAAAGTGACTGTGGACTATTCAATGAGGTCACTATAGCATACTGTGCAGAGGAAGTGCCCTTGCCTGGCTTCCTCTGCTTATCTATCTATCTATCTATCTATCTATCTATCTATCTATTATCACATTTCTGAACTGTGCTATCCAAAAGTCCAAGCTCAATCCAACTACTCCCTTAAGCTATATTATTTTTTTCTGTAGGTCTGTAACTAATACTAAATAATGTGTTTACTTGCTTACATTTTGCCCTCCTTCCAACACCCACCCCAGCACACACACCAGTATATAAGCCTTATGAAGAAAGAGATGCTTGCCTCTTTCTAATCGCTTATCCCTGGGAACAAGAAGAGCATCTGAAACACAGTAGATGCACAGTAAACATGTATATGGAATGAATAGCATATCACATGTTGCTGAATGCTTCTAATTTTAGAGAACCCAGAGCTCTTCATTTTGAAATGAAATGTTCTACTTTTTTAGACATTCTGACTTGGGAATGTTCTAGAAGGTTTCATTCTCCAATCAGGTTTTGAGAGCAGTCTGAAGATAAAGAAAAAGATATCTTTTACCTGCCTGATGTCACTCTAATTTGTTCTTCACAACTACAGTTCAGGCTTTCCACCTTCTCATGGAAGTATTCTTCCACACATTGCTCTTCAAAATCGTGAAGCTTTTTCAAGTCTTCTTTACTCAGGTAGAGTTCTGTGGAAATGAGGGCGGTGCACAGAAAAGAAAGCTTGGTGAGAAGTTGATGCAAGGGATGAATGAGCTGTCTTGTACTTTAAGGATTGTAACCCGGGCTGAGCCCTGGTGGCGTAGTGGTTGTGTGCGGGACTGCAACCCAGGGTTGATGGTTCAAATCCAGCAGCAGCTCTCCAGGAGCAAGTCTGGGCTTCTCACTCCCACGGGGGCAGTGACGCCACAAAAAAAAAAGGACTATAACCTGCAGTGCATGTGATGTTGCTGGAGAGGCTTGGGGAGGAGTAACAGGAAGCACCTGTTGGCTTCTTTCTGACTTGCTGTGGTAACAGATGGGCACCATTTAGAAATGTGGTTCTGTGGAGCAAACTCTTTCTCCTCAGTGTTTTCTTGTCTTCACACAGTCACATAGAAAAAAAAATCACTACAATGCTATGCAAATAGAAAGGAACCTGATTGCCTTTTGTTTTACCTTGCCAACTGTTTTAGCTACCCAAATGAGAATGAGTATCTATAAAATAAAATCAAGGTTAAAAGATAATGTCTGCTATATTCAGTGCAGCTAAGAAAGTTTTGAGTTGTTATGCTGATAAGTCATTCTATTGAAAAAGAGACTTTATTATCATCGGTCAATAACCAATCAAGGAGATATATCTTGCTGGGTATAAATAACACATGAAAAGACATGATTCTGTGATATTATGAGGTCAATGAACGTCTGAGCCCATCTTCATTCGCTCCACCCTGTGAACTCACACGCAAGGCATTGTTAGACGCAACCATGTGGCATCACCTTTTCAGCAAGTTCCCAATTCTCAGAGATGGTCATGCAACGCTGACGCTAAAAGCACAGCATTTTCATTGTCCGCTCCCTTCAATAGAGTGAGCTTCCACTCGTGAGAAGGAAAAGAGAGAGAGAACCTGTACAGTTCTTGAGGATTTTTCAAAAATGCAAACATTTCGCTATTTGACAATGTAACAAAAGACCAAATGTTAGCTTTAATCACAAACATATTGGTTAAAGCAAACAGCAGTCTGACGTGTATGATGTGTTAACAACTGAAGTATACCACTTTAAAAAAGAAAATAGATGAAAGAACTAGGAGGCAAAAGATATTTATAGAGGTCTAGATACAGGCATGTACATATGTGAATCTATTTATATATGATGACAGGGAAATAGATCTGTATACATATATTTATATGTTAAATATTAAAGTAGCAGACTGATATTGGCCTCTACTCAAATACTCCCTCCATGCAAGAACACTTTGTTCTAAAAACCAGCCTTCTGTGATGCTCACCTTTAAGACACTATCGCTGAACACAAATAGGTGCATAAGCAAATGGGTAAAGAAAGGTGATAGTGCCTGGCCATCAAAAGATATAGTGTCTGGGATCTTAAAGCCTTGAAGATTCACAAGTGGCCATCTAGCTGGGACACAACAAAGCCCACATGGAAGAAGCACACCAACCTGTGTGATCATGAGGTGTCGATGGGATCAGGGATCAGGCATCAAAGACCCCCTCCAAAAAATCATATCAATATAAATGAGGGGGAGGGCAGAGTAGAGACATAAAGTCCACCTGTAGGCAACTGGACATC